>CM076578.1:598117349-598459696 GCA_034641835.2 Pinus albicaulis | reverse complement strand
TGTTATTGCCTAAATCCACCTCAGGCTGAAGGAAGGCAGAGTCTAGGGTAACATCAAACCACGCTCAGTCTGGTAGCTAGCCCTACCAGATCAGGAGAGGGCTCTTTCCGGGTCAATCTTAGCAAAAATAATCAATAAGGCTTTAGATGACTAGAAATAAAAGCTAATTTTAGGCTAGGTATATAAGTAAAGGAGTTTGATTTTGATTTTGGGGGTTTTTGTTGCAATCAAAGGGAAAGGCAGTTTTGGGTCTAGGGATGAGGCCTAGTTTTTGCAGAGTTCTAAATGGGGCAAGGAAGGAAATTGTTTTTATGCTTTGAATTGAATGAATGGATGGTTCAGACCACTAAGGAGCTAAAGAGGGCAAGAGGCTTTCTAAAATCCTCTTCAAACAGATGAAAACATGGAAAATTAAACAAAACTAAAGGCAGAGCAAAGAAATCTAATGAATTCCACCTTTATCACTCATTTTTTTAATTTAAGAAGAAAGGAGAAGGGAAATGATACACTTAAAACATCAGTGAACTTACAATCACATAGAGAAAGATACCATCAAAACATAGAGCCACATGGATCCCAAAGAGCGCTGCAAACCCTGGTCTATTCCTTTGCCAAAATTGCAGAGATGAAATGTACAATGAAGTGCCAAGCAATCCCAAGTGTCCAACCCTAAAAATGACTGAAGAACTACAAGATATAGACATTCCTGACTCATCCCCATGCCTCTAGGGGTCAAGCTCACCATTCTAGGAGTTGTTTCAATAAGATCTAAACTAAGAACTGGAAAATAGGCAATGAAATAGCTTGCCTCTATAAGATAGGAAACTGATTCATTTAGCTACATTTCACTTTTTGGTGAATGAATATACTTGGATGAGTAAAAATGTGCCAAAATTACATGAAATCCATGGAATTACATCAAGTTACATCAAGAGTTTCACATTTGGAGATAAAAAAAAGTCAAACTAGCCAAAACTAGGCGAAAATCTGAGCTGCTTAGTGAAAAAGGAGCCAAAATTCCCAATGCACCGCGCCTGAAATCTCTATGCATTGTGCCACTTTGATCCTGATTTTGAGGACCTTCGTGCAGTCCAAATTGAGTGTAGGATAGATATTTCGAAGGATTTTCTTGTCTACTTTCCAACCCAAGTGGAATTCTTGAATTTAGTTTCCATTTGCCCCTCCAAAAATCCAATCTCCCAACACTTCTTCCTGTGTGTGCAAAAAATGGCAGAAAGGCCATTTTTAGGGTGTTTTTGACCCTTTAGGCAACCCAAAACTTGTCAAAATCCTTAGGTAATGAGTAGGAATGCATAAATTTTGATGAAAAATCCAGAAATGCAAAGTTTTCCTCAAAAGGAGCTGCCAATTATAAGTGCGCGCCAAGTGGCGCTACGCTTCGGGCGGAAAAATCTGTGTTAAGGCCAAAAAAATCAAAATTGACAAAAAGTTTCCCAAATTTCTTGAAATTTGGGCTGAATGTCCTCCATTATGTACTATGCTATGCCAAGGAAGCTTCGGCCAAAATTTGGAGTCTATCATGCCTTTTGCGATGCTTGAGTGCCCTCTTGGTGCATGCAGTTCAGTGGTGGACTCACTGTCTCGGTCATAAGAAGTATCCGTATCCATGAGAATTTGCAAGGTCTGTGTTGTCTTGTATGTTGATTTTTTTTATTAGATCACCAAATATGTGTCACATGGGAGGGAATATGGAGAAATGGGGTAATGAAAGTGATGGGCTACAATCAAGTGAAATTGAGAGTTTGAAAACTGTGTGTTGGGACGGCGACTTAACTTTTTGGGATAACTTGGGATTTGAGGGAAATTCACACATGATATGGGGACAATGGGAATAGGATAGGGATAATTGACTTTAGGGATGTAAGGTGAAATGGGAAAAGGGGACTGTGGTGAGAAAATGAACAGTGAGGAGGGGAAAAACAAAGTGAGGGAAGTGGAAATATTTGACACCCAAAACCAATCTTAAAACCCTAGGAGCAACAAGAGAATAGGGTTGGGTTTTTTTTTTGTGTTCAACTCCTCACAAACAACACCAAATACATATTCATGGCAATGGAATGATTACATGGACCTACTTGGATAAAGATTGACTGATTTAGTTTGACGAGTTGGAAAAAATAGCAAAAAATTTGCTTTCTACCATGTGCGTCGCATGCCTAACCCAACGTGCCACACACCTCCAATGCACCACACTAGTGTATTTTTTAACACTGTGGAGTCCGGCCCAATGCGCCGCCCCTGCCCAGTGCGTCGCGCCGGCTGCCCAATGCGCCGCACACCCAACTTTGCCCAGTTTTACCTCCAAGCTTCTTCCTTCACACCTCACACCTCTTCTTTTGGCTCATTATTGTCTTTGGCATGCAAATGAAACTTTGAACAATGAAAATATATTTTATGACAAAGGTTTCAATTTTTTTTTTTTTGAAAACCCACTTTGTAATGTTTGTAAAACTAGACATTTCACTCTAAACTTTGTTTTGTCTCCTTTGTGCTTTTGACTGAATGATGAGCTTTCGCACACTAAACCACCATAAATTATGAGAAAAAATCTTCAGTTGCAATGGAAAAAACTCTTAACTTACTTGCAAACCACATATTTGAGCACATTTGGAAAATTTGGAGAAGTTTGTGGTGAAATTGGGCTTGTAGCTCTATGCGTCGCGCCACAAACCCAATGCGTAGCGCCCTTTTGCAGGAGGCTTTTGGATGCCTTCCCAGTGTCAAAACTGGGCACAGGATAGCTTGTTGGAAAGCTTATTGAGTCTACTTTCCAACCCAACTATAATTGTTCAATTTGGAGTTCATTTTGTCTGTCAAAAATCAAATCTCCCAATACTGGTCAAAATGTACAAAATGAGGCTGCCTGAAGGCAGAGTGCTGTTGCAGTCAACTTTTGAAGGTCTTCCTCAACTCCAAATTGAGCTCATGATAGCTCATTGGAAATATCTCTATGTCGATTTATCATTTGACTCATAAATCAAGTAATTTTGCCAACCAAGCTAGGATAAATCTTGATTTTCTCAAGGTCACTTCAGAGGTGCATCAATTCTCCTGAGGCAACTGTATTTTTAACATTTCTCTAAAAATATGACACCTATGTAAAAAGCGAAGGAGTTTTTTCTTCCTTGGCATATTTTGGACAAAAAACTCTCTCATGTTTCCAAAATTCATCTTTTATTTCTCAGCAACATCATTGGAGTAAAACCTATCCCGATGTGTGGAACAAGGGATTTGTCGAAATGAAGCGAAATGAAGGGGATAAGGGGCGTATAAATTCTTGAGAAAATTTTGGGAAGTAGAGAGGGATGTCAGGAAGCAGGGGAAAGTGGAATTTTAGAGATTGAGTGAGGGGAAGGGGTCCAAAAGGGCAAAACACAGGCCTAGTCTAGAAAATTGCCAAGTTGTAGCGAGAAACTAAGGTTTGTGCAAAAATGAGGAATTTGGGGGATATCAGTGATGGGAAGTGTTTAATAAGGTATATTAAGGATAGGGGAAGGTGTATGGACATCAGGATACAATTTTTGCTGATGATTTGACCATCCAAGAGAAATTACCTCCAAAACCCTAGGAGAGGGAAATGAACCTTACCTAGGCACAACTGAAGCATGAACAAGGTGTAAAATGACCCAGTGGAACTTGACATGATGATGAAAACCATCTGAATGATGGTACACTCAGCTAAATGGTGACATGGACCGACATTTGAACAAATTTGAAAGGAGTGAAAGAAAACCCTAGACCTAATACCTAGTGACCAAATTTTACTTGAAGACTCACTGAAATGACAAAATTTGACCTTGAAACCTTAAAATCACCTTGTAAGAGAATGTTTGATCACTGGAGGAAGGCTGCAAAGACTAACACTAACACTCTTCACCCAAGTAGGATCCACAGGAGTATTTTACCAAGGGGGTGGACCTTAGGACTTCGATCTAGTCTCCCCTCCTATCGTGCATGCAGGGACCACCGGTCTTCTTCCAGCTCGTACTTTGTTCTTCAACTTTCTAACCGTATTTTCTCCTCCACGTAACCCCTTCTCCTCTCTAGGGGATTTTCCCTTTATCCCATAGGGAAGGTAAATCGCGTAAATGTCTTTTCTCAACTACTTCTGGGATCTTGGAAACTTTCTCATCAACCTCATGACAACATAATTTTTTAATTAAAATTTTATTTACCAAAGGAGAAACTTTAGTTCATAATTTCCCATTAACATACTTGTTAATAAATTAATAAAATAGTAAAAAATAAATTCAATTATTCAGTAAAAAGTAAATGTCTTTGTACATATACATCAGAATAGATGTTATAGCTTCCCTCGTTTAAGATGAACATCGTACCCGATGTTATACCATTCCATTGAATAGTCTGTGATATGATTCTTGCACAAATTTGTCATCTTCCCAAATCACCTCCTCCGGGTCAAGTTCTTCCATTGCACTTTAACTTGGTGATAACTCGCTTCTCGGAGCATTATTTCTCTCCAATCAATGATATGTTTAGGCTCTACGTAAAAATCACTCCTTTAGGTTCGACTCCGCAAATATCAAAAGAAATGAAATTAATATCTAACCAATTCAACTTTTGGAAAGTTTTTTAGTTCTTCCATTTTTTATTGCGTAAACATTATTACAATGTACTATATGCTTAGGATCATAGATGTATCTCTTTAGTACTAATACATGGAATATTGTGCACCCGATGTGTCCCGGTAATGCTAGCCGATAGGCTACCGTCCCAATCCTTTCAAGAATTTGGAAAGGACTACAAAATGGGGTGCCAATTTAGCACAAGTATTCCACCTTAGTGTAATTTTCTAGGGTTTGATTCTCGATATAGATGTGGTCACCTAATTCTAAAACTCTTGTAGGTTCCTTTTACTTCCAGTATACTTTCTATCAATCCCGTGCACTCTTTATATTTTGACGGATAATCTTAACTTCTCTCTCCATTTCAACTAACATTTCAGTCCAAGCATTAACTTTCTCTCTCGGGACCTGGCTTAATAGGCGTCCAACACTATATTCCATATAAGACTTCGAATAGACTCATTTTTAGCGACTCCTAGTACCCATTGTTGTTATAGGAAAATCCAACCAAAATTATGTAGTATCTCCCACTTTGTTGGCTGTCATTACATACATATAGAGCATGTCCTCCAAAATCTAATTTACTCACTCTCATACAATAAGAGTCTGTGGATGGTACGCGTACCAAACTGACTTGAGTGTGTAGCCTAGTAAAAATTGTAGCCCAAAAGGCCGAAGTAAACTTCACGTCTCTCTATCCTGGAGCAGATACCTTTGGTATACCATGTAACTGAATATCTCTCGCATAAAGATGTTTGCACTTTGTATTGTCTTATAATTCGATCAGAGTAGGAATAAAATGTTTCTTTTCTCAACGATCAACAACCACCATGATCAAATTTTTATGTTTCTTTGATCATCGAATCTAACAATTAAATATCGAGATATTACTCGCACTTTCAAGAACATACTCGTTATGGGTTGTAATAATTGATTGACTTTGACAGTTCAACCACCGTTGGCATTTTAAACACTTGGTCAAATACCTGCAATGTTCAGAGCAGCGTGCCAAAAATAGCCCTTTATGATGGTTGTTAACATTTTTTGATAGTCTAGATATCCAACATATGAGATTCTATGATATTTATTAAGAATCGATTTTCTTAAACTTAGTTGATTGGTAATGTATGTTGTTTCTCAAAATACAAATAGATAAGCTCTCTCATTAACAATACATTCTGATGATTTCTCTGCATTTTCAAATGTCCCACACTTACTTCCATATAAACCGGTATTCGTGATCTTTTATCGCAAATTCCTTTATTTGTTCTGAAATTTGAACTCCGCACTATTGGAAATATAGTTCATATACATGATGCAACTTCCATTTTATCGCGTCATAACTCCGATTTATTTTCTCTTTTACGTGTTGCATTTAAAAATAAAATTCATCGAGGACTTCATTCCACCTAGCCTAGCTATGTTCAGATATGCTTGTTTAAAATAGCTAGTTAAACTATTTTAGTCAATTTTTAGCACAAGTCTTTTGCCCAATAGGTAATGTCTCCATATATTGACATGTACTACATCTATTAATTCCAAATCATAAGTCGAGTAAATGTTTTTCATGGTATTTTAATTTTTGGGATTCATATGACGCCACCTTTGCCATTTTGGGACATCACTCAAGCCCCACGCCCTCTTCTCTTACTTGCATCAGTGCAACCTCTCCAAATTCCCAGATTTGGGTCTCCGTAACCTTCGTAATAGGAGATGAATTTAATAATTGTTTCCAAATTCTCTCTCTAAATTGACTTGGCATTCACTATCCATTTGAATACCTACCCCTTTCACTCGCAAGGAAGTTATAGGAGTCGCTATTTTTGAAAAGCCTTCTATGAAATGCCTGTAGTAATCAAAGAAGTCCCATGAAATGTCATATGTCCATAAACATTTTAGGTACACCTTCCATTCCATAATAGCTTTTAATTCCCGAGATCCACTACTATCCCTTCCTAAGGAAATAACATGGCCTAAATATTGCAAATGCTTCCTATTAAAAATCACACTTGTTGAATTTGGCATAAGTCGATGGTCCCTCTAATATTTTTAGTACTATGCGTAGATTCTATTTATGCTCCTCATTGAGAAACCGGCTCCAAAAATAGAAGAAAAGAAATATCAATGCCTTAGAAATAAGCCACTTCCAGGGGGAAACCTCCAATACATTACATGAATGAACACCCTTGGATGATACAAAATGACAAAAAACCTCCTTTTCTATATATTGGAGTCCATGGGGCCATAATGTAATCCTAGTGGGGCGAAATGTAATCCTAGCCGACCTAACAATAATAATGAAGGAACAATAATAATAATATGAAGTTTATGTATAATAATAATAACAATAAGTTGCACTAACAACAATAAGGACTATAATGTAATATTATAGGGACCTAACATGCTCCTCTCCTTCAAAAAGTGTTGTCCTCAATGTTCGAGTAGCTCAGCAGTGCTTTTGTATGAACTTCATCCTCCCATGTGTAATATCTGAATGTAAGTTCTTCCATTTGATGAGATATCAAATTGACTGGCCTCGTAGTTGTCGAGTTCTCGTTTCCGTGACCGCTCCAGGGTTCCAATATATTTTTTCCTTCCTCATCAAGTTCTGGAAATATTGTTTTAACTGGAATTTTGTCCCTTATAACCTTTTTTAAGCATGAAACATGGAAAACTGGATGCACTCGCGAAGAAGCAAGAAGCTCCAATTTCTATGCCATAGTACCAATATTTTGCAAAACCTTGTAAGGACCATAGTACTTTGGCGATAATTTATTATCCTTCTTAGATTGCTTGAGGGACATTTTTTTGTATGGTTGTAGCTGTAAAAATACCCAGTCTCCCACATTAAAACTTCTCTCACTATGATGTTGATATGCCTATTGTTTCATTCAATTTTGTGCCAAATTTAGGTTATCCTGTAAGGGTTGGAGAACTTCTTGTTGATGCTCGATGTGATCCTCCATTGCTTGAACCATAACATTTTCCATTAAAGAATATGTTATGGATGGTCGATGATATCCATAAAGTGCCATAAATGGGGTCATTTTTGCTGCAGTATGGAAGGAAATGTTATACCACCATTCAGCGAGAGGTAACCACTTGACCCATTATGCTTGCTTATTAGATACAAAACAATGAAGATATCCTTCCAAAAATTTATTCCCTATCTTTGTTTGACCGTCAGATTGAGGATGATAAGATGAGCTATGAGCTAGTTGAGTACCTAAATAAGAAAATAATTCCGTCCAAAACTTTTCTGTAAAAATGGGATCTTTGTCACTTACAATAACCTTCAGGTTTCCATGTAGATTTTGAATTTTTTCCATAAATGTAGTAGCAACTGTACTCGCTTTAAATGGATGAGATAATGCACAAAAGTGTCCATACTTGGTAAGTCTATCAACTACCACCATGATGACACTCCTTCCTTCAGACTTAGGTAAACCTGTGATAAAATCCATTGAAATCCCCCCCCAACGTTGACTTGGAATGGATAAAGGTTGTAGAAGACCCGGGTTCTTAATTGTCTCAACTTTATTTTTCTGGCAAACAAAACATTCCGCCACAAACTTTTCAATATCAGATTTAAGGCCATCCCAAAAAAATTCTTTCTTCACCTTGTGGTAAGTTTTTAAAAATCCCGAGTGTCCTCCTAAAGGAGAAGTGTGCAATTCCAAAAGAATCTTTTGTTTTAGTTGGGAATTCTTGCAAATACATAAGCGATATTTGTACCATAAGGAATCATTTTTCCAACTAAATGTATCATATGTACTAGGATCTTGCTGCAAATTTTGAATGAGAGTCCACACTTCTTCATCCTTTTTCCATTCATCCCTTGCTTCAATTATCCAATCTGGTTGGATAATTGAAATGGCACAAAGCAATGCTTCCAGCTCTTCATCCTTTCTTGAGAGTGCATCTGCAACAACATTTAGCTTCCATTTTTGTAGACGATTTCAAAATCATAACCCAACATCTTTGTGACCCATTTTTTCTGCTCTTCTGAAGATAGTCTTTTGTTCCAAAAAGTGTTTAAGACTATCATGATTAGTTTTTACCTTGCAGTGTCTTCCCATTAGGTAAGGTCTCCATTTCTTTAGTGCGTGTAGTATTTCCAACATTTCCTTCTCATAAATAGCCTTTTGTAAATAATTTCCTTTGATTGAACGACTTTCAAAAGTAATGTGTCTTCCTTCTTGCATTAAAACAACACCAATTCCATTTCCTGAGGCATCACATTCCATAATAAAGGTTTTTGTGAAGTTTGGTGTAGCTAAGGTAGGTCCTAGGCACATTGCCTCTTTAAGATGTTCAAAGGCCTTAGTTGCTCCAGGAGTCCATGAAAATGCATATTTATTCAATAATGTTGTTAGAGGTGCTGCTATTCTCCCATAATTCTTAACAAACTTGCGATAATACCTTGTTAACCCGAGAAATCCTCGCAACTGCTTTATGGTTGTGGGTACTTTCCATTCCTTAATGGATTTAATTTTGGTAGGGTCTACCTTAACACCCTCATGAGATACAATATGACCTAGATATTCCACCTCTTGTACTCTAAAGAGACATTTCGATGTTTTTTAATATAATTGTTTCTCCTCCAATAGTTTTATCACCATGTCAACATGTTGAACATGATCCCTCCAAGACCTGTTGTAGATTGGTATGTCATCAAAAAATACTAGCACAAATTTTCTAAGGAAGGGTTTGAAAATGGAATTCATCAACCCTGAAATGTAGAAGGTGCATTGGTAAGGCCAAAAGGCATGAAAAAAAATTCATAATGACCCTCATGAGTTCGAAATGCTATTTTCGGAATATCTTCAGTCTTCATTCTAATTTGATGAAATCCTCAACGAAGATCCAACTTGGTAAAATAAATTTCTCCATGTAATTCATCCAATAATTCATCAATCACAGGAATGGGAAATTTATTTTTATAGTGAGCTCCCTATAATCTGGACACATGCACCATGATCCATCTTTCTTGTGCACCAATACTACTAGAGCAGAGAAAGAACTTTGACTAGGTTGAATTATACCAGCCTCTAACATTTCTGCAATAATACGTTCAATTTCGCTCTTTTGGCCATAAGGATATCTGTAAGGCCTGATGTTTGGAGGAACAATTCATGGAATCAAATGAATAACATGATCATGATCACGAATAGGTGGGAGTCCTTTGAGAGTATCAAACACCTTGGAATGATTGTCCAAGACTTTTTGGAGATCTGGAGAAATAAATGATTTTGATGTTGGAACTTCCAGTGAGCATAATTGTGAAATTATGCCCTATTGTTATTTCTTCAAAATCTTTGTCATGACATTAAAGCTTATTATCTTTCTTGGCTTCCCTGTGATACCCCGTAATTCGATTTCCTTTCCTTCCAAAAAAAATTTCAAGAAAAGTTCTTGAAAATTAAAAGCTACTGTCCCTAAAGATTGTAACCATTGTACTCTTAGTACAACATCAACACCTCCCATTGGAATGGAAAGCATTGGACTATTCAATACATATTCCCCCATGGCTACCTTGATATTATGGCATTTTATAGAGAAATTTATAGTCCTCCATTCGCAACCATCACTTGACATTCTTGTGCTGGTTATAGGAAACAATTCAATTCCTCAATGTGCTCCCCCACTAAGCCCTTTTGTTTGAGATTTATCAATTGGCTAAAGAAGGTGTTGCTCTTTGTATCCTCATAATGTGCTATCATTTCCTCTGTAAAAATTGACCAAGTGACAATTTTTTTACGGGAGCAAAGCCATAGATACCATACAAATGTATTTTGTTCTAAATGTAAAGTTGCAATGCGTACCTTTTGTGTGTTTTGCACATTATGGAGATCAAAATATTGCTCCATCTGTAGTATCCATGTTACAGGATCCTTTCCATCAAACTTCCTTATATCCATCTTTGGAATATGGTGGTTCTTCCCGCCAACATTAGAGTTTATGAAATCACGATTAACATTTATTTTGTTCTCATCATGAGTTTCTTCTACTATATTTTCACCATTAGGAAACATTTCTTGTATCAAATTTTTCAAACCTTCCATGTCTTCTTTTAGATCATTCTTCATGTTTTCCATGTTGTCTTTCATTTTTTTCTTCCATGTCATCCATCTTAGCTTCCATGCCCGACTGTACCATCCATCTTGATTTCTACACCTTTCTTCAAACCATCCATATTATTCTTCGGACCATCCATCTTTGCTTACACGCTTTTCTTCAAAACATCCATTTCATTTTTTGTTGCTCTTTGCGAGAGCGAAATTTGGTGCACTTGCTCTTGTAATTTTGATAGATCATGTTGCAATTCTTCATCTTCATGAGTCATAGTAGAGTACTATGAGGGCTTAATGGGTGTTGAAGTCTTTTTAGGAGGCATTTCATAACCTAATACTAAAATATATGCTCAATAGGCCCTTGGAACCAGTTCAAACTGATTTTTTTTTACGCAAGACTTATGAAATTCGGAAAAAAAATACACAACTTTTTCTTGCTTTTGAAGAGCTCGATATTGAAACTGAATTATCTCTGTGATTTTGGATTTTCAATATCTAAAATTTGGCATAAAGGTAGCCCTATAAATTTTGTTTCGAATTCTACAGGTCTGACCTAATTTGGATTCTTGAAGACAAAGTTGTGCCCAATCTCCTACGATGACCTAATTATGGACTGGTTCAGTAGAGCGAACTTGTACAACTTGCCACGTGTCACTGTTTCCTCCTTCGGCTATGAAATTGATAGAAAATAAACTACAGACTGTGTACTTGCTGCCACTTTTTACAAAATTCCATTCCGATGCTCAGAGAGAGAGTTAAAAGTATTTTCCCACGATCACCTCTTTGAGATGAAATTCAGGAGCCTGAAAAAGACCTAACTTCCATAGACCATATCTTTGAAAATGTTGCAAACCAAGATCTGAAATTTTTCGAAGATGTTCCTCAGGATTTTAGCTTCGCACTCTAAAATTTTTAGCTTCTGAACCTTCGTAGAAAAAAAGTTATAGCAAAAATTCCACGATGACCTGTTTGGAGCAGCGAAACCCTAGAATCCAAAGCTCTGATACCAAATGTTGAGAAACCAGCTCCAAAAATAGAATAAAAGAGATATTAACGCCTTAGAAATAAGCCACTTCGAGGGGGAAACCTCCAATACATTACATGAATGAACAATTCTTCGATGATACAAATGAAAAAACCTCATTTCTATATATAGGAGTCCATGGGGCCACAATGTAATCCTAGCCAACCTAACAATAATAATTGAAGGGCACAATAATAACAATATGGGGGTTACAGGGGTACAACAATAACAATATGGTTACACTAACAACAATAAGGGACTATACTAGTAATATAGGGACCTAACACTCTGAATGGACCTTTCCAAATATTCTCAAACTTACCATGTTTCCCCTTTTCTTCAATCCTGGCCTCCCATTTTAAAACCACATCTTGGATTTGAAATTTTACCTCCTTGATCTTCCTGTCAAATTTCCTCTTGATTATGTTTTGAGATTGCTGATTATTTTTATATACTTCCTCCCTTTTATCCTACAAAGCTATCAATTGATTTATTCTCCTCTGAATTGCATTTGGCTCCTCCTCCAATCCTTACAACAGCTTCATTACAGGCACTCCCAAGGATGTAGAAAAAATGGCTTCAACTCCATATACCAACTCATAAGGTGAAGTTCCAATTGATCTCTTTGTGCACACTCTATCATCCCATAGAGAATACTTCAGCTTCAAATGCCATGAATTCTTATTTACTGCAACACCTTCTTAATAATCCTCACAATACTCTTGTTAGAAGATTCAACAAGACCATTACCTTGTGGATAATATGCAGTGGAATGCCCGAGTGTAATGTGATATTGATGACAAAAACTAATCAGCTTCTTGGATTTGAATGTTTGTGCATTATTAGTGATGATCTTCATAGGGCAGCCAAACCTAGACAATATATTATTTTCCAAAAATGAAATGATAACTGAATCATTTGCTTGCCTATTTGGGATGGCTTGAATCCACTTGGTGAAATAATCAATTGCTGTCAGAATCCAGCGATATTGACCTGAAGATGATGGATGAATCTCACCAATAAAATCTAGTCCCCACTGCTGAAATGGTGCCTCAACATAGATAGGCATCAAGGGTAAAGGAACAAAATTCTTCTTACCATAAAAATCTGGCATTCATGGCAGGCAACAATCTTTTTGTAGACATTTTTAAACATAGTAGGCCAATAATACCCTACTTTGAGAATATTATTTGCTGTGGCCTTCCAATAACGATGACCTCCACAATCTCCTTTGTGAAACTCCTCAATCACTTTTTCAGCCTCCTCTTCTAGCAAACAATTCAAAAGAATACCACTGATGTCTTTCCAATACATATTTTTATCAATGATGCAATACCTCAAAGAATTTAGCTTCACAAACCTTGCCTTGGACTTTTTCAACTCAGCAGGTGCTCTATGATGATGTAAGACAAAAATAATGTCTTTTACTAGTCTGAAAGGGTGCATGTCTCTTCAATGGGAATCAACTCTTCATCTTCATCTAATAATTCTAAAATTTCTTCAATTAAATTCATATCAAGACAATCGAAATTTGATTGTGCCATCAACTTTTCTAGGCCTTGACCTTTGACCAATTTTGTGGGTTTGATATCTATATCATATTCCAACAAATTAGCTATCCACTTCCCTCTCTTACCATCAGGATCAAATTGAGTTAAGATGTCCTTCACAACAACATTAGGAACAAAAGCTATGACATGAGAATGCAGAATGTAAATTCAGAAATCTTTGATGGATTTAACAAAGGAATAGGCTTGTTTTTCTAAGATGTTGTACTTCAACTCTGAATTAGTTAATGTCCTACTAAAAAATGAAGTGGTTTGCTCAGTACCTTGATGTCATTTCTGCAGCAAAAGTACTTCAGCAATTGTATTTTCTGATTCAAATGTAAAAACCAGAAATTCTTTTGTAAAATCCGGGTTGATCAAAACTAGTGCTTTAGTGCGTGCCTTCTTGATCTCCTCAAATGAGTGATTTTCTTCTACTGTCCACTTGATGTCATCTCCCTTCTTCAACATCTTTTTTATGTCTCTTAAAATCTCAGCAAAATTAGGAATAAACCTCCTCACAAAAATTACCCTTCCAAGGAAAGACTAAATTTCCTTTCTGCTTCTAGGAAAATCCACTTTCGAATTGCATTGAACCTACTTGGATCAATCTTAATCCCATATTTAGAAATAATATGCCCAAGTAACTTCCCTGAAGTCAGAGAAAAAATGCTCTTATTGGGATTGAGAGAAATTCCAAACCTTTTACACTTCAGCAAAATATTTTCTAGATGCTTCTAAAAATGATCTTCTTCTCTCCTTGAGAAAACTATTATGTCATCCAGATAGACAACCACCATCTTGTCCTTCTCCTGAGCAAAAGCAATGTCCACTGCTCTTTGAAAAGTTGTTCTTGCATTCATCAAACCAAAGGGCATTTTGGCATACATGAATGTGCCCCATGGTGTGGTAAAGGTTGTTTTCTCCTGATCTTCTGGATGCACAAGTATCTGATTGTACCTTGAAAAACTATCCAACCTTAACATTATTTAACAATATTCTGTAGAATTTAGTCCATCTTTGGGAGAGGGTAATTTTCCTTTAGAGAGGATTTTTTCAAGTTTCTGAAGTCAATGCAAATTCTTATTTCTCCACTCTTTTTTCTGACTGGAACCAAGTTTGCAAGCCACTTTTAGAATCTAATTGGAACTCTAATTTTGGCATCAAAGAGTTTCTTGATTTCCTTCTCAATCAGAGGCATGAGAAGTGAATTAATCCTCCTCATCTTCTGCTTGAAAGGATTTTCATTTTTCTTGATAAGAACGGTATGCTGAATGATAGTAGGATCATACTTCTTCAAATCAGCATAACTCCATGCAAAAACATCTATGAACCTTTTCATCATCTCAATATATTTCTTTCTCATGTCAACTGAAAGAAAATTTGAAAGCTTAATCATTTTTGGCATTGCTACTGTACCAAGGTTACAACTCTCTGCCTCTTCATCATCAGCTTGTATCCTAGGAGACTTGAACACATAATTTTTATCAAAAAGCTTCTCAAGTGGTATGAGACCTTTGGGTATAGAGTTATTCTTCAGCTGTAATACTTCAGAATTTCCCTTTGTTTCAGCAAGCATGTTTTACTGATCTACTTGTGTACTTTCAAACTCCTCTTTCAGTTCTATAAAGTTTTTTACTTGCTGGTCATCCTCAAAAAATTGCCAATGGATAATGTTGTCTGAGATATCAATTATATGGCGAACCTAAACCTCATATCTTTCAGTGGAATGCACAAGAATGATAAATAGGCTTGCAGAGACAGCTAGGGAGTCAGCTACTGAGTTTTGGTCCCTAGTCTTCACAATAAATGAATATTATTGAAAATTCTCTAACATCTCCATGATCAAATTTCTATATGCCCTCATTCTCACATCCTTAGTTTGATATACACCCTCAACTTGCTTAATAACTAATTCAGAATCTCCAAAAAAAAATATTTTGGGCACCCATTATTTTCAAAATTTCTAAGCCCAAAAATAAAGATTCATTTTCAGCCATGTTATTTGTGCAATCAAAATTCAGTTTGTAAGAAAATAACTTACTTTCATCTTCTGGAGTTGTGATCCAAATTCCCACTCCAGCCCCGTCTCTTCCTGTTGATCCATCAAAGTGTAACAACCACCAACCTTCTGCCTTCTCCTCACTGATTTGATGATTTTCTGTCTGCTGATTTTCTGTTTCCTGAATTTCAGTTTGCTGATTTTCTGCTTTCTTTTCATCTTCTGCTTCATTATTTAATTCATTGAAGAGAATAACAGATCCTAATTCAGTATCAACAACATATATTGGAAAATTATGAGGTTTATCTTTACTACTTACCATGTAAGCCATCCTTGTTTCTCTGTATAGTCTCCTTTTCTCACCAAAAATAGGAATGGTGGCATAAGTTAGGTCCATCTGCATTGTACCCTTGATCTTTGTTTCCCATGATCTTGATAATAGCATGCCAAACTTAGATGGAATGTCTGCTACCACAATGTCCATGACCACTGTCTTGGCAGGGACTTGTGTGAGACCAACAACAACATCTTTTATTAAACCAATGCACTGAACTCTTTTTAAATCAAAGGAAAACAAATCCTTATATAGTCTAGTAATTTCCAACCCCATCCTTTCCATGATCATTTTGGGCATAAGATTGTGAGAGGC
Source organism: Pinus albicaulis (assembly GCA_034641835.2). Classification (NCBI taxonomy): domain Eukaryota; kingdom Viridiplantae; phylum Streptophyta; class Pinopsida; order Pinales; family Pinaceae; genus Pinus; species Pinus albicaulis. The sequence goes on along the minus strand of CM076578.1, from coordinate 598,443,793 downwards.
CCCTGAATCCAACATGGCATTATGAAATGCCATGTCATGAATACTAAAGCTGACATAAAAAGGAGGAACCTCTTTATTATGCTCATCCTCTAATATTGGTCCCAAGTATATTGTTGGATGATCTTCTTGAACATTTAGAATATCAGCAGCTCCTAGTTGGGAATTTAGCATTTTTACAATCTTACTTCTATATACATTCACCTTAAGAATTTCTCCAAAAGGTACTCGGATTTTGATCTTAGAGATCTCACTCTCCAAACTGAAAACATAAGCAGATTTTTCAGTCTCTTTGATAGGAGGAGGAGGTGGTGTATCTTTCCTAACCTCAACAGCTTTAGGGGCATCTTTCTTGGGCTGTGTTTTGTTTGCAGTAATTGGAACATTTATGTTTATGAGATTGTATTGTTTTTGCATCTCAAATATTGCATGTTGATATCCTTTAAGATTGTCAGATGGTTCATTAGCCTTGTTTACATCATGATCTGACTCATCATGTTCCTCCTTAGTAAAAAACATTCCTGATATGTTTCATCTAAACAATGAATTGAGTCTTCTTGTATTTCAGGCTGATCTTCTTCATCAACTAATTTTTGTTGAAAATGAGGCCTTAATTGAGGGTCGGGTGGCTGATTTCTATTTTCCCTTGGTCTATGCTGGTTTTGAGGTCTTCTAAACCGAGGATTTCTAAACTGAGGCTCATGTTGTGCAGGAGGAGCAGAGGCATTCCCAAGGACAAGCCTATCCATCAGTTTTTCCATTGTCTTCATCATGGAATCAAATTTATCATCTGAGGTGGAAGGCTTATCTTATTCTTTCAACTTAGTCTTTCCCATCTTGGACTTTTTTGCTGCTATCATATTGACCTCCACCTTCACTGCATCATTTTTCATTTCAGCAAGGGAAGGGGATTCTATTTCTCTTAGTAGGATAGAAAAGTCATAATCAAAGGCTTCAACATATCTCAGCTAAGCTGCTCCTGGAGGAGGATTTAGATGGGCAGGGATGGAGTCATAAAATTTGTTAAATCTCTTTGAATTTTTTTGAACAAATTCATCAACAACTCGCTTCAAACTATTATACTCAGTGAGGGCTTGTATAGGGTTGGTTCTATTTCCCCACTTCCTCAAGAAGCTATCTTAAAATTCATTCCAATTATAATTAGGGGAATTTTGAGGTCTAAAATGGGCCTCCTAAGGAAATTATAAAATAATAGTGGAAATAATAAAATAAGATTTGATGACATCATCAAATTTTAGAGGGAAAAAATAAAGAAACTGCTGTTTCAACTCGTATTTTCAAATTATCTCCCAAAGTTTTTACTCAAATTTTGACAGGGAGTACTAGTCATTGGATTCAAAATTTAATTCCTCATCCAAGGAGTACCCATGTTGCATACTTTTTATGGACCCTGCTACATGTAAAATGAGAAATACATGAAAAACATGGCTGCAATCACGTTTTTTCATGTATTTCTCATTTTTCATGTAGCAGGGTCCATCAAAAGTATGTGACATGGGTACTCCTTGGATGAGGAAATAAATTTTGCATCCAATGAGTACTCTCGCTCTAAATTTGACTAGAAAATTTTGGAGATAAGTTGAAAATACGAGTTGAAAAAGTAGTTTTATTATTTTATTATTTTTTAATATTTTAACCCTTTTACTTTAAAAATTGTGAACCATCCCCCATGGTTGACATCATCATCTTGAATCCTATTGGTTCTTATAAAGTTTATTTTGGTTGTACATTTTTCTTAGGAGGCCCATTTTAGACTTCAAAATTTCCCTAATGGTAGGCTTCCTGCAGCAAGGGCTTTAAATCACTTCCTAACTTCACCAGTAAAGATCTGAGTAAAAAATATCATCTTGAAATCCTCATGGTCAACCTCCTCCCTATCTATAAAGTCATTAAACTGGCCTACATGCTCTTCAGCTGTAATGTCTTCATCACTTCCCCAAGTTTTGATTCTAGCAGAATATTTGCTAGGAAGGGCATTTAGGACAGCTGAAAGAACAAGAGGGGCATACCTAACAGGTGCAGCAGTAGGTGGAGGTGGCACATTTCCTGCCATGATGGCTGGAACTGTGGTAGTTTTAGGGACAACAGTAGTAGAGGAAGAGGAACTGTTAAGGGGAGGGCTGGTTGGTCTTTCTTGTCCTGTCACAATTGAACTCCAATCAGGTAGAGGGACACTAGTTTTACTTCTTAACAAAATTTCAAATGGGTCTAGTTCCTTCAACCTATCCAAAGATTCTCTTTCTAACAGCAACTCTGAAGTGGCTGCTTCCCAAAACTCTTCTTTATCTTTTTGTGTCACTAAGGCTGAGGTATAAATACCTCTTCTATGTAGGTCTAAGATAATTTCAGTTAATTATTTTTCACTTTCAGACCTAAACAAGACTTCTTGAATTTTATCAACATAAATTTTATCTTCGGGACTTCTTAAAACTTCAAAGGACAAGGATTTGTATGTAATGGAGTACCTGATATTGCAAAAATGCCTTGAATGCCTCTGGAGATTGTGTTTGGATTGTCCACAATTGTAGGTGGATCTGGGTCAGGATTTCTCCTCGTGTATCTCCTTTTCGAAGCCACCTTTGATCATATGAATTTTGAATGGAGTCACCTAGGTAGATACATCCTGGAATAGATTTCTAAGCTCCTGCTACCCTTAGAAGTTCAACTTCAAAATTTCGGGAAAATTATATCTTCAGGCTCCCGGCAGATGCACCAAAATGTTATCACAAAATTGCACTTTATTGGCTGCTAATCAGAAAAATTTGTGTAATTGTTTCAAACTAGCTTGTGACTGAAGCGTAGGCTCTTCAGTCTGAGAGGGCTCTCTCAAAGGGGTTTATGATATTAGATAATGATGAAACTAGATGGCTAACTCTATTTGAAAAGTAACTTGATTTTGATGTATGTAGGTTGAAAAGAATATAGGTCTGCAACCATTGGGCTTATGGAGTCAAAAAATCAGTATATTCAGTGGCAAGGTTTCTTGACATGTAAGCTGAGGCAAATAAGATATTTTAACAAAGGCAAATCCTACATAGAACATAGGGCAACACAATCATTTCATCAATAAATGAAGTCAGAGCATAAACATATGAATTCTGAGTAATAAAGATGAAATCTAATGCAAGTGGTACACATAAAAATATAGATAAGAAAGGCATTAAAAACTCCATGAGAATCTCAGGTCTGTCAAGAAAAATTCCTTTGTATTACTGATATAAGACAAATTACATAAAGCAGCAGCAGTGCAAAAAATTTCCAACCCTTTCCAACTTTGATAATCTGCCTTTAAATAGACCTTCTTACATCAGAGATGATCTGCCTCTTGGCTAGATTCATCAAATTCTTCTAATGACACCTTACATAACAGAAAAACATGTCTTTTAATCAGAAAATGAAAGCTATACTTTAAAACAATCCTTTTCATAATAGGACTCAAACTTATATTTATTACATCAAACTACCTTATCTCTTAAAAAGTTACATATCCGAAAATTAAGCCTCACATGTTCAAATAAGCTATGACATAGCTCATCACTACTTGAAATCTTAAATATCCTTCTCAAAATATGGAAACAAACCCTATTTTTTAGGAAAATAGGACCCTATATTCAACGAAGGCTTCAACTGATGAGCTGTCTCCATTTCATGGTCTTCAAGTCATAAATATTTGGTGGCAAGGTCCCTTGATCTGTTGGATGTGTCCACCTATTCAAAACTGCTTTTAAACTGCTCAGAAACCTTTAAAAACATCTCACTACGAAAACAAAGCAGTTTCATGGCATGCTTTTGTAGCGTCCAAAAAAGACTTTTAAACTCAAAATTTCTGCTTCTTTGCTATTCCATAGTGTCCATCATGACCTGACACATCATCATAGCTACCATTTCCCCTCCTTGAAAGTTTCAAAAATTGGTTTTAGAAGTAAAAATAAAGATACATAAATTTTCATAGCGTTGTCCTGGCTTCAAGCCTAGGAAATGCTACGAAACCGTGGAAAACTGTGTAATTTCTAGATTTTGACCCTGTCTAAAAAAGGTACCTTCCAGCTATATAAACTTGGTTTTCAAAATGCCACTATCCTCTTAAAACATAATCAAACTCAACTTAAGAGCCTTGAGGTGTTTCCTCTTCATTAATGATGAGTTGAGCTATGGGTTCCTCAACTACAATCATCTTTAAACCTTTCTTCTCCAGCTCCTCATGGATCAATTCTAGCTGCTCTTAGAGGTCTTTGACTTGGTCCTTCAGTTTTCTGTTGGTATATTTCAAGTGTAGGTTCATTCTTCTAACATGCTTCATTCCTCAATGGCAGAGCTCATTTGATTAATTGTTGTGTATCATCTAAGGTCTTTGACACACTATCAACCTGCTCTTCCCAAATCTATTTCATTTTCTCAAACCGCACTTTTTGGACATTATGTTTCCTTTCCTCTTTCTTCAAGACTGCTATTTCTTGATTTTCTAACTTCAACTGCTCCTCAAGGACCTCAATCTCTGTTTTTTCAATAATTTTCTCCTTTCCTTTCTTTTGCTTGATGTCTGGATCTTCTTTTGCAGGTGATGATAGGTCAATGGTACTTCTTTACTTCTTTCCAAGATTTTTCTACCATGTCTTGTCATGGGTTTCCTAGCCTGAAACATGAAACCTGCATCCTCACCTTCAAACTCTAACTTCTTTGCTGATTTGGCTTTCTTGAGCTTCTTTCCTCCCTCATCTATATCTTCAGCTGGGACTATGGGGGTTTCCTCAATATCAATAGCATGCAGAATGTCTTATAAATTTCCCTTAGCCATTGTTTGGCTTCTTGTAATCCTTTTTTTGCCATGTTTACTCATAGTTGGCTCTTGTTTTGTAGGTTTTCTTTCATTTGGTTTTTGTTTTGCAGGTGAAACAATAGGTGTATCAAGTTTCTGCAACTGCTCTATTTCCATGATTACCGGTTCAATTTTCTCTGCCCCTATAGGCTCACTTTGTTTTTCTACTGAAGGTGATGGTATACCTCTAGGTTTAGGAGTTCTTTTAGGGGTAATGGAATCCACTTCAAAACCACTGAAAAACAGAAAATAAGACCAGTCTCTGCCTAATATTTTTAACTCCTCTAAAACCAACAACTTGATTAAACCATGATGAAAGAGTGAGGTTTCATTTCCTTCAGATTTAGCTTGAACTTTATTTGCCATTTTTGCTAAGCTTCTGTATAAATAAAAAGGTAGATCAAGAGATTTCTTACCAACAAAATGTAGCAGAATCTTGAAGTGGTAAGAATACACCTTATGATACCTCCCTTCACAAGTGAAGTACTTCTGAATGATAAGCAGTAACTTTGAGAAATTTTCTTTCATGTAGCTCCTTATAATGGAATTTGTAAGGTAAACCTCACTATGTTCTGGCTTGATAAATTCCATACAGTCATACATGTTGAATTTGAAACATTTGAACCATTGTTCTTCTCCTCTTGGAATTCCTGTTGCTGCTGCAATAGTCTCTAGTGTTATAGTGAGGTTCAACATTCCCACTTTTGCAGTTGTCCCATTGAAATTTAGGGTAAACTCTTTAGAAAACTGTACATGTCATCCTTGCAATATTTGGAAAAAATGTAAACACCCTATTGTTCTGAAAACTTCTGAAGCTGTTGGGTCTTCATTTATCAGGTTCATGTCTGATGGCTCATATATGAGACAGTGGCCACCTTTGTTGGTCTTCCTTTTTTCAGCCATGGCACTTTCATGTCTTCTTTGCCTCGCTTGATCAGTGATACCTGCAAACCTTTGAAAATGCCAGCCACAACTTGGGCTTAGTGAAATAGCTCTTCAGAGCTCAATAAAATGCAAATAGGGAGTGGAGAATGGAAAATGACTCAATTGGGAAAGATTTTAAAGTTCGATGACAACTCATGGCATAATCATGACTCATACATGCTTAAAATGGTAATAATGACTTCATCCATGACCATTATACCTTGATTTAACCCTAACAGACTCGAATGGCATCTATCTTAACCATTTCAATCATTGATTGACACCTAGCACCTGTTTTGAAAAGACATACATGAATACCTCCTTTTGTAGTGTACTTAGTGTATTTCTGGGCAGTTTCGCTACGAAAGTATTAGCATTTTTGTAGCGAAAAGTGCGTTTTTCTGTGTAATTCACTACAAAAGTAGGTATTCTTGGCTAAAATGACCTTTTCAGAGTTGTAAGCTTGGGAAATGAAATATGTCAGGAAATAATGACTGATGTGACATGAAAAGACTTGAATAAGGGTGGGTTTGGACCTTATTGTAGGGTAATACGAAAAATTTAAAATTTTCCTTTACCAAGTTATGAAAAGTGAATTCTATGACTATACCTTTGACACATGAACCCATAAAAGTATGTCAAATGATGTTTCAGTTTTTTATGAGTGATAACAGGGTCATTCATGAGCGAAGAATTGAGGAAAATGTACCACCTATCGGAACCAGAATAGATATATGACAAAAATTTTGTTCAAAAGTGTTATGTAGAAAATGAAGTCAAGTTAAAACCAATTAGAGAGTGGAGAAGAGACCCTAATAAGTACAAACATGAAGACAAGAGTATGTATTCTATTACCTCCCTTGCTGGCCCATATTGTTACATTGCTACTATGATGTGTAGATTATATGGGTATCCCAATACCCATAAATTCTCAGTTGAATGGGTACCTTTGATTGATGTTTCTTTAGATGCTTATATAATAGATTGGGAAATTATTTTATCCAATAATGTAGCCAACCAAATTCTTTCTTACAGAAGTAAACACAATTTTTCTATTAAATTCATGCCCCTTTTCTACATGAGCACATACATTATGGATGTTGTCTGCTTCACTTCCAATTTCCAATCCATGGGATGGAAATGGACCCTAGAAGAACCCAATCCTTTTCATATTTACCATGATATACTTTGGGAGTTTAATTTACAACTGTTAGAGTCAGCCTTTGCAGCCTTCCTCCAGTGATCAAACATGCTCTTTCAAAGTGATTTTAAAGTGTCAAGGTCAAATTTTGTCATTTCAAAGAGTCTTCAAGAAAAATTTGATCACTAGGCATTAGGTCTAGGGTTGGTCTTCACTCTTTTCAAATTTGTCCAAATGTCAGTCCATGTCACCATTCATCTGAGTGTACCATCATTCAGAGAGTTGTCATCATCATGTCAAGTTCCGTTCGGTCATTTTACACCTCGTTCATGCTTCAGTTGTGCCTTGGTAAGGTCCATTTCCCTCTCCCAGGGTTTTGGAGGTAATTTCTCTTGGATGGTCAAATCATCGGAAAAACTTGTATCCTGATGTTCACACACCTTCCCCTATCCTTAATATACCTTATTAAACACTTCCCATCACTGAGATCCCTCAAATTCCTCATTTTCCCACAAACCCTAGTTTCTTGCCAAAACTTGGCAATTTTCTAGGCTAGGCCTGTGTTTCGCCCTTTTGGACCCCTTCCCCTCACTCAATCTCTGTCATTCCACTTTCCCTACTTTCTAACATCCCTCCCTACTTCCCAAAATTTCCCCAAGAATTTAGAAGCCCCCTATCCCCTTCATTTCGCTTCATTTCGACAAAATCCCTTGTTCCACACATCGGGATCGGTTTCACTCAAAAGATGTTTCAGAGCAATAAAAGATGAAATTTTGGAAACTGAGAGAGGTTTTTTTCCAAAACATGCCAAGGAAGAAAAACCTCCTTCACTTTTTACACAGGTATCATGGTTTTAGAGAAATGTCAAAAATACCGTTGCCTCAGGAGAATTGAATGCACCTCTGAAGTGACCTTGGGAAAATCAAGATTTCTCCTAGCATGGTTGGCCAAATGACTTGCTTGATGATTTAAATGATAACTAGACAGAAAGACCTTTCCAATGAGCTATCATGAGCTCAATTTGGAGTTGAGAAAGACCTTCAAAAGTTGACTGCAACAGCACTCTGCCTTGAGGCAGCCTCATTCTGCTCATTTTGACTAGTGTTGGGAGATTTGGTTTTTGACAGGGTAAATGGAATCCAAATTGCATAATTCCACTTTTTTTGGAAAGTAGACTCCAATAGCTTTCCAACGAGCTATCACACGCCCGATTTTGACACCGGGAAGGCCTCCAAACACTTCCTGCAAAATGCACTATGTGGCAAGGGGCTCGAGCGACCCACCTGGGGCCCGAGCGACCCACGCAGAGGCTGCGCGACCCACGCAGACACAGGGTTTCGAGATTCATTCTGAGCGCCCAGCCTTGCTTGGAATCGATGCAACTGGCCTTCAAACAGGTTTTTATCAATTGATTGATGTTTTTGAATGCATTGGTGGCATCATTGGTGGTTTCAAATGTTCAACGGAGGATTTAAAACCCCATAGTCATGGCAATATCGTTTTCAGGGTTTTAAAATGATAATAGGTGGTTGCATGAGTTTGTCTTCTATCTTATATCAGTGACACATCCAGCCTTGCCATATATTATCAAAACCATGTTTTTCTCATGCCCATTATACCATTGTGGTCGTTACTATTACTAATACCATGTTCAAAACTTTTGTTCCATGGTGATTATGATTAATTGTGTCTCACTGCCCAAAGATAAAAACATTTTCATAACTCTGTTTCAAACTTCCCATTTGATACCTTTGTTGTTATTACTCATAGACAAAAACATTCATATGATGCCATGCTCCCTTTGACAAGACTTGTTCAATATTCTGAAGGTTACCTGCTCCCTTTGGTCAAAATTTCACTTGCATTCAAAACAGAGATTGTGCCTTTTCCAATCCATTTAAAACTGAGATATTATCATGGTTTGTTTCCTTATGGTGTTTTGACGGTGGGAATACTGGTTGGGTGTTGAAACACACATCATAACCTGGTTTGCACTGCTTTCATATCAGTATACATAGTGCCAATAGCTTGTTCAAAGCCATGTCAAGGACAGAGTCAGAGTATGAGCAGGAGTCGGACAGTGACTCAATCGTTGAGGTTGATGTACTGAGATGGAGCATAGCAGTGCGCCAGTAGTGGTAGCATATCAGAGAGGCCACAGAGCTTTGTTTGCAGCATCACGACGAGTGCTATCTCCACATGGGGTGGAAGGGGTCTCGTTGACTTCATCAGCAACGCGAGTACTATCTCCACATGGCGTGGAAGGGGTCTCGCCTTCTTCATCAGCACAGGTACATTCACAGGATCATGATAGAGACCAACACATACAACCGAGACAGTGTTTTCACCACAGGAGCTGCATGCACCAGGAGAGCACTAAAATGGCGGAAAAGGCCTGATCCACTCCGGATTTTGGCCGAGGCTTCATTGAATGGGCAGGACACATGATGGAGGACCTCCGCTCCAAATTTGGGCAAATTCGGAGAAATTTTTTTCATTTTCAAATTTTTGGTCTAAAAAACAGGTTTTGCAGCTACGTGGGTCGCGCGCTCATGCGCTCGCTTTTTTTTGAGACACTTGCTGGAGGAGATTTTTACATTTTTGGATTTGTCATGGTTAATTATGCATCCTCTGAAGTCAAATTAGCATTTCAACAAAATCTGGATGGTCAAACAGCTCAAAAACACCATGAAAATCACCTTGCTGCCACCTTTTGCACCAGCAGGAAGTACCTCTGGGAGAATGAGGTTTTGGAGGGTCCAATCAACTCCAAATTCAGAAATTCCACTTGGGTTGGAAATTAGACATCCAGGGCTTTCCAACGAGCTATAATGAGCTCAATTTGGATGCCGGGAGCTACCTCAAAATCAGCCTGGAACATGAGCGACCCACGCAGTTCAGGAGCGACCCACCTAGAGATTTTTCTGAATTTTCAGCTGCCAGCTCAGTATTTCGCCTATTATGGACCAGTTTTGCTTATGGATAGAATTTTTGGGTTTTTAATGATGTAAATTCATGTTTGATATGTAACTTTGGCTTGTTTGTATCTCTTCTAGAAGATTCACTCTCAAATGAGTAAACAATCATGTAATGGATCAGTTTCCACTCTTTTAGAGGCAAGTGGTTAGCTGCCTAGATTGTAGTTCTATGATTAGAATTGGTTGAAACTGATCCCTGAAGAGGGAATTCGACCCCTAGAGGTGGGGAAAGGTGTTAGAGTGCTCTATATATTGTAATTTCTCAATCCTTTTTGGAGGTTGGAGAGGTTGGACTCTTGGGATACTTTTGATACTATTGTACATACTTTTCATATTTTGGCTAAGGAAAGATCAGGGGTTTTGCGGCACTTGTTGGGATCCTTGTGGTGTTTTGTTCTTGATGGTGTTTCTCCTTTGTTTACTGTAAGTTTCTTCATGTTTAATGTTGCCATCCTTTCATTATGCTTCTGAACTAAATTGAATGAGTGAAATAAGGTTGAATCCATTGTTTACAGTGCTTAGCCTTTGAATTCGGTTAGTTCTATATGTTTTCAGCTGTTTGGAGAGGATCCAAGTTCTTCTTTGCCCTCTTCACCTCCTCGTCGGTCTAATCTATCCATAAAATCCAATTTAAAGCATCAAGATCATCACCTACCTCGCCCCAGCTTGAACTCTGCAAAGGTCTGACCTTATCCCCGGACCCAAAATTTGTTTTCCCATTTCTCCAGCGAAAACTCAAAAAACCAAAAACCAAACATACCTATCTCTTTACTAGCCTAAAATCAGTTCTTATTATAAGTCATCTCGCATCCTATTGCTCATTTTCTCGAGATTGACGGAGAGAGCCCTCTCCTGTCCTCGTAGGGCTAGTTACGAGGCTGAGCGTGGTTTGATGTAGCCTTGAGTTTTACTTCATTTCAGCCTGAGGTAGATTTGAGTGCTAACATAGTGGCGACCATACTGGGGAAAAACTCAAAACGTTTTCTTGTTATAGACGGAGTCTGAAGTCACGCCAGGTAGCCTTCGAAACACTGTTGCTATGCATCAGCGAAGTAGATAAACGCTGCTTCAGTCGATCTCCGGTATAACTTGTAATCGTAGTATTTAACTTGTAAATTGCCCCAGTACATGTATCAAGTTCAGATCTGATCGTTGATGGTGAACAACGGTTAGACATCGCAAGGCTGAAATCATTCACCTGGCGACTTCATTCACTGAACAAATTCAGAAATCGATGCTTCATGGCGACTTCACTGCAGGGAGATCAGTAGCTGTGAGATTTTCAAGATGGACCGAATCACAAGAAGATATGCTCCCATGAGCCGAGATCACATTCCAGGTTTTCCGAATAAGATGCCCAAGGTAGATTGGTCCAGGAATCTGCCTACTTTTAACAATGATGGTAAGAAGGATGCTGCTTTACATTTGGTTAGATTTCACATGCATATTCGCAAGTTGAAGGTGGATTTTCCTGAAGATTGCTTGATGAAGATATTCCTGGCCACTCTGGAAGGTGAAGCCCAATCTTGGTATGAAAATTTGCCGCTGGCCTGTATTTACTGTTTAAAGGATTTTCATGCCCTGTTCATTGAAAGATATCAAATGTCTTATCCATCATTAAATTTAGTTCATGACTGTTGCAAACATGCTTATTCTTTTATTGAAAGCCTGGAGAAATATTATGAAGATGATAATTTCATGAATGATGAAATCATGGAGGCCCTGTACGAGAATCCATTTCAGCAACATGAAGAGAACCTAAAGGATACCTATCAAGGTGCTCAGGAGACTTTGCAGCAGGTTGATGGCCATATGGCTGAAAATGATGAAAGGGAGAATGTCATTTCAGATCTGCCCACAGAAGACAGCAGCATGCAAGTAAGTCCAGTTCTAATTTCAGATCGTGATAATGTCCAGACAACTACTTCAGATTCAGATTTAGATCATGATGACCAAGCATATCTTGTGTTGAAGCCCATCAAGGAGAACTCTGTTGTTGAAATCATCTGGGATGCAGAAGACACAGTAATGGATCCAAATGTTCTCAGTCATACTGTCAGCCCATCATTAGAACACAACCTTCATGAAGAAGCAATTCAGTCAGTTCATGAAAATCAGAATGAGATCTTTGTGCAAGTAAGTGATAAATCTCCTTTCAATAACTCAGTTATGAATGATAGTTTGAATGCCTTGTCATATGAAGATAATTACTGTTTAAGCAAAAGAAAACCAAAAGCATTGTCCCCTTTGTCTGAAGATGAGATAGATCTACTTTTGAAGGGTCTTGTTACAGCCCGAGCTACAGCAGATTTGCAGTGCACACATAGTCAGGAAAGTGTTGATGAAACTTCTTCCTCTTTTGAAAAAGATGACTGTTTTGTAATCAGTTGTGTAGATCAGCAAACAGATAATTTTTTCTTTCACAAAGATGATAAGGCTGTCAGGTTTGATAATCTTGAAGATTGTTTTTTGTTTAAGAATGACCTAGATCATGAAATTGAAGAGTATATGCCAGAATTTCTCATGGTCAAGGAAACTACAGCTAACACTCAGATGGCAGATTTGTGCATTTCTATCCCTCAGAAATCAATTTTTATCCCTTTCAGATCAGAATCAGAAGAGAAGGACACCATGTTCTTTCAGCAGGAGGTAAATCTTCATGTTTTTCAGGATCCAATGGCAGATTTGTTACAGTCAGCAGTGAAAGTGATTATTGCAGTGTTCAGTGATGAAGGAGATCATGGTCAGCTATGTTTTTGGATGCTCGGTTATCAGTTTGTATTGTTGACCAGGAGATTTGATCGGGAGAATCAGTTAGCAAGGCATCTGCTGGTTTGGTTACATTGGAAATCCCACTATACATGATTGTATATATTTCATTAGTATGCAGGTGGTTGTCATCATGATTCCAAATCTTGATGGATTGCTGCCTTTTTTCCAAAAGCTTGGTAAAGTTTTGTTTTAAGTCAGTCATGAGTCATTTGTGTTTGGTCTGTAGAGTCAGTTTTTCAAGTTATTTCAGTTTGCCATCGAGTCGGTTTGAGTCAAGTTTCAGTCAATTTTCAGTCAGTTTTCAGTCAAGTTTTCATTCAATAAATGTGTCAAAGGTTTTGTGTTATCTGTTCAAATAATGATTCCATCGCCCAATGGATGAAGGCACTGGTCTGCTCTCCCAAAGATCTGCTGTTCTTGGCACCTCCAAGGAGCTACCATCCCCATTGGAGCCAATGTTAGAGTCAGCCTTTGCAGCCTTCCTCCAGTGATCAAACATGCTCTTTCAAAGTGATTTTAAAGTGTCAAGGTCAAATTTTGTCATTTCAAAGAGTCTTCAAGCAAAATTTGATCACTAGGCATTAGGTCTAGGGTTGGTCTTCACTCTTTTCAAATTTGTCCAAGTGTCAGTCCATGTCACCATTCAGCTGAGTGTATCATCATTCAGGGGGTTTCCATCATCATGTCAAGTTCCATTGGGTCATTTTACACATTGTTCATGCTTCAGTGGTGCCTAGGTAAGGTCCATTTCCCTCTCCTAGGGTTTTGGAGGTAAGTTCTCTTGGATGGTCAAATCGTCGGAAAAACTTGTATCCTGATGTTCACACACCTTCCCCTATCCTTAATATACCTTATTAAACACTTCCCATCACTGAGATCCCTCAAATTCCTCATTTTCCCACAAACCCTAGTTTCTTGCCAAAACTTGGCAATTTTCTAGGCTAGGCCTGTGTTTCGCCCTTTTGAACCCCTTCCCCTCACTCAATATTTGTGATTCCACTTTCCCCTACTTCCTAACATCCCTCCCTACTTCCCAAAATTTCCCCAAGAATTTAGAAGCCCCCTATCCCCTTCATTTCGCTTCATTTTGACAAAATCCCTTGTTTCACACATCGGGGTAAGTGTTACTAAAAAGATGTTTCAGAGCAATAAAAGATGAAATGTTGGAAACTGAGAGAGGTTTTTGTCCAAAACATTCCAAGAAAGAAAAACCTCCTTCAATTTTTACACAGGTATCATGGTTTTGGAGAAATGTCAAAAATACCGTTGCCTCAGGAGAATTGAATGCACCTCTGAAGTGACCTTGGGAAAATCAATATTTCTCCTAGCATGGTTGGCCAAATGACTTGCTTGATGATTTAAATGATAACTAGACAGAAAGAACTTTCCAATGAGCTATCATGAGCTCAATTTGGAGTTGAGGAAGACCTTCAAAAGTTGACTGCAACAGCACTCTGCCTTGAGGCAGCCTCATTCTGATCATTTTGACTAGTGTTGGGAGATTTTATTTTTGACAGGGTAAATGAAATCCAAATTGCCTAATTCCACTTGTGTTGGAAAGTAGACTCCAATATATTTCCAACGAGCTATCACACGCCCGATTTGGACACCGGGAAGGCCTCCAAACACTTCCTGCAAAATGCACTATGTGGCAAGGGGCTCGAGCGACCCACCTGGGGCCCAAGCGACCCACGCAGAAGCTGCGCGACCCACGCAGAGGCTGCGCGACCCACGCAGACACAGGGTTTCGAGATTCATTCTGAGCGCCCAGCCTTGCTTGGAATCGATGCAACTGGCCTTCAAACAGGTTTTTATCAATTGATTGATGTTTTTGAATGCATTGGTGGCATCATTGGCGGTTTCAAATGTTCAACGGAGGATTTCAAACCCCACAGTCATAGCATTCTCGTTTTCAGGGTTTTAAAATGATATGGGTGGTTGCATGAGTTTGTTGCTTATCTTATATCAGTGATATGTCCAGCCTTCCATATAATATCAAAACCATATTGTTCTCATGCCTATTATGCCATTGTGACCATTGTTATTATTATACCATGTTTTAAAACCTTTGTTCAATGGTGACTGTGGTTGTATTATGTCTCACTGCCCAATGTAAAAACATTCTCATGACTTTGTTTCAAACTTCCCATTGACACTTTTGTTGCTATTACTCATGGACAAAAACATTTATATGATGCCATGATCTCCTTTGATAAGATTTGTTCAATATTTTGAAAGTTGCCCGCTCCCTTTGATCAAAATTTCACTTCCATTTAAAACAGAGATTGTGCCTTTTCCAATCCATTTGAAACTGAGATTTTATCATGGTTTGTTTCCTTATGGTGTTTTGACGGTGGGATATTTATTGGGTGTTGAAACACACATCATAACTCTCTTTTCACTGCATCTATATCAGTATACATAGTGCCAATATCTTGTTCCGGGCCATGACAGAGACAGAGTCAGAGTATGAGCAGGAGTCGGACAGTGACTCAATCGTTGAGGTTGATGCACTGAGATGGAGCATACCAGTGCACCAGTAGTGGTAACATATCAGAGAAGCCACAAAGCTTTGTTTCAACATCACGACGAGTACTATCTTCACCCGGGGTGGAAGGGGTCTCGTTGACTTCATCAGCAACGCGAGTACTATCTCCACATGGCGTGGAAGGGGTATCGCCTTCTTCATCAGCGCAGGTACATTCACAGGATCATGATAGAGACCAACACATACAACCGAGACAGTGTTTTCACCACAGGAGCTGCATGCACCAGGAGAGCACTAAAATGGCGGAAAAGGCCTAATCCACTTCGGATTTTGGCCGAGGCTTCATTGAATGGGAAAGACACATGATGGAGGACCTCCGCTCCGGATTTGGGCAAATTCGGAGAAAATTTTGTCATTTTCAAATTTTTGGTCTTAAAAACAGGTTTTGCAGCTACGTGGGTCGCGCACTCATGCGCTCGCTTTTTTTTTGAGACACTTGCTGGAGGATATTTTTACATTTTTGGATTTTTCATGGTTAATTATGCATCCTCTGAAGTCAACTTAGCATTTCAACAAAATCTGGATGGTCAAACAGCTCAAAAACACCATGAAAACCACCTTGCTGCCACCTTTTGCACCAGCAGGAAGTACCTCTGGGAGAATGAGGTTTTGGAGGATCAAATCAACTCCAAATTCAGAAATTCCACTTGGGTTGGAAAGTAGACATCCAGGGCTTTCCAACGAGCTATCATGAGCTCAATTTGGATGTCGGGAGCTACCTCAAAATTAGCCTGGAACATGAGCGACCCACGCAGTTCAGGAGCGACCCACCTAGAGAGTTTTCTGAGTTTTCAGCTGCCAGCTCAGTATTTCGCCTATTATGGACCAGTTTTGCTTATGGATAGAATTTTTGGGTTTTTATGATGTAATTTCATGTTTGATATGTAACTTTGGCTTGTTTTTATCTCTTCTAGAAGATTCACTCTCAAATGAGTAAAAAATCATGTAATGGATCAGTTTCCACTCTTTTAGAGGCAAGTGGTTAGCTGCCTAGATTGTAGTTCCATGATTAGAATTGGTTGAAACTGATCCTTGAAGAGGGAATTCGACCCCTAGAGGTGGGGAAAGGTGTTAGAGTGCTCTATATATTGTAATTTCTCAATCCTTTTCAGAGGTTGGAGAGGTTGGACTCTTGGGATACTTTTGATACTATTGTACATACTTTTCATATTTTGGCTAAGGAAAGATCGGGGGTTTTGCGGCACTTGTTGGGATCCTTGTGGTGTTCTGTTCTTGATGATGTTTCTCCTTTGTTTACTATAAGTTTCTTCATGTTTAATGTTTGCCATCCTTTCATTATGCTTCGAACTAAATTGAATGAGTGATTAAGGTTGAATCCATTGTTTACGAGTGCTTAGCCTTTGAATTGATTAGATCTATATGTTTTGTTTGTTTGGAGAGGATCCAAGTTCTTCTTTGCCCTCTTCAGCTCCTCGTCGGTCTAATCTATCCATAAATCCAATTTAAAGCATCAAGATCATCACCTACCTCGCCCCGGCAGACCTCTGCAAGGTCGACCTTACCCGGACCCAGAAATTTGTTTTCCCATTTCTCCGGCGAAAACTCAAAAAACCAAAACCAAACATGCCTATCTCTTTACTAGCCTAAAATCAGTTCTTATTATAAGTCATCTCGCATCCTATTGCTCATTTTCTCGAGATTGACGGAGAGAGCCCTCTCCTGTCCTCGTAGGGCTAGTTACGAGGCTGAGCGTGGTTTGATGTAGCCTTGAGTTTTACTTCATTTCAGCCTGAGGTAGATTTGAGTGCTAACAACAACCACATTTCTATAAAATCTACCATGGGGTTATGCTGACAATATCGCAAGACGTTTTTGATGAAAAATCCCCTAGAATTTCTAAAGAAGCCAGAGATGATTTTACAACTATAAGAAAATGGTTTAGAGAAGAGTATTTTACCTATGTTCAAGTTTTTTACAGTTATCCAAACTGCATGTTCTTCTAATCTATGTCCTGATAATATTTTTTCTCGGGAAATTACTTACCAGACTGTTGGGAACGGCCTAACCAAATCTCTAAAATAAGCTAAGAAATAAATTTGGCCATATTTTCATATTCAATGTGGAGTTTATGCCCTGGACAATTTAAGCACACTGTGCTTGAAATTGACAACATCCATTGCTTGAATTTCCCGACTATCCCAAGTAGACAGTGCGATCCAAATGATACAACAAATAATTTCAACGCAAAGGTCAAGGTAAGACAATTCACACATGAACCATATGTTTTTGATGATTTATTTGAATCATCCCAGGCTTATTCATAGGTGGAAAGGTTAGCAATTTCTCGAATTACTCCAGAATATTTTAACAAGTTCAAACATTATAGAAATAAAAATGTTATAAAAATTGCCTTTGGACTTGTTGAGGATTTCTCAACCAAATATTGAGCAAGAAAAAGCTTTGATGATATCATTAAAATAAAGCGATACAACACAAGTAAAATAAAAAGTCTCGTCATCAACTGATAAGTCCAAAGAATCACAATAAAGCAGTGAGCTAGATGAAATCTGGAATCGGTTTGATTAGGCCATCAAGAATACAGGATCCCATGAGTTAAAAACTCAAGTTCATAAGTAAATTTCTTATACTCCTAAAACTACTGGGAAGACCTCGCTCACTACTGGGGCTTCCGACAAAGCAGTCAATACTGAATATTTAGAAATCATCTCGACATTCCCAACTTCTGAATTTGTTCTAAAGATTGAAGAAATACCCCATCTATATATATTTTACAGTGCTAAGCACATACCTATTATGAGAAAACAATGAAAAAGGAGAAGAGTTGAGTAGACCCATGCTTTATTTCTTGGAAATGTATCTCTTGATATTGTTTGGAAAGATCCCCAAACAAATCACTTTGAAGACCTCACAAGGTTATCTCAGTTTGCAGGAGCCTATGCCAAAGATGAAATAGATAAATCCACAGAGGTATAGCAATTGATTAAATAAAAGGATGACAAAATCTTAGAGCTGGAACAAGCACTACAAAATGAAAGACAAAGCATTGAGCAACAATGGCAGTCTCAACTAGTAGAACTGCAGAAGAGCTTTGATGACTTGAAGCTTCAATATGAAGCTGACATGAGGAGAAAAGATGCACAGATACAGGACCTTCAATACAAAATATAGAAATTAATATTTAATCCACAAATTGATGAGTTTAAGAAGGAAGCAACAGAAATTAACACTCTCCTTACGCAACAATAGGTGACCTTTTGCCACAAGTTGGCAACGATAAATGATTTATGCATGTAAAGTGATTTAATTGTGAATCAATTATGTGATTTGCAGACTTACTATGATAATATTGAAGAAAAGGTTTCTGATTACATCTCTTGGAAAGACAACACTAAAGGGCCATCTTTAGTGCCAAGAATATTGCAAAAACCCTCACTAAATCGGTCAGTGCAAATATTTTACATGCTAATTTAATTCAGAAATGCCTAGAGGGAGCCCTACCAGATGTCAAAGTGTTAACAAAATCATGGCAGGATTGGTCCAAGAAGAAAGCTGAAAACATTAAAAAGTTATCAAATATAGATCTTGAAAGTCATTGTCAATAGTTGGTTAAACCCTACAGCCAATGGCTTATGTTGCAATGTCTTTCTAGTACCACCATACACCTTCTGCCATCACTTACAAATGAAATTTTCACGGGGAAAATGCGAATCAAGCCTGATCATCCCCCCTAGCTGATGTTAATGGAAAATATGTTTGAACTGTGACAACAAATGGGAGAACAATCATCCTCTCATTCTTGAGCATCTTGTTACAAAAAATCCTATTATTGTCTCTTATTTTTATTTTAAGTTTGGTTTGTTTAAACCACCTTAGAATTTTATGTATTTACTATTATTGTAGTTCAAGTTTTAACTATTAAATCCTCTTCATGTCAATGAAGAAGGGGTTCTGAATTTTTGTAAAGAGAGCTTTAGAATTTTGCACTATTGTAACTCTTGAGTAATATGAATAGAAAAGGTTAACTAGAACTATTTTCTCATGAGCATTGTGTTAATATATCAGGTACTACTATCTCTATATTGTTTCTATGTTTCAATGAAATGAATAGTCACTTTGAATTGTTTTCTATATATATGTGATTTATATACAATAAAGCATTTTTTGACTATTGATGTATGATATTGTAATCCTTTAAGATATATGAGAAACAACGAGATATTTTATGTGATGTGTTTTAATCAACTAATTTAATTAACTATTTGATTAAATTAGTTATCTTTGTATATATTCAATTCATTAGTGTTTAATGATATATATTGTTGTATATGATATCAAATTCACTAAAAGTCACATATAAAGATAGAGTTCGTTCTAGGATATATAGATATTTAAGTATATTTCAATTTTAGTTACATTGTTCTCACTGATATCACTACTTTCAAAAATACACCCATTCACTTATATTTTCAAGGGAAACTGGTCCCATTATCCGCGGTCGGAGCCACCACTCCAAACGAAAAAGGAGTTGCTTTAAGTTCCTGACCGGGTGGTTTTACCCGACGTTGAGGCAGATATTTCTGAGCCTTCAATAAATTCCTTGGAGAAGCTCATGCAATATTTGCAATGGAAGTGCTTTGATATTCATGTTTACATACTTCCATCCTTTCGCCTACTGTTTTACTTCAGCGAAGTCAAATTGTAGGGCTCTGACAGGTATTTTCATTAACCGCGCCCCAAGTGTGGGATCTATTAATATTTCTTCCTGAAGTATTTCCTTTGTCTTTGCTGGTTGTATGGTTGTTTGTGCCAGTATCTTTAACTCTACAATTCACTCATCGACACCTGATAAAAGTGCGTCGTAGCGATATTTATACTATTCCATGACTCTGTCATTGCTTCTTGTACTCTATGTCCAATATGGTCCAGGTCTTCATCAGTAAGGACTAATGGCATTATGTCCTTTGATTTATCTTCCTTTTGCTTCTCTTCAAGTTTCTTGGAAGCTTCGACACCTACCTTCCTTTTTTCTGCGACATAAGGTTATGTCTCAATATTTTCAGGCTCTTTGTTGTGCTCATCTCTTCCAATAGGTTCGTTGTCATGTTGCTCCTCCCGTTCTTCCTCTTCCTCATCCTTTTCCTAATCCTTTCCACTTGGTTCTCCATGATGTGATGTTTCCTCCTCTGTCGAACTATCTCCTGCCTCTATCTCTAGCGCAGTCATCGATTCTGCGGGCCACTATTATGCTTGTGCAAATAAATCATATTTTGTTACCAAGTATGACAGAGGATGCCATGTCTTCGCCACGTCCTTGTGAGCCTATATATATATTTTGTGGAAGTTATCTTTGAACTTTGCGACAGATTGATATTGCTGATATAGGATTGGTGACAGGCGAGGGTGTTGGTTCACCAACATTTGAAAATCCATGTGATATAATACAAAAAATACCATGTTTTCCTGTGCTCGAATGGTTGATTGGTATACCACAATGAGGCATATCATGTGGCTTCGCACACATATGAAGCTACTGAAGGAAACTACGACTCTTGTGGTTCTCTCAATGCAAGCATTGTTATTGTCAAAATCAACCATGCATAATGAAATGTAGTACCTTTCTCTTGAACTTCGCAGTAGTCTTCTAGAAATTCTTTGCAAAAATACGTGACCCAGTTGTACTGAACTCCATTGGAAAACTGCGCAACCAGTGAAACTAGTGCTGCAGGGACTTCATTGGCTCGACACATTCTCATGATAGTCCCAGCTAGTATGTGTGTCGCGAAGCGAACTCCCTGATCATTAATTGAATTAATGTCATATCCTCGCTTCCCCTTTGTGAGCCCAAACTTCTTCTTCATGTTTTCAGTAATTTCTTTGTCCTGGTCCTTTCCCAGTATTTTTTCTACTGGATTCTATCCTTGATATGTAAATCTCATGATTTTCTTGGTCCTTACCCAAAAAACGGCGCTGCGCATAGCACAAATTTTCTGAGTTTGTTGATATTTTCCAATTTTCTTAATTATTTCTAATTTGACCATGGTCAATGGGTTTTTTACCAATGTAAATCATGAATGTAAAAGTAAATATGATGTGGTTGACTTAACTAGGGTAAATACGTTAGGTTAAAACTCATGATGAGGTGTAATGAATCAGTTTGCAAAAAGTTAGGGTTGAGTCACTTTGACCACCCTACACTCTAGGTTTAAGTTCAAACTTTGGTGGATCAACTCCTCCTCTTAGGGATTCAATCCCTGAAGTTGGGAGAGGTTGTTTGAGGCCTATATCATGTAATTTCTGACTCATTTTTAAATTTTGGAATTAGTTTGATGTTTTCTAGTTGATCAAGGAAACTTTGTATTCATTTTGGCCAAGCTAATAAAGAGGAGTTATAGCTACTTTTATGGGATACTTGTGGTATTGAATGTCTATCATAGTTTTTTCTTTAGTATCACATGTTTGAAAGTATTGTGTTCATGTTCACTTTCATTTCTATGTTATGATATTTTACAAGTTAGATAATCTGAATACATGTTTGCGCATGCTATGTTTTGGGTAACCGATCATATTTTGTTCATCTTCTTCTCTTTGAGAAAAATACATCTCCTATGCTTTTCTTAGCCTTATTATAGCTTCAACACCATTCCATAACAATTATCTTCAAGTTATAAACATTATACCTACCTTGCCCTATTGATTCCTGCAACCCTAACTAATTTTCCTTGACCTAGCTTTCCTTGACCTAATTTCTTCATCTAGTGATCTCCACAACCAAATCAAATCCAAAACAACCCCCTACACTATATATCTAGCTTAAAAACCCTAATTATACCAACCCTCCTATCTGTGACCCTTTTTGGAGAGAGCCCTATCCGGATTGATAGGGATAGCTATCAAGTCAAAAGTTTGGTTTGTGGTTACCTCTGTTGGGATTTCTTCCTTAGCCTTGGGAATTTGGTGGAGTGATAACATCTTGGAGCCATTTCTAGGGAGGAAAAAAGACAAATATTCCCTGGGAAATAATGACAAAGATTAAGATCTAACTGTTGATGGTGAACAACAGTTGGAAACATATGAAGGCTAAACCATTCACCCGACAACTCCATTGACTAAAAAATCCAGAAAATCAACACTTCATGGCGACTCCATTGCATGAAGATCAGTAGATTGAAGATTTTTCAAGATGGAAAATGTTGCAAGAAGGTATGCTCCCATGAGTCAGTATCGCATTCAAGATTTCCCAAATAAAATGCCTAAGGTAGATTGGCAAAAGAATTTGCCTATGTTTAAAGATGATGATAGGAATGATGCTTCTTTACATCTGGTTAAATTTCACATGCATCCAGGCAAATTGAAGGTTGGATTTCCTAAATATTGTCTTGTAAATGTGTTCATGGCTTCTATTGAAGGAAAAGCATGATCCTGTTATGAAGGTTTTCCACCTACTAGTATTTTTTCTCTTAGAGTTTTCCATTCAATATTTTATGAAGAATACAAGGAGTCCTACCCTTCTTTGTCTTTGGTTAATATTTGTGATCAATTTGGGGTTTTCATTCAAAACATATAGGATTCTTATTATGATAATGAGTTCATGGCTGAAGAGATCTTGGAGGCTTTGCATGAAAATCCTTTTCATCACCAAAAAGAGAGTGTTTTCTCTCATGGAAGAAAAAGATGATGTATATTTTCTTTATGTTCATAAAGACTTCCCATAGGAGACAATTCTTACAGCAGTACAACAAGTTGATTAGCCAAAGGTTAAAGAATATATTCAACATCCTTGTGAATTTTTAGGATAGAAAGAAGACAATTACTGTGTTATCAAAACAGAACAAAAAGTACTTTCTCCTCTGTCTGAAGAGGAGATAGATCAACTCCTGAAAAATCATATTATAGTCCAAGCTAAAGGAGGTTTGCAGTTTTTACATAGTCAAGAAAGTGTTGGTAAAACTTCTTCCATTTTTGAAAATGAAAATCTAAGTTTAAATGAGGACAATCCTGAAACTAGATTTATAGATCATCATGAAGAAAGACAATCTCCTTTTTCAATGTTCATATTTGATGAAGTTTCTCTTGAACTTGATTTCCCTAAGTACGATAAATTTGAAGATAATTTTGATGAGGAGCTTGATGAAAATATACAGGAAATTGTTGTGAGTAAACCAATTTATGATGATGATTCCCTGCAAGGAGATCAGCTAGCAAATACTGTTGTCTTTCATGAAGATGATAGGGTTGTCATGTTTGTTAATCTTGAAGAATGTTTCTTGTTTAAGGATGACCTAGAATATGAATTTAAGGAGTATGAACTTGAGAGAGACAAAATTCCAGAGATTGAGTCATAATTTCTCATGCTTAAGGAATTTTCAGCCAACACTCAGATAGCAGAATGTTATACTTTCCTATGCCTTCCTATCGATCAACAACCAAGTGTCCTTTCAGATCAGAATGAAGGGAGTACTTGTATTTCTGTTGTTGGATCTCAAGATAAGGTAATGCTTCAATATTTTCAAGGTCCCTTTGACAATATTTTGCAAGAATTAGAGAAGATGAATGTTATATTTTTTTCCATCATAAACCTTGGTTTCATTTTTTATCATGAGTTGCCTACATGTACATCATTATTCCCGCTCGAGGAAAGTGAGAGAAGAAATTCAGTAAATAGCCATCTCCTGGATTGGTTACACTGGAAGGATCATTTTACCTAATCACCAATTGTGCAACAGATTATAGTAGGTTGATATCATTTTGGTTTGATTTTATTTTATTTTTAGCAAGTGTTGACAGAATTCATCAAGGTTTGAAGCCCCAGGAGAAGGCCCCAAGGCTTTGATGATTTGTTAGTGTGGGTTGAAGCTTTTAGTTTCTTTTTAGTTTTATTTTTAGTTTTAGTTTACAAATTAGACTCCATTTCCCAATGGATAAGGCACTGATCTACAAATTCAGAGATCTGCGGTTCTTGGCACCTTCAAGAAGCTACCATCCCCAGATGGAGTCGATGTTAGCACTAGTATTTGCATCCCGCCTTATTTTACTCTGCTTTCACCTCATCTCCTTCTTTATCATTGACCTCACTTCATTTTTTAACCATTTTCCCTAAGGGTGTCCAAGTCATCATTGTTCACAAGCACTAAATCCTAATTTCCTCTCCCATTGAGCTAGGGTTTTCTTTGGAAAAAGATAAATTTGAGTAGAGGAGGCATAATTTAGGTAACATCAGTAATTAAGAGGCCATTTCAGCTCATAAACATCATGTATCCATCATTTTTTAAGAAATCATTCCAAGGGTCAAGTCATTTGCCACTCATAGGGCCATTTTTACTTCAAACTATGTTTATGACCAAAAAGAGATGAATTTAACAATAGTGAGAGAGGTTTTTGTCCATCATAGGTAAAGGAAGAAAAAACTCATTTATTTTTTACACTAATGTCATGGTTTTGGAGAAATGTAAAAAATACAGGTGCCACAGGAGAGTTGTTGCACTTCTAGAGTGACCTTGGGAAAATCAAGTTTTATCCTAACTGGAGTGGCCAAATGACTTTATTGATAATTCAAATGAAAAATAGACTGGAATATGTTTTCAATGAGTTATCATGAGCTTAATTTGGAGTTGAGTAAGGCCTCCAAAATTTTCCTTCAACAACACTCTGCATGTTTGCACCCTCATTCAGCGCTTTTTTAAAAGTATTGGGAGAATCAATTTTTGACAAGGAAAATAAAATCCAATCAGAAAAACAAAGGTATATTTGGAATGTAGATAGATTACGATTTCCAATGAGCTATCTTGGGCCTAATTTGGACGTTGGGAAGGCCTCCAAAAGTGGCCTACAAGTTGGAGGGAACTTTTGCCTGAAAACATTGTGCATTTCTTAAAGGCGCTGCCCGTTTGGCAAGGAGATGGCGCGTTTACCAGTCTTGGGAGAAATTAATTTTGACAGGGAAAATGAGCTTCATTTTTAAAATTGAAGGCAAATCTGGAAACTAGACTTGAAGGGATTTCCAACAAGCTATCTTGGAGCCAATTTGGACACCTGCAACTTAGTCAAAAACAACTTGCAAGTTGGTGGTAAAACGACACTGCGCATAGCACAAATTTTCTGAGTTTGTTGATGTTTTCCAATTTTCTCAATTTTTTCTAGTTTGACCATGGTCAATGGGATTTTTAGCAATGTAAATCATGAATGTAAAAGTAAATATTATGTGGTTGACTTACCTAGGGTAAATACATTAGGTTAAAACTCATGATGAGGTGTAATGAATTAGTTTGCAAAAATTTAGGGTTGAGTCACTTTGACCACCCTACACTCTAGGTTTCAGTTCAGACTTTGGTGGATCAGCTCCTCCTCTTAGGGATTCGACCCCTGAGTTTGGGGGAGGTTGTTTGAGGCCTATATCACGTAATTTTTAACTCATTTTCAAATGTTGGAATTAGTTTTATGTTTGCTAGTTGATTAAGGAAACTTTGTATTCAGTTTGGCCAAGCTAATAAAGAGGAGTTGTAGCTAATTTTATGGGATACTTGTGGTATTGAATGTATATCATAGTTTCTTCTTCAATATCATATGTTTGAAAGTATTGTGTTCATGTTCAATTCATTTCTATGTTATGATCTTTTACAAGTTAGATAATTAGAATACATGTTTGCACATGCTCTTTTTTGGGTAATTGATAATATTTTGTTCATCTTCTTCTGTCTGAGAAAAATACATCTCCTATTATTTTCTTAGCCTTCTTACAACTTCAACACCATTCCATAACAATTCTCTTCAAGTGATAATAATTATACCTACCTTGCCCCATTGATCCCTGCAACCCTAACTCATTTTCACTGACCTAGCTTTCCTTGACCTAATTTCTTCATCCGGTGATCTCCCCAACCAAATCAAATCCAAAAAAACCCCCTGCACTCTATATCTAGCCTAAAAGCCCTAATTTTTCCAGCCCTCCTAGATGTGACTCTTTTAGAGAGAGCCCTCTCCGGCTTGATAGGGCTAGCTATCAAGTCAAAATCTTGGTTTGTGGTTAACTCTGTTGGGATTCCTTCCTCAACCTTGGGAATCTGGCGGAGTGATAACACCTTCTTTAGAACTTTGACATCATTCAAACTGTAGCAAACACCCATTTTTATGTTGAGGCTACCTACATCGAAGCTCTTTCTGCAATGTAGTTTATATTCCGGTGCCCACTTTCAACTGCAGGTGGCACTAAGACTTTTCTCCTTTCTTCTTCAAAGTGGAGTTGTAGGGGCAGGGTTGTTCCTATACAACTTCAACCTACTGCCATTTATTCTTGCTACAACTAATTCTCCATTTAACTTCGCTAATTGAACTGTGCCTCCATCAATGATATGCTTGATAATGTAGGGGCCCAACCAATGCATCTTGAACTTTCCTGGAATTTTTAAAAACTTATTGTCATAAAGTAGAAAAAGGTCTCCTACCTGGAACTTCTTTTGCTTAATTTTTCTATCATACTATAATTTGTTCTCTTGGTTTTGGCACCTGCTGATGAAATCCTGCTATAAATTTATCTTCCCCCAAAGGAGGCAACTACAAAATTATCTCCTCAATTATCTCAGGATCTTCCATATCTGTGAAAGATGCAAGCCTTAATCCATGCACAATGTACTCAATGGGCATCAAAACTTCTTGCCCATAAACTAAGTTGAAGGGTGTCTGACCTGTAAAATTCTTACATGTGGTCCTATAATCCCATAGTACTGTTGGAATTCTAAGGTCCTAGTCATCTTTGTTCACATTTCATACCTTAGTGAGTGCATTATCCAAAATATTATTAAATTCTTTTATTGTTCCGTTGGCCTGAGGGTGATAAGGGGTACTCTTTTGATGATAAAATTAGAAATATTCATTCAATGCTTCAATGGTCTTATTCAGGAAGTGTGAACCTTGGTCGCTCGTCAAAATCTCCGGGCATCCAAATCTAGACAATATGTACTTAAAAGTGAAATTTGATGCAGTTGTTGCACTGCAGTTCCTTACTAGTTGTGCTTCAACCCATCTTGTTAAGTAATTAATCGTTGTAATTATGTACCTCACACTAGTCCTTTTTCCAGGTGGGTTGATGGGTCTAACTAAATCAATGGCCCACTTATCAAAATCTTGTAATGTAACTTGTGGTACCAATGGCATCTCATCTCTTCTTGAAGGCTTCCCTATTCTTTGAAATACATCACATGCTCTACAATACTCCTTGGCATATTTATGTAGTGTAGGCCACCACAATCCTAATCTCAAAATATTATGCGCAATGTATTTTCCTACATAGTGTCCACGAGTTGTGCCCCCATGAGCTTATGCTAGAATCATATGTCTTTCATGTTCAAGAATATAGATGCGCAATATCTCATCTAGTCCCATGTTATATAAGTGTCCTGCTATTATTGAAAAGTTAGCTGCTTTAACCACCATTTATTTATTTTGTTGCGTAGTATACTCTGAAGGATCCATTCTTGTGGTAAAAAATTGAATGATATCTACGAAATGGTCATCTGCGACTCTGATTGAAAATAAATACACATCAGGGAGGTTATCTTCTGTGTTGGTTGGTTCTTCCCTTGTTTCTAGCCTTGACATATGGTCGGGTGTTGCCTTTAGTCTCCCTGGTTTAAAATGATCTCATAGTCATACTCCTATAATAAAAACAACCATATGCAAATATTTCCTCCTAAGACAGGATTATTAACCAAATACTTCAGTGCAGAATAATCTGTAAACATCTTAAAATGGGACCCCAACAAATAATGTCTAAAATTCTGTAAAGCATATACCATAGCCAGTCCTTCCCTTTATGTCGTGGTGTAATTATTTTCTGCTTTAGATAACTTCCTACTTGCAAAATCTATAGGATGATCAATCTCTCCTTTACCAAGTTGTGCCAACACCACTCCCAAAGCTATACAAGAGGCTTCTACATGGAAATTAAATTCCTTGTTCCAATCAGGGAACACTAGTATAGGTGCAACTACCATATTTTCTTTCAATATGTCAAGGCTCTTCCGAAATTCTTCGTTCTGCTGAAAAGTTACATCCTTCTTTAGAAATTTCTCCATGGGCATAGTGATCTGTGCATACCCCTTGATGAACTTCCTGTAATATCGAGTATGTCCCAACATAGTGCAAAGTTGTCTTACTATTTTAGGTGGAGGAAAATTCACAATGATAGAAATCCTCACAGGGTCCACCATTAGTCCTTGCTTGCAAACAATATGCCCCAATAATATGCCAAAGGGTGCACAAAATATGCACTTCTTTATATTCAAAGAGATCTGATACTTTCTGCATGTGTCAAGCATAAGCCTTAAACTTCCAACTTGTTTGCTCAACAGTAAAAATATTGTCTAATCATCAAAGTATACCTCCAAAAACTTGTGGATGTACTCCTTAAAAGCTACGATCACTACTCTAGAGAATATATTAGGGGCATTCTTCAATCCAAAATGCATTATTGTGTATTTATATGAACCCCATTTTGTAGCAAATGTGGTCTTATGTCGATCTTCAGGTGCAATCCTAATATGATGATAACCGGAGAATACATCTATAAATGAGTAAGCTTCATGTCCTCCTACATTGTATAGTACTTAATTTGTGAAAGCGATAAGGAAGGGATCATGTAAACATGCATCATTCAAATTTCTCAGATCAACACAGATCCTAATTTCTCCTTGAGTCTTCTTTTCTTGCACCACCATAGGACTCACCCATTATGATTCTTCTACAGGTTCAATAATCCATGTCATTGTTATCTTATCAAGATCTACTTTCACCTTCTCCTTATACTTTGGGTTCACTTTGTAAGGTCTTTGTTTGATTGGCTTCACAGTAGGCTTCAAAGGAATCTTCATGACTCCTAGATGTCCTATTATACACTTCATTTCTGAAAACTTGGTGGGAAAAAATTCTTGGTATTCATGAAGTAACTCTGTAACTTTACTGATCGTCTTTTCATCTTGGTAATCTCATATAGTTTCAAACTTAGGGTCCTCCTTTGATCCTATGTTTACCTTCTCGGTCTTTAGTGGCTTCGTTATGTCCGGTATCTCTACCTTAGGTCTAGTGACTTCGCGGTATCCTTCTGACTCTGCTATATCGATGTTGCGAGGATCTTCATATTCTCCATCTGCAATAATGTTATAGCATTCCAATGCATGTTCTACCTGCACAACCCAATTAGGTTTTTGCCATGTCACTAAGGTGACATTCTCAAATATCTTCTTCATGGTTGCCTGAAGGGCCCAATCTATGTGTGGGAAAACATCCTGAAAGATGCATGTTAATATGATGCCATCAACCATGTCTGCCCAATTCTCGGTACCATGTCGAAGCTCTGTTTCTAGGTACCAATTCTTATGGATTATCTCTAATGTATGAATGAATCCATGTACCCAATCTTGTGTTGGAATCTCCTTCCATGCTAAAGCGCACAGTTGGATATGCTCCCTACGATTAGTTTTACCATGATGTTTTATCTCCATTTCTGTTTCTATTTGTCCAAACCTTCTCCACATCAGTCTTTGAAATTCCTACCAACCTCCTATATTCTTCTTATGTGCATTCCACCATCTAGCATGGGTAGATTTTAGGGCTACATCCAAGGATAATAGCCTTTGATTTTATTGAACCTGTTCTTCATAATAATTAAGAAAATTATTCACATCTCCTATGCCATCATAAGAAGGAAGGTCACATAACTCAGACATTATACAAGGAATTGATCTGGTAATTCTTAAACAATGCCTTGTGGATACTTCATGCAGCATATTCTTCCAATTCTCCAACTCTTTTTTTGAGTTTGAAGTATAAGAACTATCATGCTCCCAACTCAACTTTCCTTCCGTAGTAGTGTTAACCCAATCTTGTTCCTTTGTTTCCATTTGATAAATGTTGTCTATGTCTGTTGCATAGTATTCTCCTCTAACTGATTCTGCATATATTTCTCCTTCTGATGGATCCAAGGGAAAAATCACTCTAATATTGTTTCCTTCAAATATAATATGTCTCTTCTTCATATTAATTATGGCCATATTGTCAAATTCCCAGTCAAGTCCAAGAAATGCAGGGTAAGGGTTAATGTCATCGACAATCTCTATTACTTCGGAATCAACATTAGTGCACACTCCTTCAATATCACTGATGAAACCTAGTAACCTTCCCATAGGAAATATATTTTGTTGATTTCCCATCCTTAACTAAATAGGTGACCACTGTGGCTTCATCTTACCAATTAATTCCCATGTCCTCTTTGTCAAGAAGTTAGCATCAAATCCTAGATCCAGAATAACTTGATCTGTCCCATACTATCCTATATGCTCATTGAGCCTTATTTCTCTTCCAGTTCTCTTATGTCGATGCAAATTATTAATTGTGTGCATCTCTCTTAGCGGTGTTATTTTTTATGCATAGGAATATATCAACTCCTGCAGCCCTTCTACAACCTTTTGATCTAGTAACAATTTCATATAGGTTTGTAGAAAAGACCTTAAAATACTTACTTGGATTGTCACATCTTGGTCTTTTGTTAGAGCTCAATCCTATGTCGGAGCTCTGTTTTGCATCAAAGTTGATGATACATTGTAGTTACTTCTCTTATCAAGCTTTGGCTGTGCACTATAGGTCGAAGCTCCAACATCCATAAAACTTCACTTTGCTTCCATACATACTCCTTTTTGTTTCTGAATATCAAAAATAGGAACTTTATCCACAGTATTTCTAACCCATGCACCTTAAAATTACTTCTTTCCATCCACCTTATCACTACTGGTTGCAACTTCACTTCTAGTGACAATACTAATTTGAAGTTCGTTAGTCCTCTTTTCAACAGTCATCATCTGGATATTCTGCATCGGTTTTTGGTTCCTTTTTTCTTACATCTTCACCATAAGTACAATACATTCTTCAATTACATGGTCAAAATATTTACAATACTTACATGTCGTTTTGGCATTCTAATAGTCTCTTGCAAAATGACTTGGTTGGCCGAAGTTATAGCAAATGATTTGAGCACGTCCTCAACCAACTTCACCACCTCGACCTCTTCATTGTTAACCTCCTCAACCAAATCCACCACCTCGACCTATTCCTTGGTAACCTCCTCGACCAACACATTTTCCATTTTCCTCATGTGAATTATCTTCTGCTTGCATTATATAAGTGTCAAAATTGCACTCCATCATTAAGTCATACACTCAAAAATTATTCTCATCATGTCCTACTGATTTACAAAACTTGCAATATAGATCCTTTGGAGTCTGCACATATTTTTGAAACAAATAGAAGTCTTTTGAGTGATGCTAGCCTCTAGCCTTACATATTTCACACCAAAGACTAGATCTTGAACTCAAGGGATTAGGTGCCCCACCATCCATGTAATCCCTGAAGATAGGGCATTGTTCTTTAGAATGGCCCTCTGATCTGCACTTTGTACACTAGACTTCTTCTTTAACTTCCTTTCTTTTATTTATATATTTTATCCGTAGGGTTAAGTTCGCCAGATGATTCTGAATCTATTGCGTGCCTTCATTAGCGTCTCCTATAGGTGAAGCTTCTAGTTTCATTGCAATCTCTAGAGCTTCGGCTTGAGTTCCTATCTTTTGTTGCATCAATGGAAATCTGATATGCGGTAGAAACACAATTATAAACCAGCATTGATGTTTCTGCGGAGCTATGTTGAAGATCACCTGATCCAATATAAGCTTAAACCTCTAATCTAACTCCCAAATAGACTCAGTAGGTTTCTATTTCATTTCCTTCAAATTGGTGATGCACTGCATCTGAGACTTCAGCTTCTTAAAATTTCCTACTAATGTTGTTTTGATATATGCAAACGTTTTTTTTTTATTAGTTGAAAACTTCATATACCATGCCAATACACTATCACGCAGTGTCGTAACAAGATGTAGTTTCTTTATATTTTCATAATTTATTTGCTTTTTATAAAAACCAAAACTGTTTTGGATCTTGCAATCCAATTTCTATGAACACAGGTAGCTTAAACATACCTCTTTTGGGGGGGGAGGGGGTGGGGGAAGGGAAGGGGGATGGGGGCTAAGGGGAGTGAGGAAACCACATATGCGCTGGCTATTACTGGATTTTGTGAACTCTCAGGCTGAAAGGGGGAATAATGCAAATTTTTTTGGGGTTGGATTTCTTCTTTTCACTTCCATCTTCGCTCAAAAGAGGAATATAATCAATCTCTACAAAGGGTTTTGGATATTTTCCACACGTTCTCTTTATGGTATCTACTCCATGTCTCCTTCCACTTCGCATTGTACCAATCTCTTGCTATGATTTATTATCTCTTCTCCCAAACATAAGTAAACTAGGAATCTGATTGCATTTGTAAAGCTCCCTTTTCACTCAGAAGCATCTTAATCCAAAAGTTTAAAATATTTCAAATATTTAACTTGCGGTCCTTTGAATAATTGATGTTATTATTCACTGTAGGACACATCAGTGCGTATACTACAAATTCAGTAATGAATCCTCCCAAGATGCTATCAATCCAGAAATCAACAACACTTGAAATCTTATTGTCAGTGCTCTCTAGTCGTTCTATCAGCTCAAGATTTAACACCATAGGTTCGTCACCCTTAAAGTGAAGAAATTATCATACTGATCTATGAAAATATACTTCTATAACCATGCTTTGGATGTCAGACGAGGATTTATATTTTCTTGATTTGAAAATTCTTGCTCTTTCATGTCTATCCAATTGTTATAACCCAAAAATTTTCAAAACATCATTGTGTTAACTCTATTTTTGATCATGGTCTAAAATGGGTTTGAAAGTCATTTTAGGATTTGGTTAAGGGTAGGTTAGAGTATTTATAAGTTTAAAGGTCATCATTGGATTCAAATAAAGTCTTTAAAGGTCCATTCCATGATCAAATATTAACATTTTCCATCTAGGGGTCAATCCATAACGTTTCAAGTTAAATTTCTGAAATTAGCCAAGAATCCTCCATTTCGTAGTGCCGCTAGTTCAAAAAAGAGGATTTGTGCTATGAAAGCTTTGCTACTTTCGTAGCGCAAAATGCAGAAAATACACTACAGGGGCTACGAAAATGTGGTTTTGTAGTTGTCAACTTCAAAGGCAGTTTCTGAGAAACTAAAAATGAATTTTAGAAATATGAAAGAGTTTTTTCTTCATAACATATCTAAATATAAAAACCTCTCTCATTTTCTTTAAATTCATTAGGAGGTGGGAGAAATTGATAAATTAAAATGCGCTACGAAAATGTTGTTACTAAACTGTCCTGTACATGACTTTTTAGAAGTCAACTTCACGTTCATTTTCCGACCAAATGAAAACGTGTTTTGCAATTCTGAAAGATGGTTGTTTTCATCACAGCCCGAAATACAACAACCTCTTTCAAATTTCTCATAGGGGTTATCAGTTGGGAGATACAAGGATTTCATTGAAGCCCTATTTTCAGAAACAAAGTTTTCCTGTTTTACACATGTTTTTCAAAAGCCATTTCTGGAAAGAAGCATATGTGTTTCAAAAAAATAAGAGAGGTTTTTATTCAATACATAATTTCCTACAAAAACCTCCTTCAGTTTCTCAAAATACCTCATGGATTAGGAGATATAGGCTCTGTCCCAAGGCCGAATGTTTAGGGAAAAACAAGAATAATTTGCAAATTGAGAAGGTACTTCATGAAGAATGAAAGTTATGTTTTCAGTCTATATTGCTGATGGTTTTGATAAAATATTGATGTTATTAATTCTGGGCACCTTCTTATTGTAAAATTTGAAGAATTTTTTGACAAAAATGCTTGCACAGTAGTTTCGTAACGCTAGTAGTGCAAAAAGGGTGAAAAGCGATATGAAACTGCTGTAGCAGCCTTTTCACCCTTTTCCTTATCAATTTTGAGGGGAAGTTTTCAAATTTTTTCCCTGAAATTTCTAGAGAAAACATGTCAAGTGCATATGAAGGTTACCTTGAAGGAAAAATACCAAAATAGCAAAAGAAGTGGGCTAAAACACTGCGCTACGAAAAGAGCTAAGAAACTGTGCTGCTTTCGTAGCGCAGGTCTGTTTTCAATTTTTTTTGGATAATTTGAAGACAATGTTGTATAGATGGCAAAAAGAGATGATTAAAGACAAATGATTTAGTTATTGGCAGCAAATGGCATCTAAAGCATGGTTCATAAATGGTCAGAATGTCTCAAGGAGTCAAAGAAATCAAAGGCCTAAAAACAGGGAGACAGTTTCCTAGGTTTCAGGAGAACAACATTATCACCTTCATGGTCACAACAAGTTGGAGCTCATCATCAGAATTTGACTTCATGAAGATACAAGTGTCATTTGATGTATTTAATTTTAGATAAGGTTGTTAGGAGTAAAGTTAAAGAGTTTTAGTCCTATTTGAAATAGGACTACTCATTAGGTTTATAGCTGTCAATTTGTAATAAATATCATGTTACATGATTAGGAAAGGTGTCAAACACTATGAATTTGATGTGTCTAGTGAAGGATAAGAGAATCTTATTTTGTAAATGATCTATAAAGAGCATCAGTTTGAAATACAAATGGTTGGATATTTGTTAGCAAAAAGACTCTGTTTTATGTAAGTGACTGTTTTAAGCCTAATAGAGAATTTCTACTTTGACAACTCAAGATTCATATGGAGTTTCTTGTATGTTCTTGTTCTAATGGAATTTTTCCAATATTCTATTGTAGTTGTGTTTGCTTATGTTACTCAGAATTCATCAATGATTCTCTAACTTCCTTCATAAACAAGATGACTGTGTGTTTCACTGTTCTACATGTTTTTTCCTTGACTTGAACTCTGATATGCCTTGAATTCCATGCTAGGTAGATTATCTTGATTTTGATGAAGCTATCATGACTCCATAAGCCCAATGAACACTTGCTAATGTGATTTACAACTAGTTTACATCATTTATCTATTTTTATCTCATATAGAGTTAGCCAACTACATATTTATCAAAAATCATAAACCCTTGAGAGAGCCCTCTCAGGTTGAGGAGGCTAAGCCTCAACCAAAAGATTGGTTTGAAATAGTTGCACAATATTGGTTTGATGAGAAGCCTATCAAGTTTGATTTTGTGATAACACCAATCTTGAATCTCCTTCTTCAACAGGTGCCACATCCACATATCCCTCAAACAGATCATGAACCTGACAACAAAACCATTTATTGGCTTGATTTGGGCTGACCCAGGTTCAATCTTACTACGCACCAACAAAACCCCTGATTATTGGCCCTTTCGGGAATTCCCTGCAAGCAGATCACAGTCTCACCCGAAGTGACTATGGGTGGATGCAGAACTAGGTTTCTGCAGCCTTGAGGAACTATGTGATGTGGTATTTTTATGTTATCTTATGCTTACAAATCATAAATTACTTCGCAACATTCATTTAATAACATAAACATGTCATGTAATAACTACTAATAATAACTATAATAACTACTTTGCAAAATCAAATATTAAGAAAATATACACAGAAAACACATAAGAATATCGGAATATCGTCCACAAAATTGCTTCTTTATTATGATTAATATTCGAATACACCTAATCTCTACCTGTGCACTAAGCTGCAGGCGGTCTGTGCACACAACTGCAGAGCCTTTCCTTTGCTACAAAATACAGATCACACTTCGCCCTTAACCATCTATCATGTCATATTTATCTTCTAAACATAGAAATTCAGCCCTTTATATATTATTACATCGAAGGGATACACCATTACAATACCATGGACTCTTAAAAACAAGAAAATATGACCCAAAACCCTTTACAAAATTGTGTGGTTTACAAATAGGAGGTGCTTCGACCCACCGTGAAGCCCCTATGATACCGTGCAGTATATTTAACATGCTCCAATGCGTGGTCCAGTTTGCGCTCCACTCCTCAAAATGAAGAGACTTAGCAAAAATCTAGGCCAAGTTGAGTTATGTCCAACATCAACATATTCTCCAATATCCTGTTGACCCTCTCAGTCTGTCCATTTTTCTGTGGATGATAATTTGTGTTGAAGGCCAACTCGGTGCCCAAACCTGCAAACAACTCCTTCCAAAACTTGGAAGTGAAATTTGCATCTTGTCAGACATAATATTCCTCGGAAAAACATGCAATCTGACTATGTCTCTGATAAGCACCTGTGCTACATCACTAGCTAAGTATGTAGTCTTCATGAAATGTGCAACCTTTGTCAACCTGTCCACCACAAGCATGATGGAATCATGCTGTCTAACTATCCTTGGAAACCCTGTAATGAAATCCATGGGAACGACCTCCCATTTCCACTATGGAATCACAATTGACTATAACAGTCCACCTAGATGTTTACACTCTACCTTAACCATATGATAATCAAACATCTGGATAAAAAATCTACCACTTCCTTCTTCAGATTTAGAAAATAGTATAATCTCTTCACTATTGATTCAAAGTCTTTCGGTAGCTTAGATGACCTGAATATGGTTTTGCATAAAACTCCCTTAAGATCACCTTCTTGATCTCACTGTTGTTCGATACATATATCCTATCTCTAAATCTAACCAATCCATCTGCTGTGAGAAGGTAGTCCAAATCCTGTACACTTTCACCTATACCGGTACCTGTACCACTACTTGTACATGTACCTATACGAACACATGTACCTGTACCAAGGCCTATTTGTAACAACACCTGTACATGTACCTGGTCTAACACTTGTACCTATAATAACACATGTACATGTACTCTGCTGCAACTTGTGCACAATATCCATATACCTGTGATCCAGCTTACCTGCCTGCTAGATCCTATATTGTAAGTTTGTTCCATAGGAGCTCATAGATGTTATGTGATTTACTCGTACCTTAATGCTAAGAGCATCCGCGACCATGTTTTCCTTCCCCTTATCGAAGTAAAATTCACTAATCATGGCCAACCATCTAGCATGCCTAACGTTTAGATTCAGCTGGTTAAATAAGTATATCAAGCCAATGTGATCACTCATCAATACAAACCTCCTACCAAGAATATATTGCCTCCACAAATTTAGTGCATGTATAATCATTGCTAGTTCAAGATCATGTGTCAGGAAGTTCTTCTCATGCTCATTCATTTTTCGTGACTCGTAGCATACCACCTATCCATCTTGCATAAGGAATCAAAACTGGCCTCACACTCCTCTTCCAGTTCAAAATTCTTACCTTACCTATGTAATGATGTAATAGTATAAGAAATATGTGAAAATTTCCCGATGAATCTCCTATAGTAACCTACCAATCCCATGAATGATCTCACCTCATCTACATTATTAGGAACTGCCCACTCCATGATGGCCCTTATCTTTTTTGGATCTACTGTAATTCCCTCTTTGGAGACAATATGTCCCAAGGAGTGTACCTTACTCTAGAACAAACTGCATTTGTTGTGCTTGGCATACAACTGATTCTCTCCTAAAAACATCAACACTGCTGCCAATTGCTTGGCATGCTCTTCCTCATTTTTAGAATATACCAATATGTTATCAATAAACACAATAAATTTTTTTTCCAAATAAGGACGCAACACATTGTTCATCAAACACATAAGTTTAGTTGGGGCATTAGTCAAACCGAATGGAACTATAACAAACTCATAATGCCTGTACTTGGTCTTGAATACGTCCTTGTAGATGTACTTCTCTTTGATGTGTACTTGATGATAGCCCGATCTCAATTCAATCTTCGAGAACACTACTGCTCCCTTCAGCTGATTGAACAAATCATCAATCCTCAATAATGGTTATATGTTCTTGATGGTCACTTTTTCAACTGCCTGTAGTCAATTTATAGTCTAAGAGTGACATCTTTATTCTTCATGAACAACATCGGTGCACCCCATGGCAACACACTTGGCCTAATGTACCCTTTGTCAAGCATCTCTTTCAACTGCAATTTTAATTATACCAACTCAGGTGTGCTCATCCTGTAAGGTGCCTTTGATGTTGGAACTACAAATGGAATCAACTCAATAGAAAAGTATACTTCCCAGTGCGGTAGAAATTCTGAAATATCTGTTGGAAACACATCCTGAAATTGTTACAAAACTGGATACATGTTCAACACATATTCATCCTCAGCTTCCTTACCTTTTCACTAGAGATATGAATTGCAAATAGTTAACACCCTTTTCTACGAATAAGCTTGGCCTGCATAGCTATCACCATCCTAACTGATGTGGCTTTCTTATTTCCTTGTAAAACTCTTGGTTCTCCATTTTCATAAAAAAATTCAATACATTTTTCATAACAATCTACCTTGGTCTTGTGAATATATAACCAATCCATACCCAATATCATATTGTATGAACCCAAGGGCAATATCTTCAAGTGTATTGTTGTAGGCATACCATTTAACTCAAATGCACAATCTCTTACCCAATGGTGAACTCTTTTATTTGTACCTATAGAAAACTGCACTAACCAATATTATGCATGAATTTCCTTACTCAAACCACACTTATCCACCAGTTCAGGATTACTATAGCTATAGTTAGATCCAAGATCAATCAAAATAAAAATAAAAGCTTGATCACAAAGCTTACCGTCCATATGAATGATAGAAGCCTGATGATCCGCCTGCATATTGGCCATAGGTGCATTAATATAAGGAATGCTCTGCCCAACATCTCCCACTATATGTGCTTCATGCGCACTTTATATTTGTAGCCTTCCACCCTGATGTTGTGGTCAATCTCTCCTATGATGATCTTTTCCATAAGTCCAACATTGTATAGGATTTAAACACTCATCCTTATTATGCTCCTAAGATCGAAATCTTTTTCCTCTACTAGATGTATTGAAATTCTTAGGTGGGTAAACATTCTCCTTATTACCTGTGTCTTGAGGCCTTGCTCGCTTCTTGTCCTATTTTTCCTTTAATTTACATCTCCAATTTGGCTTAGATTTCGATATGTTCTTTGATTTTTCATAACAATGCTTGAGTTTCTGGATGGCCTCCTCCAGTGATGTAAGCTCATTGAACTCAATCCTATCTATGAATGTAATCGAAAACCCACTAATAAATCTCTGAATCATGGTCTTCTCCTTCTTGAGGTAAGGCACATATCTCAGTAAAACCAAGAACCTGCTAGTATACTCCTCATCTATCATAGAACCCATCTTCAAATCGTAAAACTCCTTTGCCTTGTCATCGTAGTATGTCTCTGATAGGTACTTCCAGAATATCCTTTCAAACTCACTCCAAGTCAACCCCTCCTAAGAAATATCTTTGACATTCTTCACATCTTCCCAGCAAATTTCTACTCTACCTCTGAGGCTGAATGTAGCTATCCTAGATTTCATATTTTCTAAGTAATCAGGAAATCTGAAAAAATTTACCATGTCAAGGAACCATGCCTCTGCATCTTGTGGTTTCTTCATCTCTTGATCAAATTTAGATGGTTTTTCATTTTAAAAATCATCCGGAAAATAGCCCCCGCCACTCCTCCTATAAGGATGATAGTGATGATGATCATGATGTCTGTCAGAACTAGAACTAGAATGATACGTGTATCTATCACCTCTCCTATTCGGAGTGTCCAACAATATTCCATCTTTAACCGTTTCATCCCTATCTGACCTGTAACCACCGGGAGACTTACTTCCATCTGCTCATTGGTCCCATCCTCCTACCCATAGTTGATTCTAAGTGGCCCTTGTTTTTGCAACTTTGACAAAATTTTAAGGATGGTTACATTAACCTCTGCTTGCTTTTCTTGTGCCTGTATAAGTCTATCATTGTCTGCCTTGCAACTCCTTGTTTCTTCCTTTAAACTTCTCAATGTATTTTCCAAGTCAGACGAGTGCCCAACACCATGCTGCTCATGACTCATAGGGAGAATCTCTATAATTTACCATTTTGCTATTCATCTTTGAATTCTTCCTGCAATGTGAAATATTTCAGCTAAACCAGTTCATAAATAAACCAACATACCTTAGTGTAATTTTGGGAGTATACATCCTGCAATATCAGCCAATCAATGAAATACATGTATATACATAATCATAACAACATATAAACTTGTAACACGAGATATATTAGTGCATAAACATCATTCTAGTTGGAATCTAGTTATAGATGCATAACCATGCCAAGTACACAACGTGAACTAATACGTAAACATACCAATGCAATTTGACCATACCATCACAAGCACAAACCATACACCAGCATAAGCAACATGTAACCCAACATGGACGACCAATGCATGTTCATCATATGACATCACTTAAGCAAGCATACACTGACACTACACAAGCATTACCAATATGTGACCTAGCCTACACAAGAAATTCATATACAACATGTAACAATA
This sequence comes from Pinus albicaulis, assembly GCA_034641835.2. Classification (NCBI taxonomy): domain Eukaryota; kingdom Viridiplantae; phylum Streptophyta; class Pinopsida; order Pinales; family Pinaceae; genus Pinus; species Pinus albicaulis. Next base: position 598,403,274 of record CM076578.1, on the reverse strand, counting down.
TGTAAGCTAATGTGCACACAAAATACCCAAACATGAACAACACATAATCAATCATACATGTTGAAATCAACACCATCAATCCTCCCATGGCGACACCACCGCCACCATGGCCAACACAACACGGGTGAAAAAATACATACACCATAGGTATGAGAAACACATGAGAAATCAATAAAATTATGACCAAAACACCACCCATCTAGTCCAAGGGTTGAACCATGCTCTGATACCACTTTGTAACACCCGCTTCCCACATTTACCCAAGTAACCGTCCAACCAGGGTAAACATGCGACGATAGGCTACTAATATGGGATTAAACCTCCTAGATGACCTTAAGGAAGTGAAACCATTGGAAACAAGACAAACACACCTTACACAACATTAAAAACATCCTCAGGAGGTAATCCAACCTTTCATGTCCCCGAACCCTGAAGGGGGCTAACTTTTTTACTAATTTGAGCCTTAGTCGCGAGCATGCCAAGGGAGGGTAGTAGCTAAAAGCTTATAGCCACAGTGATCCAAGTGGATATCAGTGGCCACCCACCTATTCCATTTGGACCAACACCATCAATTCTTGCAGATTTTCACTTTCATCACAACTTACTATTTTTAGCAGGTTTTCAGGTTCTGAACTTCTGGAGCCGTTTTGAGGCCCTAAACGACGTTTTTTGGGCATCGCTTCTCCAGTGAAAATGATTCCATTTCAAAATTGATATTCATGTTCAACATTTTTATTCCTCGGATAGATATTTCTAACGATGTATCATGTGCGTCAAACGGATATAATATGCCAAAGTTACGACCCCGAGAAGTTGAAATACCAATTTACCCAAAGGGGCCCATAATTTTTGCGCTTCAACTCCTAGGGTTAGGTTTTTGGATGTTTAAGGTTTTCCATTGTTTCTCTACAATAAATAGGCCCTCGAGCCTCATTGTAACAAAATTCAGAGGTCTGTAGCCGCCACATCTCTTCTCAGAGATACGCTACCAACACCCTAGCTAGTTTATTTCCATTATGTCTGTAAGCATATTTCAGTCATTTTATTTTAATAAAATAAAGTATTGTTCCACTGAATCTTTGTGTTTATATATATTTCTATATTTTATTGTGTTCCTGCATAAATTATGATCACACGGGTATGCCAAGACAAGGTAGCGGCCATGGCCCGGTTTGGTCAGTTTTGTGCCCACAATTCTAGGATTTATGCCACCTTTTTAGCCCCAGAGCCAAAGTCACTACTTAGAACGTCATGAAAATTTGTGGGAGGATAAATAACATTAAAAAAAAAGGTATAGAAGTAATCATATCTTTAGGAACTTTTTTGGACCCCTCCTGGCCATGCCAAGAATTTCATCAAACATGTCACAAACATTGCATCTACAGGTATAAACACCATATTTAAACATGGGGGTCTCATACTTATGTGAGAATCACTAAGAAACATTTCTCCCCTACATCATAAGATACAATGTAGTCTATTTGACCATAGATACACTGTGTATTCATTTACTGGTAAAAACATTGATAGAGCCATACATCATCACTGATCGAATACATGCTTATAACCAACACAAAAAAATAAAAATACAAGGGATATAACAACAATAAAATACATAGATAAACTAGTACATTTTCATAATTAATACCAGAGGAATGAGCTCTTCATTACTGAATGTAAAAACTAATCAGATATGGGACTTCCACGTTCCACCAGACCATAGATTGGCTGAGCCAAGTCTCACTTCAGCCAATCAACCTCCTGCCATATTCAAAGCATGAATGTGGGATCTCATCAAACACATCAATCAAAATCAATCCAGGGATTCCAAAGGCCAATCCAACTCAACCCTCAACCAGTGACTCCACCACATTATCAGATATCACAACCATCACGGATTTGTCTCTATCTAAGTTGTTCCAGGGCTCTAGAGTGTTTGTTCAAACCAGGTCTTCCATGAATAGTAACTCAACCCAAATTTTTACAGGTATTCCAGAGCATTTGTCCAACCAGCGCTTCCAGGACTAGTAACTCAACCCACCTAGGGCTTCCAGAGTTTTTTTCCAACCAAGGCTTCTAGGACTAGTAACTAAATCCATAGTTGTCCGTCAGGCTTCTAGAGCATTTATCCAACCAAGGCTTCTAGGAACTAATAACTCAACCCATAGCTAAAGGAATCATGAGAACCAACCAGAAAATAATCAATGGAAATAAACCCACAACACCATGTCTATCCAAGAAATGGAAAGGCTATGAAAATCCACATGCATACACCATGCATGCTAAAACTAGTGAGGAAAACATACATGCAACTCGGTACCTGCAATCAAATCCTATTGTAGTTGCTGATCTCGATGTCTGCTTGTGCTTTCCTGCTCTTCCTTTGCATTCTTGCTCCAAATTACCAAGTATCAACACTCTCCAAGAGTGCTCCAAGAAAAATCTAAATATCAAAGAGTATGAGAGAGAGAGATATAATAATGAGAGAGCTCCAAAAATGCAATGACAAAAGGTACTAACTAAACCTCATAAGCCTTTTTATATAAGAGGCCTCTATTTTCTTCATTTTCGATTATTTTTCCTTCATTTTCCTCCTCACATGCAACCTGTGGCCTTTCATATCCCTTTTCTCCTAATTTCCATTATCTTCATAAATAAATGTGCCAAAAATATTTTTTTCCTCTTCAATGCCTTAGCCATAACCTTTGCCAATATCCTTAGCCATAATAAACCATGTGAACACCCGCACTAGGATGTTTTTCCCAAAATTCAGCTTGGAATACATGTCCCATCAACTGTGGTTATTATTTTAACTTTATTACATGAGATTTCACCAAGGTTATTACATTGGATTTATCAAAACAAATTAGATGCTTGGTATTGTGGGAGAGTTCAATGATGAGGATTTGACAATGTAGTTATGGTAGATGTTAGTCATATGTTATTTAAGTTAGGATTTGAAGTTCGTCCTATGTAATACATTTCACAAGAGCAGGTGATTTCATAAAATCTAGGGCCAAGCATGGGGTCATTCTTATCCTTGGCTAATCTGAAGAGATGGATAAGGGTTTTTTAGGGTTTGAAAAGGTATTTATGTTATTTTTAGAATTAATTTTGGAAATATGATCGGTAACCCATTGAATGTAGGGGAGGGTTACTTTGGCTAAGGGTGATTTATTGGAATAGATTTTAGGTTCGGGGTGGAGAATGGAATGAAAGGCCCTGTTGATCATGGATGTGGAGAAACCATTGAATTTGAGGGCTTCGGTGAGATTGCATTTTTCATTGGGAAAGGATTAAGAAGAGGAGATATGAATGGATCAAGTAAAAATGGTTTTAAGAACAATAGTCTTTTGAGATGGATGATGGTGGGACGTGGCATGGAGTTACCTATCGTTATGAGTCTTCTTTCGATTGACTTGGAGAGTAAGAGAACCACCATGGAGGTGATAGACAATAAACTAAAGAAAGGGGAGGGAATGGTTATATTCAAGCTCCATAATGAATTGGATATGAGGGGAAATGTGATTGAGATGGGAAAGGAAGGCTTGGAGTTTAGGTACACCATGGGAAAAAATAAAAAAAAATGTCATCAACAAATGACTTCCATAATTTGGGTTTTAAGTTAAAGGTCTCAAAGGCTAAGGTTTTGAAGTGCTCCATAAAAATCTTAGACCATTGGAGGAAAGGGAGGAACCCATGGTTTTTCCCTCAATTTTTTCATAGCAGACTCCGTCAAAAGTGAAAAAGGTGGTGGTAAGGAAAATTTTGATAAGGTTGATGGTTTTAGAGTTTACCATCTTAGAAATGAAATCAATTGCTTAGGGAACAAATATTTTGGTAAATAAGGAAATGACATCAAAGCTAACTATGATGTCATTTTCATCAAGTTTAAGGTGTTTGGTTTGTTCAATGAAATTGGAGGACTATTTAATGAAGGAGGTATATTGGACGGAAAAGGGATGAAGCTTCTTAGCAAGGATTCTGGAGAGGACATGGGTGGGATCACCAATAACACTAACTATAGGTCTAAGGGGAATATCTTTCTTATGGGTTTTTAGTTAAACATAGATCCTGGGGGTAATGGGGTAAGGGGGATAATAATATCTTAGATGGTGGGGTTATGAAAATTTAATGGCTTTGGTGACCTTTTTGGTAATAAAATGGATGGAGCTCTTAGCTAAAGGTTTGTATGAAGAGGAGGAAAGCAGATCAAGCATATTACAATGGTAATTTGAGGAATTCATAACAACATACACATTGTGTTTATCAACTTTTAGGATGAGAATGTTGGGGTTGGAATTGAGTTGATGAAGGGTCATCAATTCCTCTTTTATAAGGTTAGGCTTGGGGAGCTTGGATCCCTCGAGAATGCATCTAAATTCTTGCTAAAGCTCTTCTACCACATGGGAGGGAAGGTGGTGGAAAATGGATTTGATGAAGAATATAATATCTTCAAAGGAATGGTATGGGGAATACAAGCATAGTTGAAGCCTTTTTCTAAAGGGATTAAGGAGAGAACTTCAAGTTCAATAGAGGGAATGTTAACCACTTTGGCATTAAGAGTGAGAAGAGGAGAAGAATAGGATGAAAGGAGGGTAGGAGAGGAGGAGGAATTATTATTAAGATGGAATTGCTGAATTTTGTAGCTATGGTCAGTCTTCATAATTAATATTTTAGCCCTTAATGTATTTGTAATGATAAATGTAAAGCATGTTCTTCATGTTATTGTCAAATTTTTTTTATAAGGCATGTTCTTCATGTCCTTCTTAAAAGAGAAAATTTGAATTTAGAATTTAGAATTTTTGGCTCCAAGAAAGCCAAGTTGACCCTCCTCCTAGTCAAGTCAATTCAGTCAAAGAGGCACCCCTTCAGCTAGCATGATCACTATATATGTGCCATTCGACCTCATCATTGAGTAATCATTTAAGACCTATAGAGGAAAATGAATAAGATGAATACGAGGCAGATAGAAAGGATGAATCTAAGGCAGAGAGAAAGGATGAATCTGAGGAATAGAAAGTGTTATCACAAAATTAGACCTGATAGGCTGCTCATCAAACCAATCTTGTGCAACTATTTCAAACCAATCTTTTGGTTGAGGCTTAGCCTCATCAACCTGAGAGGGCTCTCTCAAGGGTTTATGATTTTTGATAAATATGCAGATGGCTAACTCTATATGAGATAAAAATAGATAAATGATGTAAACTGGTTGTAAATCACATTAGCAAGTGTACATTAGGCTTATGGAGTCATGATAGCTTTAGAAAAAACCAAGATAATCTACCTAGCATGGGAGTCAAGGCATATCAGAGTTCAAGTCAAGGAATAAACATGTAGAACAGTGAAACACACAGTCATCTTGTCTATGAAGGAAGTCAGAGCATCATTGATGAATTCTGAGTGACATAAGAAAACACCACTGCAATAGAATATTGAAAATATGCCATCGAAACATGAACATAAAAGAACCCCTTATGAATCTTGAGTTGTCTAAGTAGAAATTTTGTATCAGGATGAAAATAGTCACTTACATAAAACAAAGTCTTTTTGCTAACAAATGTCCAACCCTTTCTATTTTGACTCCTTGATCTTTTATAGATCATTTACATCATAAGATAAACTTATCTACAACTTGATACATTGAATTCCTATGCTTTGACACCTAAAATAACCATGAAACAAGGTATTTATTACAAATACAACTGTAAAACTGATATAGAGTCCTTTTACAAATAGAATTAGAACTCTTTTTATTCCACTCAAAACATCTTTATCTAAACTTAATTGCATCATTTGCCACCTATCTTTCCATCAAGTCGAATCTTGATGATGAGCTGCAACCTGTTATGACCATGATGCTGATGATGTTGATCTCCTGCAATTTAGGAAACTGCTCCCCTGTTTTTAGGCTTAGGATCCCTTTAGTTCCTTGAGATTTTCTGACCACTTCCAACTAATAATTTCGAGGGTAATTCATGTTAGGAACATGTTTGATATATGTCCCAAGTCATCCCTTCATGCCAGCTGTGCGAAACCATTTTGAACTTCTCAAAATAATGAAAACAAACTTATTCTACGAAAGCAACACAGTTTCGTAGTGTGGTCCATTTACCCATTTTCCTTCAAAATTTAACCTTATTTCCTTCAGATTTACCTTGATATTTTCTTGACATAACTTCCATAGAAATTTAAAATAAAAATACCTGGTGTTCCCCACAAAACTTGATAAGAAAAAGGGTGAAAAAGCTGCTACAGCAGTTTCGTAGCACATTTCACCCTTTTTACACTACAGGGGCTACGAAACTGCTGTGCAAGCAGTTTTAACCAGATTTTGACAAAATTTAAAAAAGGTACCATAGCTTCAGAAGATTATTAGCTTCATCAAAACCATCATCTATTTGGATTAAAAACATAATCTTCACAAAATTTTAATCCTCATTTTCCATTTAGAGTTTGTTTTGAATTTGTCATTTTGTACCTCTACTCTTTAGTTCATCTTGAGATTGTCTTAATTGTAGCTCAAAATCCTCTACTTGGCCTCTTAGTTTTCTATTACTTGCTCTCAAATGAGTGTTGATCACTCTAACAAACTTTGCTTCTTTAATGGCTGGAACTGTCCATGTGAAGAACTGTTGTGCACTACTTGGGATCTCTGACCTAACCACTGTTTGACCTTCCCAAAAAGCCTTCAATCTCTTGAATTATATATTTTCAATGTTGTGTTGTCTCGCCCTATTTCTCATCATTTCCAGCTCTTGATTTGCTAGCTTCAAATTTTCTTCCAGCATTTTACTTTCCGACATGTGTTCCTTTCCCTTCTCAATCTTGCTGGCTGCATGCTCCACTATAGGTGATGAGAGATCAACCACCTCTTCAAAGACTTTGGCTACTTCAATGGTTACTTGGATATCTTTGCTGCCTTCTTGGAGTCTCTTTTCATGCTTGGTTAAAGGTTTCCTAGCTTGAAAAAAAAGCTGCATTTTCTCCTTCAAATTCCAATTTCTTTGCTGATTTCATTTTTCTCTGTTTGGGTTCATTCACTTTAATGAAATCTTCCTACACAATGGGTGATTATTCTATGTCTATTGCATGCAGTATATCATCCAAGTTTCCTTTTGTCATTGGACTATCCTCTACCATTGAAACAACTGCTTTTCCCTTTGATGCTAATACTTGACTTCTTGTCTTTCTCTAGCTCTCCTACTTACTGGTAACCTGTTTTTGTTTTGTTTCTTTGACCTTTTCTACTTTCTTTTTTGTAGGTGATGGGGTTTTTGCAACAAGAACTGATGCTTTCTCAGTTATATCTTCAACCTATTTCCTTGGTTTCAACTTCACAAACCTCTTAGCTTTGGTAACCACTGGCTGACTGGATTTTGTTACTAGTGGTGAAGGATTTCCCTTGATCTTAGGGTTTCTAGCTGGGGTTAGGGCTTCCATTTCAAATCCACTCATAAATAAAAAGGAAGACCAATCTCTATTTATTTTATATAGCTCATTTAAAACTAGTAACTTAATCAAACCATGATGAAACAAAGATGTTTTACAACCATCATATTTATCTTGGACTTTGTCAGCCATTTTGGAAACTTGGCTTCTATGCAAGCAAAATGGTAAATCTAATGATATCATTCCTGTGAAATGCAACAAAATTTTAAAATGATAAGTGTAGACTTTATGGTACCTGCCTTCACATGTGAAATATATTTGGATTTTGAATAGTAGCTTTGCATAGTTATCCTTGATACAGCTCATGGGTATTGCGTTGTTCAAGTCCATGTCTACAAATTTAGGTTTCACAAACTCCTTGCATGGCTCTATGTCAAACCTAAAACCTTTAAACCAAGATTGTTGTCCCCTTGGTATCTCTGTCACAAAATCTATGATCTCAGGTGTCACTGGCATATTTATCATTCCAAATTTGGTATTGATTCCACTGAAATGTAGAGCAAACTCTTTGGACACTTGAGTGTGGCAACCCTATAGCTTTTCACAAAATTTGAGACAACCAACCTTGCTAAAAGCCACCATTACCATTTGATCCTCCATAACAACATTTGAATTCTTAGGTTCGTATCTTAGACAATTTCCCCCTCTGTGGATGTTCTTTTCCTCTGCCATGTTTCTTGTAGAAAACCTGCTTGTTTCTCTAAAACCTATAAAACAACCTCACTTGATTTGATGAATCAGCCTCGCTTGATTTGATGAGAGTTGTCTTTGGATGGAACAACCATAAACACATCTTCACTGTTTCAGAGCTTGGACAACATATGTGAAGGTGAATGAAACAAGAATGACACAATTAGGCAAAAATTCGAATTAGAGATGTCACTTCATGACCAAATAATGTTTGATTGATACCTTATCATGAATATGATGACTGTAGGACAAGTGGGTACAACGAATCTGGTAATTAAATGACTCACCATACTCCTATCATGTCATTCCCCAACTGAAACTGACAAATCCCGGCTTATTTGACACGATAGGTACGAAACCGTGCTTTCGTAGCGCTCACAGTGTAAATTTTTCAATTTGTGCTATGAAAGTAGCAATGCTTTCGTAGCGCAAAACTCACTTTTTGAACTAACGACGCTACGAAACTGTGGATTTGTAGCTAATTGCAGAAAATCAACCTAAAACCTACTTAGATGACCCTTAAATGAAAAATGTGAACTTTTTAACTATGGAATAGACCTAAAATGACCTTTTTGAATTTTGATGGTGAACACTAAACCTCTAAAATGACTTTCAAAACTATTTAGATCACGATCGAAACAGAGTTTACATGCCATGTTTTAATTAATTAATTAATTTATTTTTTTAGTGATAAAAAAAAGCATGAATATGTGATAGTTTTTTGGGTTCGTCAGAGCAATAGGATCAAGTTTCTTGGATTTTGAAGTGGACCGAATTTCTACCCTAACAAAACAAACCAGATCGAGTCTCTTGGGTATATGTTTGAATTCACTAGGAAGGAGTTGGACCAGGTTTAATCAAGTCTCTTTGATGGCTAGTTTGACCTTGTGAATGACTAAAATATCTAGGTGTGTCTCTTGTTGAATTGATGAATTTCTCTAAGGAAAAGTTTGTTGGGTTCCCCCCCCCCCCCGCCCCCCCCCATGTGGGATTTCCCAGGCTAAATTCTCGTGTTATTTTTTTGGTAGTCTCTTCATGCTCTATGGTATATTGTTGATGTCTTATGTGTAATTTACTAATGATGGATAAGAATTTGAAAAAAATTAAATCATTAGAAGTAATTACCAGTTTAGAAGACCTTTCGAAAAATAAACATGAATTAGGATTAAAGTTGGACTTAGAATTAGAGATGGGGTTAGAAGTGGGATGAGGCATGGAATTAAAGGGGAGAGGTTTGGAATTAGACTTAGAATTAATAAATAAATTGCAGTTTCAATTCCTCTTTACTTCCTCCTTATTGTATTAATTTTAATAACGATATATGTTTTCCTTTTAATTCCATTTTAATAATTTTTTAAAAGTTCTATCTAATTCTAATTTAATTCTATGTTACTAATTCAATCTCATTCCTTTATGTTTTCTATATTAATGCTATTCTATTCTAATCTAAATTTCTAATATTTTGAGTTATTTCAATTTCATTAATTTTTTCTTTTTAATATTTGAATATTTTTAACTCAAAGTAATATTTAAATCTTAATTTAATTCAAAAATACTATATTAATATTAATTTGACCAAAATTATATATATTAATATTAATTTGACCAAAATTATATATATATATATATATATATGGAGACATTGGAGAGTGCTAGGGTTTTTCTCGTCATTAGAGCCTTGCCATGCAGTGTTGTTGATCTTAGGTTGGACTCTAGCAATGATGGAGCACTTTGGAGCAGGCTAGAAGTGATTTTCACTCACTATGGTAGAGGGTGGGGTTATTATTTGGCTTTGCATGACATGATCTGCTCATTTTTCAAAAAATCTGCATTTTTGGCCTTTGAAGGAAAATGATGCTATCAAGTTGTTGAAGGCTGCAACATTGGGGGCCATGCTACGAAGGGATTCAAGGCCCTAAATTCAAGAAATGCACACAAAATATTTGTTGACAACAGAGGACAGGTATTATCCGAATGGTTATGGTGAGCTCGTAACCTTGGGATGCCACTAGAATCTTCCTTATGATCATATCTGACATTTCTTGTAAGAAATAACTTGTTGGGATATCATATCATGAAGGTGTTGTGATTGATGTACAATTGTTTTATTTCAACTGGAGGATACCAAAGGGTGAATAGACTATGGTGGGACTCTCCACATTTAATTACTTGTGGAGTGGTGCCTACTAGGTGTTAGATAGGTTAGGTCTTCGTACTTTGACTAGATTGGGGCTCCCTTGGAGCTCAAGGATAGAGCCTCACTCATTTGTCCTGTGTTAATGGTTTAGATCACATATTTTCTTTGATTCGGATGGTACATAGTAACTAAAGGAGATGCTCCCTACATTTGATCTTGGGCTAGATACATCAAATCTTGGAGAATATCTCTTTCTTTGGATACCCCCCATCTCTTCATCTAAGATATAGTTGAGATAGATGCAGGGAAGGAAACATTCCAGATATTCCTAAAATAAATAAATGGGGAGACCTTTGCTTATTGGATTTGGGTTCATATCTAATGGAAAATTTGAAGCAGACCATTCAAGACATTATGGGTATTCCTGTATCTTTTCAAAGTTTGATATATGAAGGGAAATTGATGCAATACGTCCTTCATTTGAAAGATTATGGTATTTAACGGAACTCAACCATAATATTAAAACTAAGGATGTGGGGGGGGGGGCTTCAAGACACATAAATCCTAAGGGAGCAACTTCATTCAAAGATGTAGTGAAAGAAATAATGCCACTCAGGCATATTAGATCTAAAATATGTCAGACCCTTACATAGTTGAGTAAATGGATAAGGTACCATCTATGGACGTAAAAACCACAGAGGTAAAATTATATTTTTTCGATCTACAATATAAGGCATTGATACGAATGTTTAATAGGTTATGGACGAGAAATGAAGAATTATATCAGCATGTGTTTTCTTCTTGGAAACCAAATGGTGATATATATCTATGCTCTAAGGGTTTTTTCATAGTACAATTTGATACATCGAAAGACATAGAAAAAGTTCTAAATGAAGGACCATGGTTTTGGGATAGAGCCTACCTTTTTCTAACACCATGGTTCCTAGAATTTGATGCTTCAAACATGGTGGTAACAATAATGCCGGTGCGAGTGAGGTTACCAAATATCCCTCTTCCCTTTTGGCACCATTAGGTCCTGGAGGATATTGGAAATACTCTAGGTAAATTAAAAAAAATGGATTTGGAAAGAACAACAAAAGGCATATTTAAATTTTCGAGAATATGTGTAGAGATACACCTTAGCAAAAGTCTACTTGATTGTATTCATTTAAAGCATAAAATTTTTCATTGGAATCGTGTTTTAGATTATGATAATATGACATTTAGATGTCAAGCTTATTATCAAACATGACACCTGCATAACACTTGCCCACAGGAAAAAAAACTCCAAAAAAGAGAAAGAGGCAGGCCTCTAAGCCAAGGGTTGGAAATTTTGTGACACTTATGAAGGCGAGGAAGAAGATCCTATGAAAAATGCTCCAAATATATATGCTTAGACATAACCTAGTAGCCAAGTAAAAGGAGTAGTTGGGGATTAATCAGGAATAATGACTCACAACCACAAGGGAAATGAATCAAGAAAGATCATAGCATCAGAAAAAATGAAAGATGAAACACCCATTAAAAAGGAATCATGGGGTACAAAGAGATTCCATGTATTCAAGATCTCAGACTTAGAAAAGAAATTCCCCTTGTAGCTAGATGGAAATCAACTCGAAATAGTAACAACCGCTCCCAACCAAGGGGTTTGGAAAAAACTTCAGAAAAGGAAAGGAACACTACAAGGAAAAGACTCTCTAGCAGATGTTTTTGAGGAACCCCTTATAAAAATAGCCCAAATATCCATTTGTAGCGGAGGTTTCTAGAGGAGGTTGGTGGGTGGGGGTTTTTGCGAATTTTTTTTTGTCCAGTGTGTTTCTCATCCTACACCGCACCGGTGTGTTCCACTAAAAAAGCAGGTGTGTACTACAAATTGGCACATCGAGACACCGCGCTCTCCGTACAAACCCTCCCGATGCATCTAATTACTGTAGCGCACTAGTGTGCTACATAGATTTAGCCCTGGTGTGTCATAAAAACCCGCGCCAAAACTGAAACAACCCAGTGCGCTTGGAAGAAACTGCCCAGTGTGCCTCAAAAATCCGTGCACCAGAACAGGGTTAAGTAAAAAAAAAATTACAGCAAAAAGCTCCACATTTTCACTTCTTTCGTGCTCTAGATCTCTCAAGCAATGGTGTGAATTTCCCTTGTGTGAGGTGCCCTGCCATTGGTGCTCCCATTGCACGCACTGCTGCTGTCTATTGCCTATCATCTCAATTTTGAATTTTGGAAAATAGTGGGAAAATTTAGTTTTGCAAATTCTTCAAAAAATATGCCTCCTCAATGCCAAAATGTATAGGTATTTTACTTGTTTCTCCATAATTAAACTTTTTAGCGGATTATTTTTATAAAAAAACTTAAAATTTACCCTTTAAAAAAAAAAAATTCTCGCGCAGTGCGCTCGAGCCGTTCGGCTCGCACCGGTTCATGGTATTGCCTGTAAATTTACATGCTGCACCATGACTGGTGCTAATGGTAACCACACTAATTCTAGTGCATTACCAAAATGACACACCGTATTTTTTTAAAATACGTAAATTGTGGTGCGGTCGGTTAACCGGTCACACCGTTGACTATGTCCAAGTTCGGGAGGGCGATGCTCTGACCAAAATATGCGCCCCAGGGTGAATAGTTTGGTCAATGCATCACCCTCCAGAAACTGGTCCATATTCAACAACGCGGTCATGTAAACGACCGCACCGTTGACCATGTGTTGATGTCAGGAGGGTAGTGCGATAACTAAACTATACACCTCGGGACACATAGTTTGGTCAGCGCACCACCCTCCCGAACTTGGACATAGTCAACGGTGTGGGCGGGGGACGCATAGTTTGGTCAGCGCACCGCCCTCCCGAACTTGGACATAGTCAACGGTGTGTGCGGTTATACCACTACACCGTTGACCATGTAATGATGCTAGGAAGGTGGTGCGCTGATGAAACCATCCACCCTGGGGCGAGTAATTTGGTCAGCGGACTGCCCTCCCGAATTTGTACATAGTCAACAGTGCGATAGATTAAACGACCATACCTTTGACCATTAACTAATGTTTGGTAGTGCATTGACGTAATTATCCGCCCCAGGATTGATATTTTTGTCGACGCACTGTAGGAGAAAGTACAGTTCATGTTGTGCGGTGCGCTGAAAATTTCTAGGTGCACCACGGATGGTGCGCGAAAAAAATAGATGCACAGTACTGGTGCATGACTATTTTTTTTCACGCACCGACCGTTCTTTTTTTTTTTTCAAAAAAATATATATATATACATGTCTCATTTAATGAAAAAAATTGTACTTAATATGTGAATCATTCAGCGACGTCAAAGGAGAGAAGAGAGGGAACATTAGGAACTTATGGCGGACCAGTATAATGTGGTTCACCTGTGGGAGGCACGAGAGAGGGAGAGACTTATGTACCCTCACTCTATTACGACAACCACCTAGGCACTCCTAAGGGAGGTAGTCCTCCTCAAGTTCTGTAAGGAGGCTACATCCCTGAAGGGCCATAAAGGGTTATTGCGAAAACTTATCTTCAGGTGGAATGCCCGCCGATAGGCTTTCTGGGTTGGTCCTAACCAGTAGTACGTGCCCACTGAGGAGGAAATGTATTTTATTACTAACCTATATAGGAGAGGGCAGTATTTTCCCTCGTTCCCAAAGGTCCCTGGCTATGCAGCAGGGAGTTAGTTGGTGTACTCCTAGTGATACATTAATACCGATATACTGTCTCTTGCAGATTTTCAGGTCTCTGGTGGTCAGTTACGTATTGCTTCGTTTGGTGGAGAGGAGGTGAGGTTCCTCTCACTACTACTGTCGACCATTGTAAACCATACCACTGAAGGGCAACACATTAGTTTCTCGCTTTTATTTTCTGTTGATTCTTTATTACAGGTGCCACAACTTGTGAGGTGGTCTATGATTTTTTTGCGGCAGTTCTGTACAACTTTAGATAGATGTTGTGCTCAGACAAGGGAGGGTGAACTTCCCTTTTTCTTTAGAGCTATTTTGTTTATTTTTTGAGAGGTTTCCAGAGATGAGGCCTACTTTTGTTCGGCAACCTCGTAGGCCGATGTTGCATGTACAGATACAGATGTGGGGCCAGATGATGCTCAAGAGGGGTGAGTCTGACTTTTCTGCGAGGATATCTCATGATGCACTGGAGTCGCTATCCAGTCTTTATGATCACACCTTCGTTCTGGTCCCACGTTCGTATGCTGGTTTGGATTGGCGAGGGTGTGCCAACATCCTCTTCACAGTTGATGAGCTATCGGATGATAGAGGTAATATTAGTGTTTTCTTTAAATTTATTCTAACATGTTATTTAACTTGTTTTTATTAAATTTTTTAATGAAATTATCTAATTATTTTTGTGTGTTTATATATATTTTGTAGATATTGGACCATTTTTTGGTGATGAGATGTCATTTCCACCAAATGATCCAGGTGTATATCCTGATGATGTTAAGGGGATGGCAGATGCGAAGGATCAGGCCGGTGACATACCTGGTCCTCATGATCATGCGCAGGTACCGGCGGGTGTGAGGCATAGGCCTGACACTAGATTTAGGATGGAGTTGGGTGACCAATTATGTGGAATCCTAGTGGAGGAGGGAGTTAGGCATTCCACTATCAGAGAGAAACATGAAGATGATAGGCTGACAACAATATGGAGATGCATGCCACGTGATATGTTCACCCTAATGTGGCATGTCGTTGTAGCTACCAGCTTAGTGGTGCGGTTGAGGAGGGTCCTTTGACGTAGACGTGGTGGAGATGCAGTACATCGACAGTCGAGCAATGCATCATCTGATGATCACGATTAGGGGAGTGATCATCGGTCACCTCGCGTCGGAGATGAGCAACCTGCAACATCTAGTAGTCATGATCATGAGCAGGCTGGACCATCCATGTCGAGTCATCAGGAGCATCCTGGAGCATCCAGCAGTCATGATCATGAGCAGGCTGGACCATCCACGTCGAGTCATCATGAGCATCCTCCAACATCCAGCAGTCATGATCATGACCAGGCTGGACCATCCACGTCGATTCATCATGAGCAGGCAGTTGATCCTGATTAGCATGAGGCACCTCCAGATCAACATGGATGTGATGATCGACATCTATCTGAGCATGTTGAAGGCGCTGCACCATTGACTGAGCAAGCCTCGACTAGTACTACTATTAATGTACCATCAACTAATATTTGAAATTTATATGTAGTTATATTATAGTTTTATATTTTTGACATTATATATATATATATATATATATATATATATGGTCCATGTATTTTATGTTCATGTTGCAGTTGTATTTAATTTACATGTTGGTGATCATCATGATGTGTATATTGTTAGGTCATGTTAGATATGTTCATTTAATGTGTAGCTTGCAGATAGATGCGTATGTGATACCAGTTATTTGACATGAGATGTATATTTGATGTTTGTGTTGTGATGATGTTATAAAATGCTTGTGTTTTGTTAGATGATCACGATCATGATGGTTAGATGATGTTAGCAAATTTGAATGTGTTTTTTAGTCGAATATGACGTTTGTATCATGATTATCATGATGGTGATGTTTATTTTTAATATTAAATCATGATATTTATTAGATATTGTGTCGTGATTGTAATTGAAAATTTAATTTTAATTGTATGTAAAGTTGTAAAATTGTAATTGTATTTCTAATTGTAATTGTATGTAAAATAATTGTAAATTTTTAATTGTAATTGTAATATTTAATTTATTGTGAAATGATTGTAATTGTATATATGTAAAATTGTAAAATTGTAATTGTAGTTGTAATTGTATGTAAAATTTTAAAATTGTACTTGTAGTTGTAATTTGAATTCTAATTGTAATTGTATGTGAAATTGTAAAATCATAATTGTAATTGTAATTGTATGTAAAATATTTGTAAAATTTTAATTTTATTAATGTGAAATGATTGTAATTGTATATATATGTAAAATTCTAAAATTGTAATTGTAATTTTAATTGTAATTGTATGTGAAATTGTAAAATTGTAATTGTAATTGTATGTAAAATTCTAAAATTGTAATTGTAATTTTAATTGTAATTGTATGTGATTGTAAAATTGTAATTGTAATTGTATTTGTATGTAAAATATTTGTAAAATTTTAATTGTATTAATGTGAAATGATTGTAATTGTAATTGTATATATGTAAAATTGTAAAATTGTAATTGTAATTGTAATTGTATGTAAAATTCTAAAATTGTAATTGTAATTGTATGTGATTGTAAAATTGTAATTCTAATTGTATGTAAAATATTTGTAAAATTTTAATTGTATTAACGTGAAATGATTGTAATTGTATTTGTATGTAAAATTATAAAATTGTAATTGTAATTGTATTATGAAATTGTGAAATAGTAATTGTATGTATTGTCATCATTCAATTTTATTAAAATTTTTAAATTTGTAAATTTGTAAATTAATTGTCAATTTTGAACCATAACTACTATAAGTAAAATGTATACCGTAAATATTTTTAAATTACCATAATTGTAAAATTGTAAATTTGTATGAATATAAATAATACTAAAATAATAAATCTAGAATAACATGAATTTTTGTAACATAATAAAGTTTAGAAAATAATGCAAATAAATTCATGTACTTTAAAATTATCATAATTTTATTATGATCTTACATACCAAAAAAAAGAACTTTATACAGTACGCCATTGTTTTCAAGATCAACATAATTGCAAATTATCAAGTGAAATGATTTTAACATTAACACAATGAAAATTATTCAGAATTTTCTTCGGTAATAATCGCGTGTGAAAGAACACTGCCGACGTGTTTCGAACCAACTAGTGTGGTTCATCATCAGGACTAGGTGAGAGATCAAATCAAGGCATTGAGTTTAAATAGATGTAGAGATGGTCTTTGAAGGGTAAATTAAGTTTGACTTTATTCCCATGAAAATTTTGTAAATAAATTTATTTGCTTGTTTATTTATTATTCATATTTAAATATTAAAACTTTTTTTAGTGATTTTTATATCAAATATTAATTAATTCATTCATTCTTATATATTTTTTTTAAGAATGCAAATTACCGATTAATTCAAAATAAATATTATAATGTTTCGAAAAAAAGAGTCTTAATTATAAGGTAATTAAGTCCTCTTCTTTATAAAAACCCATCTTAAAAAGTATAAATGATGAAATAACACATGTACCATATCACTCTTGGTTCTCATAATCACCCTCTTTATCTTCCAGCTTGCTTGGCATGATAAAGTTATTGTTCTCAAAAATATGTTTTGATCTAGGGTCATGTCTCAATACGATCCACCAATCCCTATCCAACACATCTGGGTAAAAAAACACCTGGTTGCAATGTTTGGGGAAAACATAGGGCTCCTTAGCTTCATCCCACATATTTCTAGAGTTGATACATATCAACCTACTATCGCGATCTTCCTTTACATTATTCCAATCAAAGGTGTCCCAACATTTGCACCTAAAAATAACACATTAGAAAGAAGAGAAATCCACTTCAATGATCTCTTGTATCTTTCTGATGTAACCTAACGTCCCTCATACTAGGTTTTGATCACAGTGGCTAGATCGACTAGATTGATCAAACTTGACTTCCACTCCACAGTCTTATGTCATGTGTCCATCATCGACATTTTCTGTGTGAAAATGGTGTCCATATGCCCACATAAATGGGAACAAATGCACCTATAAAAAAGTTAAAAAATCATAGTGTCATGTGTCTTATAAAAACCCAACATTTAAAATATGAAATATATATGTAATTACATTTCAAAGGTGCATTATTATGTTTAAAATGCACATAGATAGATTATTAATGAGTGGGTGCACCCAATCCCTACGTTTAGCACATCCTCTTCAGCACGCGGGTAACGACCGGTTGCACCGTATTTCACTCTGACTTGGTCAACAACCCAACTGTTGGGGAATATTTTTGGCATATTTTCTTTTAAATGATTGGGATAAGGCACACTTCTACTATTCAACCATATGAATTCTTTCCTCCCACTATCCCATTTCATCCTCTTTTGTTCATACAATGAAACCCATAGTTGTATTGCTTCAGAATTGTAAAGAACAAATTTATTGATTGCTTCAATTTCTGCATTTGCTGATGAAATCAAACCAACATATAGTACATATGAGATCAAAATATACATTATATCGAAGTTCAACATGAATATTTATTTTGTGTAAATTTGAAAAATTATAAGTCACTTACTCTTTATCAAGCACCTTTTTCCATTCGTTTGGAGCAGCTCCCCTTCTCTTTTGTCTTCATCCCTTACATCGTCCCAAATCACCGCACCTAGTCTGTTGTCGATTTGCTTGATGTACTCACTGGCATAATAGAAATACTCATACGATATGTACCCCTCTGCCATAGACCCTCGGGTTTTTCCCTTTGTCGAACAAAACCTTTCAATTTATTCATGTACCTCTCTAAGAAGAACATCCAATGACAAGAAAATATCCCAACTAATTCAAACTAATCTACTAGGTGGATTAGAAGATGAACCTGCAAGTCCATGAAACTCGTCGGTAGTTCCCTCTCAAACATACAAACAATATCAAATATCTCTTGACACCACCATGGAATGCTAGCCACATTAATCTCCTCTAACGTGATCCAATGTACAAATGCAGATAATTTAGATATGGCATGTCCTAGGTCTTGGGGGAATTCATGTTTCACACATCCACAAACGAATAAAGGATAATGACACTACAAAGTTATAAACATGTGCAATAATATACAAAATTAGTTATGTTTTATGATCCCTGCATGGGATAAAATTTATTAATATAACAAATAATAAAATCATGATTTTGACATTATAAGTACTCTTAGAAGATTCAAATGGTCATGCAATTTCAACCTTGAAAAATGGTCATCCACGGTGAAGTAGCGCCATAGTGAAGACCTGTATGAAGATGGCACCCTCACACCCATTATAACTTCATTTTACAAAGAAAGATCATATTTTTTTTAAATCCATGGGACATCACCTTCTTTGAAATACCATGAATTAAAGGGACCAACGCCTACCTATGATCCTGTACTTTCTAATCGTCTTGGCCAATGTTTATTTTTAGTTTTGAAGTAATAAGATCTTTCCTAACAACCAAGGTGTCACTTTTTTTTTCAATGATATGTGCCTCCATAAAGAAGATGAAACATTTTTAAATATATGCATGGGATATAATAAGTGGGTAGTCTTAAGATGCTCCCAATATGGGAGGTTATAAAAGATAGATTTATTTTTCATCCCAATGGGAAATTTTTCAACATAGGTGTCGAAGAATTTTGGATCATTGAACATAGGCTCCCCATTTGAATCGAACATTTCTATGAACTCCTTCTCCTTCTCCCTCTCATATGCTCTAAGCCATTCAACTTGTGTCGTTATTGGAGGCCTTTGGATTCTCTCTTGTTTACCATTGAAAGCAGATGCTGCTCTTTTGTAAGGGTGTTCTTCTGGGAGGAATACCCTAGAGAATTCATACACTGGCTTTCGTAGGTCGTTGGACCATCTAGCTTTCAGAGAAGGTCCACAACATTTACATCCAAAATACACTTTTCTTACAAGACCTCCGAGATTATTGTATACAATATATATCCATGGCACGTTAAAGAATATCATGAATATCAGAACAATTACAACAAATTAAATAACTAACATACGAAATAATATTGTTACATATATAAACAAATAAATAAACATGTAATTTACCAAAGAAAATTGCTAAGCCTGGATAATCATGTGTCGTGTAAGCACATATGACATACAACGTAAAAATCCTCTCTGCTGCGATAGGTCTTGATACATCGTATACATTTATCCCATCCCATAATTCCTTCAATTCATCTACCAGTGGTTGTAAGTAGACATCCATATTCTTCACTTTCCTTCTACGAGGGACTATGAGAGCTAACATATGATATTAATTCTTCACGGACAACCATGGGGGGGGGTATTGTTATTGATCACTAATACAGGGAAAGAAGAATAGTTGGTGTTTTGGAGGGAATATGGGTTGACGCCATCCATGGCTATGCTAAGTCGTAGACTTCGTACTTCATCCTTTAATTTTTCAGGCCATGTATCCTCTATATGCTTCATGGTTATTGAATCTGTTTGGATTCATGGTGAGCCCTAGTATTGCGCCAAGTGTGTTGTAACTCCCAAGGGCTACCCTACTTTACTTTATCAACCCGGGGTTCATACAAACTTGGAGGTGATAGTGCTATATACATAGCAGATGCATTCTACTCATGTCATCCTCTTCTGCTCTACGAAAGGGTGCTACTTCTAGGGGTTCTTAGTGAAGTCTGTCACACTTCAATGAAACTAAACGAAATGACAGAAGGAAACTAAATTAAATTGCTGAAAAGAAACGATAGGAATGAAGCTAAACTAAATTGCTCGAACGAAATTACAGGAAAGGAAACTAATTTAACTTGCTGAAAGGAAATGATGGAAATGAAACTAATTTAATGCGCAGAAAGGAAATAAAAGAAATGAAATAATTTAATGTGTAGAAAGGAAACTAATTTAATATACAAAGGGACATGACTGAAAAGAATCTAAACTAAGTTGCACCTAGCTAGGCCAATCGACTAAACACACCCTACTTATCCTCTTATCTATTTACCATGCTATCATGCTTCTAACCATGCAACTATTCATGATAAACTAAATTTGACAAAGTGTGGCTTGTATTTTGGAGGAAAATAGGCTAATGGTGCTAATGGAGGGCTCAACACATGAAATAAGGCTTAGAGGTGGAAAGAGTGGCTTTAACCCTTATTAAAGCTTTATTATGGGGCAAAAATTATTTGGAGCGGAATGATTTAAAAAGTGTGATGTCGGAGTTGCGATGGAGGACGGAAATGTGATATGCGATATGTGATATCACAATCGCAATATCGCAAAGTTGGAGGGATAGCGAAAGTGTTGTTCGAAAGCGGAGAAAAATGAAAAATGCGATGGGAAAAAAAACTACAAAGTGCGAAATGCAACTAGATAAAGTTGTGAAATGCAAAATGCGATGGGGTAAAAACTGCAATTTGCAATGTGACGGAGTACGGAGAATATCGAAATTGGCGTCGAGAGTGGTAAGTCTTAAAAGAAAAGGGAAAAGGTTGTGAAATGAAATTTGCGTCGGATGACATGGCGGTGGGACCGGTGGCGGAGCACGATACCAATATCGCAATTGGCAGACAAGAGCGGTAAGTATTAAAAGGAGAAAGACAAAGGTTGCGAAATGTGATTTGCGACAGGTAACGTGGCGGTAGGACTGGTGGCGGAGTGTGATGACAATATTGCAATCAGCATTGGGAATGGAACGAGTTACGAGAACCAAGTAAAATATGTGATTTTCGATGTGAGATGTGGCAGAGTATGGAGAGTTATTGCAAATCAGTGTTTGGAGTGGTAAGTCTTAAAAAAAGGAAAAAAGGTTGCGAGTGCGATTTGCGAAAAGGCCAAAGGTTGCGATGAGTCGGATGACATGGTAGTGGGACCGATGGTGGAGCGCGATACCAATATCAAAGTCAGCAAACATGAGAAGTAAGTCTTATGAGGTAAAAGGAAAAAGATGCGAAGTGTGATATGGGAAAAGGTGAAGTACGATAATGGGAACTTCGATGAGCAGGGGTGGAGGTCGAGTTCCAATGGTTTTCAAGCATTTAGCGTTAAAATGGGTAATGCAACCGTGACAAATAAAAAAAAAAAGAATAAGGCAGGTTGAACGGTTTAAGTGTTTTTATGAATAAAAAGGTGGGTGCGGCATCGAGAATAAGTGGGGAAAAGCAGAAATGGAGGGCGTAACAATAGTGCGCAGATCGTGAAGACAAAGATGGAGAATGAAGCGGTGAGCCACCACGGAGCTGCTATGGGGTTTTAACAATAATTCCTACAATCAACCTGCTAACTTATGCACAAAGAAACAGAAAAATGCAAAAAATGCAGTGCAAAGGAAGACTGAAAAATGGTAATGCAACTCTACTTTTAATCTCAGAAACAGTGAACAAAAATTAGTTTTTGGGTCTGTGGGAAGGTTCACCCTCCTCGAGCTCTATTGACATAGATGAGAAGGGGGTATTGATCCATAGATTTTTTGGTTTTTCTCCTCTATTATATTACTCACGAGAAAATGAAACCTATAGCAATACATTGAAAGCAAAACTAAACAATAATGAAACATAAACGAAATTATCAGAAGCGGAAATAATGAAATAACAAAATGCAGAGAAGTAATACAACAGAGAGGCTGAGGCACGTGGATTGGGCCCTAACCCACAAGCCTAGATATCTGAAACTTAAATCACTAAAATGAAATCAGTCTGCTCATTTCATAAAAGAATAGCCTCATACATTTCTGAAAGTTTGATCACTGAGTGAAATAATAAAAATCTCAATAGCTTGCAACAAAGTTCTTACTGGAATTGAATCCTTACTAGCTCTAGCTCTGCTCTATTTATTCTACAGGGCAGCTACCAACAACTCCCTTGAAAATAGTGATTGAGTCCACTTGACTCCAAGTAAACATAGATTGAGTGCACTCCTCTTTGAGTTGCTTGGATGCCTCTAGAATTCGAATTGCTGGAGAGAATCATTAGGGATCCTTTAGCTACCTTTGAGAGTTAAGGAGGGTGGAAAATCCCCTTGAATCTCTCCAAGATTTCTTAATAACTTCCTAATATTGTGCTAATTTATTCTCCAATCTTGATCTCCCAGTGGCAGGGAGCAAGTCCATAAATTATCTCCTTCTCAAAATATGCATAATTTTCCCAATATTCTCACAATATTCTACAAAAATAACCAATATTAGGTACAAATATGCAATTACCTTTAAAACTTCCTAAGAACATATTAAAGCATAATAAAACATTATTAAGTGCAGAAGGAGAGATTTAATATATATTTTTATGTGTATAAGAAAGGTAGATGGGCCTAAGAAAGGTTAGATGGGCCTTAATTTATGTCTAGTTTAGAGGCCCATCATCACCCCCCTACTAAAACTGTTTCTCATCCTCTAAGCAACCTATTCATCCTTCCCGCCTTATGGTTCTTCATGCATGCTGGCTTATTTTATTTTCTGTTTATTGGCCCATGCGATTCTCCTCCTGCTAATCTTCTTGCGATTATTCTTTCATTTCTTCTCGTAGGTGTTTCATGGAGGTCCTCAGATGCCTTAAGAAAATCTGTTTTGCATGCCAAGAGGTGGTGGATCCACCTTTTATTTTATTTTTATTATTTTTTATATTTTTATATTTTTAATTTTATTTTTATAATTGCATGCAGAATAAACTCACAGTTCTTTTTTCTGTGAACTGAGTTCACCCTTGGTTACCCCTTAGCACTCCTTGTCTTCCATTACAATGAATTTCTTACTACCCACTTTCTGAAGTCCCTTTTACTTTTGCCTTGTCCTCTTCTTGGTGGAAAAAGTGAGGCTAGTCGCTAGATAAGGTTGAGGTTGCTCTGCTACTAATTTTGGCTATATAAAAAACTTTCCTTGTCATATTTTTTAATGTTTTATTAAGCTAAAATTGATTCGAAGAAAGGGTTAGATGATTGCATACATGAGCCTTACCATTGATTTGTTTTTGTAGGTGATATTGAAGCTACTACTGAAGTTGCTGCTAAAGCTGCATGTGATAATCTGCTTGAGGTCGTTTTGGAGCTTTTGAGCACAGGAGGAGGAAGTACAAGTTTAACTACCTTTGACCAGGGTGTTGACCAAATTTTCTTTTTATGCTTTCTTCTTACAATGGTTGGAGAGCACCTGCATTCATTAGAGAGAGATACATGGAGAAATGCATTTTTTGTTTAAGGTCTACCAGTTGCCTTAATGAAGTTTTCAACTGGTAGGTTTGCTTAGGCGCCTCAAAGGAGGTTTTCACCTAGAATATTTTATTTTTCTCTTTTTTTTTTTTCAACCCATTAACCTCCTCATGGAGGTTTTCAATTAGTGAGCCAATATCAAACGCCTCAAAAGAGGTTTTCACTTGAGATTTCATTCTTTTTCCCTTTTTTTTTTCTTTTTCACTTTCCTACTCTACTTGAAAAAAACATAACCTTTTTCAAGTATAGGAATAATTCCAATGGAGCCATGTACACATGAAGATGACATATAAAATCATGTGCACACTTGGAATATATGCTTTGACATGTACCTGAATATGAGAGATGAATTTCTTTGACTGGGATTGTATCAAATACTGTTGGAGAAGAGTGTGTTACTACAACTTAATGACTGTTTGGAGCCATATGTCAATATAGTTGTGATGCCCCTGGTCCACTTACTGAGTTGGATCACCTTGGATGTCCTCTTCTATTATGACATTAAAATCTTCCTCTCGTTTTTTATTGTTCTCTTGAACACATGGAGGAAATTCTGGTAAACATGAAGAAACTTTCTCAACATCTAATTATGATGTCGACTCTTCATCAAGTGCAACCCTTGATATTTTGATCTCCTCATTTGGATCTTATTCTTCTTGATGTTGTCCTTCAATGACATTAAGAAAATATCTTCTTTTCAATACATTTCTTGAACTAAGATGAATACCATCTAGATCAAGAGGAGATGTTTGGAAGTATTGTACCTCAACATTGTAAGTGAGCTGAGATACTTCATTGTATGGGTTTGGAAATGGTGGTACAGATAGTTGAGTGGAGGCAGATATCTGAGATGGATGTGGTTGAGGCTGTGGTTGTGGTGGAGGTGGATGGTAGGGATAGCATGGAGTTGGGTATGGAGGATATGGAGGGAAATATTGAGGATATTGTGGATTTTCCCAATAAGGTCCTTGCCAAACATGTTGCCACGATTGGTTTTGGGGTTGAGATGGCCGAGGTTTCCAAGGAGGGAGCGTGTCCCAATTAGTTTGAGATGGATGTGAATAAGCTTGAAATTGTGAAGTGGGCCCTTGCATCATATCAAGTTGACTAGGCTACTAGGGTATTCTTGGAGCTACATAACATAGCTTCCTTGGTGATTTCCTTGCTCCATTGTCTTCCTGGTAAACTTCTTTAAACCTAGGGAATGATGGACACCATTTAGTAGCATATGATTCTACATGGATAACAAAAATATCAGCATCTTCTTTTTGCTCATTTTTCATTCTTAAAATTTCTACTTTCTCACTTAGATTTCTAAGAATTTTTGTTTTAAAGTTGTCAAGCAAATTTCTAAGTTCATCTTGTCTTACTAATGTTGAGGCAGATTTACTTACTCTTTCCATTCCTCTTGATATGCGCTTGCATGTTTCATAAATTTCTTCAAATGACAATTGGTATACATCTCCTCCACTCATGAGATTAAGGAGATCAATCCACTTCATCCCTAATTTTTCTAAGTAATAGAGTTTTTAGAGTGTCAAATCCTAAATGATGCAATTTTTCCCTCTTAACATTAAAAAATAACCTATCTATGAGATCCTCAAGGCTCTCATCCTCTTTTTGATTCATTCTAAAAATTTCTTCTTTAAGATCATGGTTTTTATATTTTCCTAGGAATATCTTTTGCATATCATTCCATGATCTTATTGAATTAGTACCTAGACTCATGAACCATTTAAGATATTTATCATTCAATGTTGCAGGAAAAAATATCAATTTTTGAGTGTGTGATAAGCAGCCATAATATCTACAAATTATCTCAAATTCAAAGATAAATGTTTCAGGATCCTCTGTCCTCCTACCATGGAATTTGGGAAGGAAAGATGGAGGGATTTTCTTCATATGTACACCGATGTCCATATCTTGAATGGGAAACCCAATAAGATCTTCTTCATTGTCATCATATCCATCCATCTCTTCTACCCTAAAAAGTGTATGGTGATGTGTTTCTTACTGTACCACGTGGTCAAGTGGGGGGCTTGGTATTGGAGAAGTATTTTTAAAAAATTTCTGAGTATCCCTACTCCTATGAGGCATGAAAATCAGTTTTTTTTTGTATTTTTCAATATTTCAGAAACAACATAAAAAAGGAAAGCATAAAAGAATGCTAAAACATAAGCAAGGCATCTACTAGAAACCTCCTCGGCAATGACGCCAAAAAGTGGTGAGCCCTGGTATTGCACCAAGAGTGTTGCAACTCCCAGGGGATGCCCTAATTTACTTTATCAACCCGGGGTTTGTACAAACTTGGAGGTGACAGTGCTATATACACATTAGATGCATTCTACTCATGTCATCCTCTTCCACTCTACGAAAGGGTTCTACTTCTAAGGATTCTCGGTGAAGTCTGTCACACTTCAATGAAACTAAACTAAATTGCAGAAAGGAAATGACAAGAGGAAACTAAATTAAATTGTTGAAAAGAAATGACAGGAAGGAAACTAAACTAAACTAAATTGCTGGAAATAAATGATAGGAAAGGAAACTAATTTAACTTGCTGAAAGGAAATGACGACAATGAAACTAATTTTATGTTTAGAGAGGAAATGACAGAAATGAAACTAATTTAATGTGCAGAAAGGAAATGACAGAAAGGAAACTAATTTAATCTGCAAAAGGAAATGACTGAAAAGAAACTAAACTAAGTTGCACCTAGCTAGGCCAATCGGCTAAACACCCTACTTATCCTCTGATCTATTTACCATGCTATCATGCTTCTAACCATGCATCTATTCATGATAAACTAAAATTGACAAAGTGTGGCTTGCAGTCTGGAGGAAAATGAGCTAAAGGTGCTAATGGAGGGCTCAACACATGAAACAAGACTTAGAGGTGGAAAGAGCGGGTTTAAACCTTATTAAAGCTTTATTATGGTGCAAAAATTCTTTGGAGCGAAATGATTTAAAAAGTGCGATGGCATATTGCTATGGAGGACGGAAGTGCGATATGCGATATCGCAATTAGAATATTGCAAAGGTGGAGGGATAACATAAGTGTTTTTCATGAGCGTGATCGAAATGCGAAATGCGATGGAGGAAAAACTGCGAAGTGCAAAATGCAACGAGATAAAAGTTACGAAATGTGAAACGCGATGGGGTAAAAACTGAGATTTGTGATTTGCGATGTGGCGGAGTATGGAGAATATCACAATCGACTTTGGGAATGGTAAGTCTTAAAAGAAAATAGAAAAGGTTTCAAAACGAGATTTGCATCGGATGACGTGGCAGTGGGACCGGTGGCAGAGCACGATACCAATATCACAATCAGTAGATAGGAGCGGTAAGTCTTAAAAGGAAAAAGGAAAAGGTTGCTAAATGCGATTTGTGACGGGTGACGTGGCGGTAGGACCGATGGCGGAGTGCGATGACAATATCGCAATCGGTGTTGGGAGTAATATATGGATGATTAAATATTATAATGAAGAGATGGGAAATCTGATGATATTATATAACAAATTAATCCAAACATCACATTCAAATGCACTATTAAAAAATTAATTGATATGAATACTGTTATAAGATATGTGTCTACTTTTGATGAATAATGAATTTAAAAAAATCACAATAATTGCACTGTCAGAGGTCGATGTTTCTAAAAAATACAAAATGAACACCAGTGCATGTTAGTTATTGTACACTGGTGCATTTCTACAACCTATGGGCACCGCACAAATACCAATACCAAATAGCATGATCGGTGAGTTTGTGCGATATTGTGCACCGGTGCGTTTATGTGAGACTGCTCACCGATGCATTTCTACGACCTATGGGCACCACACAAATACCAATACCAATTAGAACGATTGATGCGTTTGTGTGATACTATGCGCTGGTGAATTTTTATAATACTACGCACCGGTGCATTGATACGACCTATGGGCACCGCACAAATACCAATACCAATTAGAATGACTCAGTGCGTTGCATCACCTACAGTGCACCCAGTGCAGTTTTAGACCTTAGCGGCCTGGTGCATGCACCTTCCACCGCCCTAGGGCGACTATCTAGCTGACATACACTGGGACATTGCTAAACGCCCCGGGGCATCCTAAATTTGTGTTTTGTCCTGGTGATTGGTAGGTTTACAATACCAACGCGTTCACTGTAAAACACATCGGCGTGTTGACACTTGATTAATGCACTGATGAGAAAAACATCTATATTAACCTCTGACTGCCTAATTTTTTTTAGTTGTGTTGGAATTCTGTTAGAAGCTCTGCCAAAACCTCCGTTACCGAAAACAGATGTTGTAGAAAATATTTTTTTGACAATTTTGGCCAATTTTATAACACTAAAAACCTCTGCTATAACCTCCGCTAGGGGGTCTTTTCCTTGTAGTGGAAAAAAGGAGAAGCTAAGTGACTTTTATCACACTTAGCCTTGGAGAAAGTTCGTAATTTTTTTTCAAATTTTTTTCTTTTTATTTTGCAACAACCAAAAGGCTAACATGACTGAATGCTTACTAGCATCTGCATAATGTAATTTTGTTCCTTGTTTACAGGTTTAATAAAATTACATTTTTCCTTTGGAATACTAATTAATTATATTATTAATATTTTATTTTAATTCCCGTTCTTTTTAATTTTTCCATTTCCTATTTTATAATCTTATCCCATAATAATTTTTTATTCCAAACAAATTAATACTAATTTAATATAATTATTTGACCTATTATTAATATTATCCCTTATTTAATAATATTTTTTTTATTCTTAACAAATTAAATACCAATTTAATATTGTTGGGCCTCCAAAATGTCATTTTCTTTCACCCTCATTTCTATCATTTTACCATATTTCATAGCTCTTTACCATATTCTGCAACTCCATAACCCTACATTAATACCATTTGCATGATAATATGGGTTTATCAATATTATTTTTCAAGTAATTTATTTTAAGTATTTTAAGAGAATTTATGATTAAATATTAAGAAATTAGCATGTTCTCATATATATCTAAAAGTGGGATGAGTTTTATGATGTTGTAGGCTTATTTAAAGATTCTAGAAGAGTCTTATTTGGTCACTCAACCACAAATTCGAATTTCAATTTCAACTCATGAAAATTTGTGGAATATTTGTAGAAGATTTGGATCATTGACTAAGCACATTCAAAAGAGAAGAATCATGTATGTTTTGATATGTGTCTCGTAAATATGTGTGAGAGGATTTGTATCTCACATTTTTAGGTAATTGGATGTAACCACAAGAGATAATTGTGGATCTAGGAGATATTTGTGGATCTACATTTATTGACTAGTTATCTTAAGTTTTGTATAAATATGAGTGCATCCTTCATTCAAAGGTGTTCCATTCAAGATATGAGATATTATAGAATAGAGAATAATAGATAAGAAATGATTAATGTAATTTGTAAAGCAAGGATAGAGAGGAAGAGAGTTTAATTATTGTAATATATTTGGAACATGTTGTTGCTTTGATAATCGTTCGGTGTGCTTGCTGAGGAACTGAGGGCCCCCATCAACCACAACATGCACACCTCTTTCCTTTGTTGCAAATATTTATGGTATTTCATTTATGCAAGTTTAGTTTAGTTTCTTTTATGTTATTTTGATTATATGTTTTTATGTTTATTTCATTAATTTTGTTTTGTTAAGACTGATTTAATTTCCTTATGTTTGGATTGCATTGGCACACTAGTCATCCCACACTAGTACTCTCACATTAGTAATCTCATAGAATACTAGATTAAATTATTTTTTCATTTCATAGCCTTAGATTATAATTGTTGGTTTTCGTAGAGCAAGTCTTTGAGAGAGAAAGTGATAGAGAAAGAATGTGCACGTTCTTTTCATTTGCTTTCATTATTCGCTTTGTAATTAGTTTCAAGTTTCTTGCATTAGATTAATCTATTCTTAGAAATAATCACCTAGCACATATAGTGCATGCATACCTCATCATTTCATGAACCCCAATTTGAAAATTTAATGACATGGATTTAACTCACAATTAAATCACCGAACATTTTGGTGTTGTTTCCGGGGAGGTATAAATAGGTATCTATTTTGAAAATTTAGAAAAACTCATGATAGTTGCATTCATTCTTAGATGCACGGTCAAAAGAATCATTAAAATAATATAGGATGCATTAATTTCAATTCTTTTTGGATATTGTAAGAGTCGCAATACTAATCCATTTGTGAAGCAAGAGCTCTAGACCAGCAAAAGAACTAAAATGATGATCAAACATTTGTTGGGAAGAAAAGGATATGCCCATAGAAGAGTCTTCTCAAGCCCTTGTCCTAGTTCTAGAATAGCCACCAAGGATAGAGTTGCATCCCAAGAAGAAATAAAAGAACAAGAGATCTAATGGACTACAACTTATGAGAAGCAACCATTTGAGCCAGAAATTGAATAATTTTTAGCATGTTTGTCTCCAGATCCTTGGTACCCTTTAGGGAATGAAGGGACACTTCCCGAATAAATTCAAGGCATGATAGCTAATGAAGAGACCCAGAAAATAAATGGCTACATTAAAGATTGGTTCCAAGCAATTAATAGGCCACAACATTCCTTCATTCTTCAACAAATATTTTCACCAAAAGTACAACTAGTCTGTCATATCCTAGAGGGCATAGAGATATATTTTTTTCAGAATTGGATATGAACATACTAGAGATCTTAATTCATAGATGGTTACATTGGAAATATGCATATACTTGAATAAATGTTTTTTTTTTAGGTAGAGTAGGGTAGAATAAAGGATTAAAACCATGATTTTGTTTTGTGATTTCATTGTGGTGTAGTAAGAGCCATTTCATTGACTAACCATTTCCAAGAACATTTATGAGGAAAATGAACATTCATGAAAGAGGAAGAGCTAAAAATTTGATGTATGTTTTTTTCCTATGCTTTCTAAGTTTCATATTTTAAAATGAAAAAATAATTGTTAAATTTCAAAGTATGCTCTCTTCTTGCGCCTTGTTGCGACCTCAAAGATTAGAAATTAGGAATCGATTAAATGACTTTGAAAAGTTTTAAGGGATGGTTTAAGTTGTTGACGATGTCAAAAATGCATAAATTAATTTTCATCTTCAATCTTCAATTTGATTTGTCTCCATTTGCTAACAAAAATTTCATTCAATTTGATTTTTGTTACTTAAATAAAAATATGAAGTTTTATTATATATATATATATATTGCAAATTAAACTGAAGATATCTCACCAACTAGGAATTGAGTTCTCGTATTTTTTGTACAGGAAGTGCATAATATACTAATGAAAAATCTCTATAAATTTCAGCCCAATCCACTTCATGGTTTTCGAGAAAATGAGTATCATCACCTTCAACCATTTCACTTATATCTCGAGATCCGTTCATTGGAGTGATATGAGTTTTCGTATGCATAAACATTAGGACCATAGGAACCTTCCCACAAAATTTCAGCCCAGTTCGATTTGTAGTTTAATTGGACGGTGTTGATTTTAGGTGTGCATAAACATCAGAATTGTAGGAACATGTCCAAAAAAATTGAGCAAAATCCAACTGATATTTTTTGAGAAAATGACCCACAAATTTTGTTGTAACACACCTTGTATCAAGTAGCAAAAAAAATAAAATTAATTAATAAATAAATAAATAATAAAAGTAAAAATTTATGAGTTGTAGCTTCAATGTTTTCCCAATTTTTATAGAAGAATTTGGTTGTGAGATCTATTATTTTTGGCAAGTGGATGAGTTCAATTAAAAATAAAGTATTTTGGTGGCATGAAATTGATTGACAAGTGCCCTTAGACACTTGATTTTCTCCTAAAAATCTTGAATTTTGTTTTTTTCTAGGCATTTGTCAAATTGTTGTCTCGTTAGTAAAATTTGTAGAATGATTAATATTTTTAACTTTAACTAACATTTTTATGGCTCCTATTTCACAAATTTTAATTGTTGTTTATTGGTAAGTATTTGAATTTTTAAAAGAGAGATGATGAGTTCAAATCCAATCAAATCCAAAATTTGCTGACTATTCTACAACTTTGATAATCCTTAACTAGGCAACAATTTTCCTACAATGTGGCAACATTGGATTGGTCCATGTGGCAGCGTATTATTGGTCAACATTGCACATGCATTGCCTCGTTTTCCACCATGTCACCTTGAAAAACCAACTCACCGTATCTGCATGCCATGCCATATACCCATTTCAACATCCACGTTGCACTCCATGGTGTTTTCACGTGGTACCCCTCACTGCATTTTTTCCAAAAATTCAAACAACCATAAATTTCTCATACAATGTATGTTTTTTATGATTCAAACGTCATTGGAAAGGTCTTGCCAAGATCTACGCCATGGAATAATTTTCATCTGCATTTAAGACAATAGAAAATGGTCGTTTTTTATGGATTTTGTAGTAAATGGACTTCAAAACTTCCTAAAAATAGAAATAAAATTATCCTTTTTTTTCAAGATCGAAGACGATAACAAGACTACTTTATGCATGGATGGTTTTAAAATACCACATTTTTCAAAGAAAAACATATTCCAAAAGCACTCTTGAAGGTGATAACTTGATCACATCCACCATGTCAATTGTTGCCAAAGAAACCTTTCAAAATGCCACTAATGTCATTATTAACTTTCATTTTCCTCTTTCTAAGCTTATAGTCCATCCATGAATTGTCATTTCCCTAATGCTAAATTTGAAATCTCATTTTCTCTTTACAATCTTCATACTTTTTTGCCTCATTTTCACTCACCCTTAACCCAAAAATAAAGTCATTCATCTCCCTTACAATGTTGAGTCACCCCATTTTCCTCTTCCTTTTTGTCAAATAAACCTTGCTTCATAATGCAAATCTTTCATATATGGTTCTTCAAATTATTCATTTATTCTCGCATTGGATGATTGAGGATTCATTAAGTCCTCCCTTCTAACATGTCATGACCCATCGACCCTGACACATCATTTGGGATCAAGACTAGAGATATTTCTAGTACCTTGAGGCTTGCATGCCTTAATGACAAGTTCTTTCGCCAATAAATAGTGAGAATGTATCATTGTCCCCTGTTTGTCAGATCTTCTAGGTGACTCAACTACGACACATCTATTCGTACATAGTAAGATGTACTTAGGCATCTTGACTCTCATTAACATCGATGGTGATTAGTCTCATGTTGGTTAATGGCATTCATTAATGGCCAGTAATCCAACAATTTCTTTCTATGTTTGACATAGACACATCTATTCACATAGATAAAAATTATACCACTGAGTGGGAATGAATGAAGACTATATGATTTTAGCAGTTTGCAGCAGTGTTCTTATAAATCGGGACTCAATTCTAGAGTTCAAGAGCAGTAGCATTTCCCTAGCAATAAAGATTCCAATTTTAGATAAGATTCATCCTCTATTCATACAACCAATAGAAAGAAGAAGCAAATTAGTTTTTTTTTTCACTTCACATTCCATGTTCTAGTAGCAACAACTACACTCTTTCATATACACAGCTTGTCCACTGTTCAGGTAGCTGGAGGTATGTTGTTTTATAATATTTAATCATGTAATTCCCTAAATGTTGAATTTGTGACTTTGGAAAATCCCTCACCTCATTTATATTCCTTTTCTCGTTTGCCAAAAAGTGAAAATATCTTTAGTTGGGGGGAGGGGAAATATCCATTACATTTTTAAAAAAAAAATCCATATTACGTATTCCTCATACATTGTTGACCAACATAACTTTCCCATCCAACTATTGTTGCATTTTGATTCCAAATTTTTTTTATGTTTTGCAATAATCGATTGAGAAGCACATTAATGGCTAGCAACCACTATGGGGCCTTAAAAATGAATTCTCAATGTTTTCAAGTATTTTGATGAAACAAAGAAAAGAAAAATATTGTTACATGACAACCAATACTCATGAATTTTTGGTTCTCATACAAGAACCAACCATAAAAATATGTTGCAATCAAATGTCTTTCAAATTACACTTTGCAAAGAGAATAAATTTATCAAATGATTTGATTATGCAAAGTTAAAAGAGAAGCAATACAAAGCCAAATTTCATATAGAAGCAAAACATTTCAAGAAGATCAAGTTATGATTAAATGAATCAATGCAAAGTTGCATGAGGACATGCAACATCTTCATTTGGGCGGAAATGTTGGGCCTCCAAAATGTCATCATCTTTCACCCTCATTTCTACCATTTTACCATATTTCATATCTCTTTACTATATTCAGCAGCTCCATAACCCTAAATTAATACCATTTGCATGATCATATGGGTTTATTATTATTGTTTTCCAAGTCATTTATTTTAAGTGCTTTAAGAGAATTTATGATTAAATATTAGGAAATTAGCATGTTTTCATATATATATATATATATATAAAAGTGGGATGAGTTTTATGATGTTGTAGGCTTATTTCAAGATTCTAGAAGAGTCTTATTTGGTCACTCAACCACAAATTCAAATTTCAATTTCAACTCATGAAGATTTGTGGAATATTTGTAGAATATTTGGATCATTGAATAAGCACATTCAAAGGAGAAGAATCATGGATGTTTTGATATGTGTCTCCTAAATATGTGTGAGAGGATTTGTATCTCATATTTTAATTTAATTGGTTGTAACCACAAAAGATAATTGTGTATCTAGGAGAGATCTGTGGATCTACATTTATTGATTAGTTATATTAAGTTTTTGTATAAATAGGAGTGCATCCTTCATTCAAAGGTGTTTCATCCAAGATATGAGATATTATAGAATAAAGAATAATAGAGAAGAAATTATTAATGTAATTTGTAAAGTGAAGATAAAGAGGAAGAGAGTTTAATTATTGTAATATCTTTTGAACTTTCTCCAACTTCATTTTATGGAATACATGTTGTTGCTTTGATAATCGTTCGGTGTGTTTGTTGAGGAGTGGAGGGACCCCATCAACCGCAGCTTGCGCACCTCTTTCCTTTGTTTCAAATATTTATGTTATTTCATTTATACAAGTTTAGTTTAGTTTCTTTTATGTTATTTTGATTATATGTTTTTATGTTTATTTCATTAATGTTGTTTTTTCAAGATTGATTTAATTTCCTTATTTTTGGATTGGATTGGCACACTAGGAATCTCACATTAGTGAGCTCATAGACTACTATATTAAATTGTTTTTTCATTTCATAGCTTAGATTAGAATTGTTGGTTTTCTTAGTGTTAGTCCTTGAGAGAGAAAGTGATTGAGAAAGAACATGCTTGAGAAAGAATGTGTGCACTTGCTTTTCATTTCCTTTCATTATTTTCTTTGTAATTAGTTTCAAGTTTCTTTCATTAGATTAATCTATTCTAAGAAAGAATCACCTATTACATGTAGTACACATGTACCTCATAAGTTCACAAAACCCGAGTTGACAATTTAATGACACAAATTTAACTCAGAATTAAATCACCCAACAAATTTAATTATTTAACCTACTATCAATTATATTATTTGACATATTAACATTTTGACCATATTTTAATAATAAATTTATTATTCCTAATTTTCCCTCAATATTAACCCTTTAAATTAATTCTTTTTAATTTGAGTTCAATTATAATTCTTTTAATTAATATATCATATCGTTATTCCCAAAAGTTCTTATTAATTATTATTTTCATTATTAATTATTTAGTAATATCATTCTCATGATTTTCACCTACCCTAATGGTTATATTCTAACTCCATCATCTATTTATCATGGTTTGGCACTTTTCACATTATCGGTTAAGCTTTATGTCCTTGAAGATGGGTAAAGTGTTCACCTGAAACATCGAGAATCTCAACGAGAAAAACACACAATTTATCATAAACTTTCATCAACAACAAGTTATTGACCGTGAAAATATTCATGCAATACCACATAAATTTCAAGAAGATATTAAGAACAAAAAATAAACATGGAACTCACATAAAGATTTACATAGTACACAAAGATTTTACCCTAGAAACCCTTAACCAAGAAAACTATTGAAACTTTGAGCTTCATTGTTCTTATATTCTTCACCAAATATGTAGTGAGATTACAATGAATGTTGACCTTGGTCCATACCAAATACCAATGCACCCATACATCACCCAATCTCTACCAATAATTAATCTTTCATTATATTTCGTTAGCCTTATATCATGCTTTATTTATAGATATAGAAAACCTTAATTCACAGCTCCTTAATCAATTATATAAGGTTGAATCCTATTTGTAAAGATCCCAAGAATATTGGGATTCCTAACTGGTTTGACACAATTCGACTATAGTCAATCAAACAGGCCACAAGTATTAGTCAATTATGCACACACCCATTATAATTACTTTTGACTATTCTAGTCAACTATCAAAATCTGTTGACTTCCAACTACACATCAACTTTGACTATGGTTGTTTTCCTCGACTCGACCATTAACTTGTTCCGTACTTAACTGTCAAGGAGTTATTGACTTGGCCATTGACCATCGACTTTTCTTGACCATCTAGTTGATTCTTCACCTAGCCAATTGTCATTGACTAGACTATTGAGGGTCATCCCTACTCGGTCCACCCCATCATCCAATCCACTGACTAAAATTTAGTTGACTTGGTTACCTTTGCAAATAATATAACACCTCAAAATCACACGTGTTTTCTTTGTAGGAGCAAACCGTATTGTGCTTTAGTGAACTAGGGAACCAATACCCACCACCTCTCTGCACCAAGCAAACTTCACAACACTTACCACTTTTTAAGAAACCTAATGAGTAATAACTTGCTTGTGGTAGGTATAAGAATGAAATTATTAATAATATTATTTTAAATAATAATGTAAATATTGTTGTTATTATTATAATGAAATATTATTAATAATGTTATTACTAGCAATTGCACCACATGTTGCAAAAGAAACGCCGTAAGGAAATAGCATAGGAAAGGGTAGCCTAGAAGAAATAAGTTTTTGTAGAGAAGGAGCCATTGTGAAGGAATGAAAGACAATTTTTGCTTCCATGGAAGCAGGTCGTGGAGGTTTCAAAGATATTGATGATAAGAGTTATCAACCAGAATTTTTTGTTATAGATATTGAAATAGCAAATTGTGGGTGAAAACATATATATAAACCAACATAATATGTTCACATATATAAAAATTTTGTTATAGATATTGAAATAGGAAATTGGGGGTGAAAATCCTTTGGTGATTAATCATCCTCTGAAACAAGCATGAAATGAGCATTTTTTATTTATTTATTATTATTATTATTTATTTATTATATATATATATATATATATATATAATTTTATTTTATTATTATTATTATTATTATTTTTTTTTTTCATTTTTAATTTAATTTTATTTTTTAATTTTTTTAATTTTTTAATTTTTTAATTTTATTTTATTTATTTATTTTTCTGAATAAGTCTAATTCTATTGAGTAAAAATATGGTACATGATGTGACTACAAACAAGAGAAGCAAGAAGCAGACATCCGGAAATGATAAACTATCAACCTCGGTCTCGAAGGGAGTAGCAGAAACAAGCAAAAAGCTGAGAAGCATGAAGGGAGAGCTTGAAGAAAAAGCTGGATTCTACCCAGACTGGGCAGAAGCCTCCAAGCGAAGTTTTTTTCCTTTATTTTTGTTGACTTTAACCCATCTCACTTGTTGTGGATGGGTCAGAACCACTTGTAGACTGGTATTGACTAAGGGAGGAGTCATCGTCGTGTCTGGAGAGATCCTCAGGTGCAGCGGCGGACAAGTCATTCATTTGTTGAGTATGTTCCATTTCTTCATCCTATGAACTCGAGGATTCAGAGTCTTCCACGGGCGGCAGACTACAAGGTGTCCATATTTTGGATTTGGACTTTTTTGATATGTTTTCCTTTTTTTTTGCAAGGAAGGTGGTGCAGGAATTCTGAAGATGCCCAGTTTGGTGACAATGGCGGCAACGAAAGGCAATATTCTCATAATATTCTAGGAGCTGTGTCCTAACAAAGTCACCTGTTTTGAGATTAATTTGTTCAGGCAGGCCTTTGCTGATGTCCACATCCACGCATACTCTGGCATATGTGTATATTCCTTGGCATTCCCGTGAGTAATCTGCCATCAGGAAGCGGCCTAGGGCATTTCCTATTCCTTGATATACCGAAAGGTGCCAAACATGGGCTGGTAAATTGGGAAGCCTAAGCCAGACAGGAGTCCTGGTGATGACTGCTGTAGCTGGGTCGAAATATGGGAACCAAGGGGTGATGAATAAACCCGTTGCTCCTCAAAACCACGGGCCTTCTGTAAGGGCCTGTTGATAATGCTTGTTGTGATCGAATAGTACTATGAAGAAACCCTTTGAGCAGAAGCTGACCTTGCAGTTGTGGGTCCAATTGACATAGATCCACTCATAGAGATCCTTGGTTCGAGGCCAGAGTCCATTGAATCTGCAAATGATAACGTTTTCTACAAATTTTTGTTGTTGTTCTGCCAGATCTGGATGGGAAATCTCTATGGAGGGAACATCCTCTAGTTTATCAGCCAGAAAAGGCTTGGGGGCCTCAGGGGTTTGGGTAGCTTTCTTGGGTTGTGCATGGACAACATCCTTGTAGGAGAAAGCTAGAGCAGAGGAGGAATTTCCTATGGCTCTTCCTCTCAAATGAAGGGATAAAAATAAAGTAGCATCTTTTTCAATGTTGTAGAAGAAGAGGGGAAAAGAGGCATCAAACTGTTTACCTGCATAGAGAATTCGTTGAAGAGTTTTGGGGATTCCCAGCTTATGTTCAAGGGTGTGCATGAGATTTTGAACTCTGTCTATTGGGAAGACCCAAAGCAGCATAGATATGCTCTATAAAAGAGATATTTGGATTTGAAATGCAGGGGAGCATTGTTCTAAGAAACCCCGACTTCCCAAATTCAAATTTGAGTCCAGAGTGATGAGTTTTTCCTGTTCTTCAATGCCCGTGGCCCAATCTGTGTTCCTGATGGGTAGGCACCAGGGCTATTTCTGGAGTGTCTCGGTGCTAGATCCTTTTATATCTCCGAATGCATGTCTACCTGGGGGTTGTTGGTGAGGAGGTTCCTCCTTCAGTTTGTGATTGGCGCTTGAGATTAGATTCGTTGCAGCATTCAGGGATGCAGAGCAGTTTTTGGGTAGAATATCTTCCATCTTCATCCAAAACCCCCCACTGCTGCTTTCAGGATGAGTCCCGAGTGGGGATGAAGCATCGTGGTTGTCTAGAGAATCAAGAGCATGAAAAAAGCTGTGATTGGATTCATTCGGAGCGGCAGATGAACTAAGGGGGCCTCCAGAGGGCTGGATCTCCTCTTGGCCATCGTTGAGGAGCAGTGGCAACTTCAGAGCTGCAAGGAAAAACTATTGCAGCGTGGCTGTAGCAAAGGAAGGGTCGACAGCCGCAGAGGAAGAGGTGAGCGGAACCATATTCGTCAACATAATTGCTCTCAAACTCAAAAGGGGGGGGCATGTTGATCCCTATATATGAAATGAGCATGTTACTCAAATAAGATATTTTGAATACATTCATATACAATATCTC
Source organism: Pinus albicaulis (assembly GCA_034641835.2). Classification (NCBI taxonomy): domain Eukaryota; kingdom Viridiplantae; phylum Streptophyta; class Pinopsida; order Pinales; family Pinaceae; genus Pinus; species Pinus albicaulis. Next base: position 598,363,544 of record CM076578.1, on the reverse strand, counting down.
TAGCATAGATGTAAATAAAGAGAATTTTTATTAACAGAAATAGAGTTTACTCCAAGTTCATCTACATATTCATTTAAAAAAATACAAATACAAATTACTATTTTAAATAAAAATAGTACAAAGAATCACATTAATTACCATGGCCCTCGTGTACCTTCCTCTTATTACTTTTTCAATACCTTTTAAAATACCTAATGTTTGTAACCTATTCTTAATCACATAGTGTCAATTTTGTAAGACTATAATCTACACGTATCACTTTTTATAGCTTTGGTGGAATGATAGAGTATCTAAATTTCCTTACCCTTTAAGAAGCATCCTCAATTATTGTACCACCCACCTCAACATCCAATCTAGACATCTTAGGTTATTCTAAATTGATCAAGAGTATAGAATTTTTAGGGTGGTGTTCTATGTTCACTAAAATTCCCATGTTGTCCATCAGTATGTATGGGGTTCATTGCAACCTTGGATATATTTTGTGAGTTGTTATGATTTTTTTTTTCTTGTGGCTAAAACTTATTTTTCGTTGTCACCTAGTTATCATGATTCAAAACATTGTTATCATCTCAGATCCTTACAATATTAGATATATTCTGTGAGCTAATGTGATGTTTTGTTTGTCACAATGATTCAAAAATAATTTATTATACCACACTATTGACTTTCTCATTATCTATTTTTTTTATGAACCCTTTAAAAAAACCACAGGAACATTTGATTTTACACTCTGATCTCCCCGGCATGGGTGAGGGTTTCAAAAATTGGAGAGTAAATTGAGCGGTTATTGTTAGAAATTGTTGTATAAGATGGGAAATTTGGATGGTTTGTAGACAACATGGATGTCATAACAGATATCTATTTTAAATTTTGTATTGTCTCTTGCCACCATGCATCTAATATGATCCATTTCAACTGAGAACTTCAATAGATCATTGTGTGGAATGATAACTCTTGTGACATCCCCGGCCATTTTGATTGTGGATCGTGTTACAAACTAATACTTTGTGAAATCCATAGCCGCTTTCTTTGATTGTGGATAATCAAAGTTATAAACTAGAATACACTCTATCTTCAAAAGACTCTACAATATATATTGGATGAAGGAAAGGTTAATATAAAACTTGTAAAAGAATCCCTTAGGTTATGTCAACTTACTTCCATAATCGTTAATCACATAGTGCCAATTTTAAAGACTATATCTACAATAAGGATGGAGTGGGTTTTTTTCATTTATAAGTTTTTTGAATTGAAAAAAAAAAATTATAAAAGCTAAAATTATGTAGTGAAAAAATTTGTTTAAAATTTCAGAATAAAACTTTGAGTAAACTTGACATTATATAATATGAAATTTGTTTATGATTATAAAGTAAAAAACATGTAATATTTTTGAGCTACAATTAGGTAATTAAAGAAAAATTTAGTGTTATTTAAGAAATGAGAATTATGAACATTCATCATTATTGATCAAGATAAATCATTTCCCATGAAATAATTTAATAAACTATATTCCACATGAATACCATGGGTCAATACCATGGCTTGTTTTTATAGTTTATTATTATTTTATTTTTTATTTTATTTTGACCTAGTTAAAATGTTCATTACATTATGTCAATCCTTTTATTTAATTTACTTTTATTTGTATTTTTGTGTAATCTGATATAGTCAAAATTTTAAACATGAAATTGCAACATTCTATTATACACCTAAAATCAATCTAACTTGTTAAAAAGAAAAAATAAAGAAAAACTAACATTATAAAAATTATATATAAAACTATTTACTTGTGGATTTAATGGCCTAAAACATTTCAATCGTCTAGCATTTGATCCAATGGCTCAGACATGGACACATTGGCAGCTAGGGAAGTTTTTTTCAAATAAAGTCAATACCATGGGTTGTTTTTATAGTTTATTATTATTTTTGTTTTTTTATTTAATTTACTTCTTTTTTTTTTCTTTTTTCTTTTTTGTATAATTTGACATAGTCAAAATGTTAAAAATGACATTACAACATTTCTATAAAACACCTAAAATCCATCTAACTTTATAAAAAAAAAAATCCTAACATTATAAAATAAAATATAAAACTATTTACTTGTGGATCTAATGGCCTAAAAGATTTCAATCGTCTAACATTTGATCCAATGGCTCATGCATGGATACGTTGACAGCTAGGAAAGTTGTTTTCAAATAAAATATTAAGATAAACTAGCAATTGCACCTAATGTTGCAAAGGGAAATAAACTAGCAATTGCACCTAATGTTGCAAAGGGAACGCCGTAAGGAAGAAGCTAGAAAGAAAGAAACTATAATTAATTTGATGTGACCTTATATTTATGTTTAGAATATGTACGTTACAACCTTGGTATAGAGAAACAAAAAATCTCCTTAAGTCATGGCAGTAAGTTTATATATCTGTCTCTGAAGCAACAGAATGTAACTGGACAAAAATATGCAGATGTACATTCTTTTTCTATAATAAAAGTGTTTTTTCTTGAGAAAAATCTAGTTCTTATAACTTTAATTAAAAAAAATTATATAAAAAACTCTTATAAAAATTACAGACTATTTCAAGCTCTTCAAAGTGGTTTGCAACTTTACATTAGATTTTTACATTTGTAAATTCAAATTCAAGATGAAACATCTAGTGCTTAAATTGGCTAAGACTTTTACAAGAGGCTACATCTCAGCTTGGTTGTATCACAAATTACAGAAGGGCACTTTTTTTCCTGAAACCTCTAGTTGAAGATCATTCAAATTGAAAAACTACCTTCTTCCTTTTTTGTCACTTTCTTCTTTTCACTATAGACTTTAAATAAAGTGATCTGCAATAGCTACTGGTTGGAATGCTCTGTATCCTTCTTAGAATGTGGATTGGCAATTCATCATCAAATCTTTTCATTCATGGGATTGTTAAAACCTTTAACAGGAGATATTTTTTTAAAAATTAATATGTATTGTAAAGGTCTCGAGGGATATTGAATTTTAGGATTGATTTTGATTGAGAAAAAAAAATCTGAAGGGTCAGAAATAACTTGATACTTCGTACCAGGGCATTAAATTCCATACCATAACTTGGAGAAACTGTGCCATTGCCCATGCTCAAAATTGACACAAGTTAAGAATCACAGTAATAAATTGTTTTTTCTCCCGGAGGACAGGGTGTCATTTGCCCACCATCCTCAACGTTTGAAACACTTGATATTTGGATAGGCAGATACAATAAAACGTTGTGGATGGCTGAACCATTGAAAAATGAAATTGAAAGGGAATGGTCACCCACAGTAAGACATGAATACTGCAAGAGCAGGACAAGCTGCACCAGTCCAGTGCAAAAGAATGAATAAATGGTTTTGAAAATGAATAATGTTTATATTCTCATGGTTCCCTGATGCACAGGAATACGAGAAAAAAGAATAGGACATGCATCTCACAAGCACAATGTTACAAGCATATACTGGGGCAATGCTCATGGTATAACGAAATTCATTTTTCTGTAAGCCAATATAGGAAGCACTTTTGGTATTATTGCCATGGCAGCAAGTGAGTAGTGAGATCTGTGAAGGTTTGGAGGGTGAAATTTCTGAGGCCTGTGTCTGAAACTTCACAGAATCTTTCAGACCAGTCCTCAGGCTCAACAGGTTCTGTTCCAAGTCGAGGAGCTCGGTCCCTGGAACTTTCGTTCTGATTCTCTTGCCAGTCTGTTACATAAGTTGCAACCCTTCTGAAGAATTTGGCCTTAAATGTGTCCCAAACTTTGTATTTATAGTGATTGAACACTGCAAATCCTCTAGGAAGGTTCATATAATGATAGCCCTGTCCGAGATGAAAATGATGGACTACGTTTATCAGGCTTTGGTTCAATGCCGATAAGAGAACGATAGATTTATGCCTCTCTGTTCTGTTCAGCCTGCAGGTGTAACCTGCTATCACACCTTCACCTTCATCTGGGTGTTTCTTCAATCCAGATGGGCCAAAGCTATGACAGTCAACTCTGATTTCTCCTATTTTAACTAAGCCTGAATATGCAGATGTTGCATTATTGATTAGCCTTTCCATGACTGTAACGCCTGTTTGAGTAGAATCTGTTGGCATGGTCTCATTCTGAATGTATTCTATAGGATTCAGAAATTCATCTACGTCCATGAATGCCACCCATTCACATTCTTGGCGAGCTCGCAATGCGCAATGGGAAAATCCAGCCTCTTGGGTTTTAATCCATGGCCACATATGTCTACTGACATTGAAAGAACCCAAGGATGCTACCACTTCTTCTATGTTGTCATCACTGTTGTTATCATAAAGAAACCACCTCTGGACACCTTGATAGCCATGGTACATGATCCATTCTATGAGAAATGGAGCTTGGTTCCAAAGCATTGTGCAAGCACAGACCTGATGGGGAGGCCTCAACATCTGCACAGCTTTCGAGCTCATCATGGATTTCACTTCAACCCTAGCTACAGATGGAAGTAAAACACCTCTGGATCTCCATACAGAAGCCTTCATTCCTTCAATTTTTGGTATTTCTAAGCCATTAGGCTTCTCACATCTGATCACTTATTGAGCAGCCATCAAAACCTTAGTCTTGAAAACCTTGATGCCCAAATCCATAATGACCCATTTCTTGAAATCCCTGGCATTAAGAAGATCGGTGTCCAAATTGGAACCAAAAACATAGACAAGATTATCAGAATCAGAAATCCTGCCTCTTCTCAGGTTCAATCCTTTGACGAACAGAATCACGCTGTCTGGTTCTACTACTGCCTCATAAACAAGCATTCTCCATGCAAAATTCTTTGGATATGTAGCTTGCGAAGGGACCAGCATTCCATTTTCCTTGAGTTTTATAGTTAAGGTCAATCCCTCAGCAGACTTTGGTTGTGGAGGATGTGGGCACCTCACAATCTGCAGGTCTTGGTCTTTCGTATCCACAGAGATGGCAGGAGTTCGGAGGCTTTCACCATACACACATTCAAACTCATCCTTCTGCAAGGCAAAACATCCATCACATGTTTTCAAGAGCAGCAAAACATGCTCTGGCAAAGTGACAAGATCCTGGACCAGAAGAGAGTTATCCTTGTCCACGACTCGTTCTTCAACTGCATTATTTCTGGGAAGGAGTTGAGAATGATGTGCTTGGATCACAATCCTTCCTCCAGGTGGAGGGTAAAAATCTGCCACACAATGAATCCCAAACATCAGAAACCTAAAACACTGCATCTATCATCTATCATAAAAAAATTGCAACCAATATAGTTACCGATGAAATAGGTAACCCGACCTCAAAACGGGAACTCTAGCCCAAAAACTCTCAAAAAAACATGAAAAAAACACCCCCAAAAAAAAAGTGTGTCTTCCAGAACGCACTTGTTTTTTTTTAAGGTCAAATTTCAACATTTTTCTAAAATTATGCTAAAAAAAAATTGTTTGTTGAAAAAAAGGATTGAAAAAAACACCCCCAAAAAAAAAGTGTGTCTTCCGAACGCGCTTCGTTTTTTTTTAAGGTCAAATTTCAACATTTTATAAAATTATGGTAAAAACAAAATTGTTTCTTGAAAAAAAGGATTGAAAAAACACCCTCAAAACAAAACCAAGCTTGATGCCGGAATAACAAAAAAAAATTGTGTCATACTTTTTTGGCATTTTTAAAAATAGAAGTAACATTTTTTTAATTTTTAAAAATTCAAACATTAAAAAAAAACCTAAAAATTTAAGAAAAAAAATAAATTAAAAAAAATAAAAAAACATTTAAAAAGCTTAAAATTTAAAAATATATGAAGATAAAAAAAATAAAAATAAAAACAAAGTAAAAAATTTTAATTCAATCATTAAAAAAACCTAAAATTTAAGGAAAAAAAAATAAAAAAAATAAACCAAAAAAAAATTATGATTAAAATTTAAAAAAAATAAAAATAAAAACAAAAATAAAAATATTAAATTTAAAACAAAAAAAACAAGTAAAAAAAAAGGAAGGAAATTAAAAAAAATAAAATATAGAAATTAAATTTAAAAAAAAGAAAAAGAAAATGCTTATTAAATTTTAAAAAAAAGAAAAAAAAATTTTAAAACAAATAATTAAATTTAAGGAAATATATTAAATTTTTAATAAATTTAAAAAATTCAAAATTACACTATTCAAATTAAAAGGAAAAAAAAATTTAATTAAAATACAATAAAAAAATATCAAATTTAAAACAATATATATTAAAAAAAACAAATAAACTATAAAAAATAAATTAAATTTAAATTATAAAAAAATAAAATATATATATGAACTTAAATTAAAAATAGGTATATACATCAAATTTTATTAAATTAAAAAAAAAGAGGGGTTAATATTAAAATAACAAATTAAATTTAAAAAACAAAAAATATTAAATTTGAATAAATAAATGAATAAACAAATAAATTTTGAAAAGAGAAAAAATAAATTTTAAATATAAAAGAAAAAAAATATATATATTGTTAAACGAAAACTTTAAAAACTTTAAAAAATCAATTAAAAAGTGGAAAAATTGATTAAATATTTAAAAAAAAATTAAAAAAAAAGAGTAAAACATTTAAAAAAACATATTAAATCGAAATAAATTAAAAAGAAATTATAAAAAAATTTATTGAATTTTTATAAAATTATATTAAAAAAAACTAAAAGTAAAAGTTAATAACAATGAAAAATTATGAAATTAATGAATTAAATAAAAAAAAATGGGCGAAATTTAATAAAAAATTATTAAAAATAATAATAATTATAATATATTTAAAACAAAAAAATAAAAAAATTATCAATTAAAAAAAAATTAAAAAAAACAATTAAAAAAAAAAAAAAAAACATTTAAAATATATATTTTTTTTAAAAATCAATAAAAAAAAAGTCTTTATAGGGGCGGCCCAGCTGCCTGTCGCCTCGGGCGGAGGGCCGATCCTCGAATCGGCCCGCCCGCGTTCGGGCAGATACCGGCGCGCGCCCCATAAAACACTTATTTTTATTGATTTAAAAAAATTTAAATGTAATTGATTTTTTTTAAAAATTTTTTTTTAATTGTAGTTGATTTTTTTTAAAAAAAAAATTTTAATTGTTTTTTTTTAAATTTTTTTTCTTAATTGTTTCTTTTTTAATTTTTTAATTTGAAAAAAATAAATTTTTTTTTCAAAAAATAATTTTTTTTAATTTAATATTTTTATTTGAAGTAAAATTCGGTTAAATATATACTTACATCTATTTTTTTATTTGATTTTATTTTTTATTTTTTTTATTTTTTTTTAAATTTTTAATATTTTTATTTTAATTTGATTTAAAAAAAAATTGAATTTCAAAAAAAATTTAAAATTATTTTTTTTAATTCAATTTTTTTTATTTTTAAATTCAATTTGTTTAATTTTTTTTTATATTTAATATTATAGAATAATAAAAATTTAAAATTTAAAATTTATTTATTAAAATTTTTTAAATTTTAATTTAATTTAATTGTTTTTCTTATTTTTTTCGTTTATTTAGTTTGTCATTTTTAAAATCTATAAAATGGTTTCACTAAAACACTAAATTTATGTATATTTGTTTTTTTAATTATTTGCATGTGGTTTTTTTTGATTTTTTTTGTTTTTTTAATGATAGGTGTTTTTAAATTTTTATTTTCTTTTTTTCTTTTTTCAATTTTAATTGTTTTTTTTTAATTTGTTTTTTTTGTAAATTTTAAAAGTTGTATTTTTTTTCCTTATTATTATTATTATTTTTTTTAATTTATATTTTTAAATTTAAATTTAAATTTTTTTAAATTTTTTTTTCCTAAATTTTAATTTTGTAATTTTAATTATTTTAAAAAATTTTTAAATATATATATATATTTTTAAATATATTGTTTTTTTTAATAAGTTCAAAAAAAATGTTTTTTGATAATTTTTTTGGTGAATTTTTGTTTTTTTTCTTTAAATTATGTGTTTTTTTTCTTCAAATTTTGTCATTTCCCTTTGATATAATTTTCAAATATTTTTTGTTTTTATTTATTTATTTTTGTTTAAATTTTTTTCTTTTTTTATGAGCTATTTTTGTTTTTTTTACATTTTTTATTGGTTTTTTTTATTGTTTTTATATATTTTTTTTAATCTAAGTTTGTGTTTTTATTACATACATGAAAATCACCACTCTAAAAAAAAGGTTGATGCAAAGTGATCAATACGTTTCAAAATTAGCATGAAAATCACTGCTCTAGAAAAAAAAGGTTGATGCAGCATCAATACGTTTCAAAAATTAGCATGAAAATCATCTGCTCTAAAAAAAAGTTGATGCAAAGATCAATACGTTTCAAAATTAGCATGAAAATCACCACTCTTAAATGATGCTCGCATCAATACATTTCAAAATTAGCATGAAAATCACTAACATTTTAAAACAAATATTCAAACTTCATAAATAAAAAATTTTAGAGTGTCAAAAATGTGCACCCAAAAAAAAATGGTGATTCCGCATCACCACTTTTCAAAATCGGGTGCTTTTTATGCTACCAAAAAAAAGTAGGTAACATTGAGTTTACCTATTTCACCTGTGACATTGTTAACCTAATTTTCCCATCAAAGATTAGCTTTCAAAGTCCTGCTACAAGTCCTTGGTCACCGAGGAAACAAAATACCATCTATTGCTCGTATTGATGTAAAAGTAAATCCCAAGATAGGGATATAACACCGTAATAAGATAGCATGCAACATCTTACATAATGTACTCACAAGCCAAAGACAACCCACAAGGCATGACAATGAAATTGTGTGCCACAACCCACAAGGCATGACACTCGAAATTATTGGTCATGTTATTACCGCGAGTGAGGGACGACATTTTAGTACTGTAATGAGGGAACACAGGGGACTTGTGCCCTAAAGGCAACTTCCGGGGATAGCGGAGAAGATGCAAGAATTGGTTAAATGAATAAATTTATTCCTCTTGGACACCGAATATTGGGACCGACGATGTCTACGATCCACAAATAAAAATGTTCAAATCTTGAAGTCCTTCAATACTAGCACTCTCTTATCTCGGTACTTAACGGGTTTCTTTTGTCAACAAAAGTAAACACCTCAGCTTTATCAAGAAGATTACATTCTACGTTCTTCGATCAATAGGTTATGTAACAAGATTCATAGAATATGTAATAGTTTCTTCATAACAGAGCTCGTCGTTATTTCTTCCGACCAAAGTTCCGCGATCATTATGAACTGATTCCCGCAAGAACAAAGCTAGAGAGTCGCAGCAAAATCATTACTTCCGGTCATGGTTCACATGCACCCATTATTTGGCCCATAAATTGGCCAAAGAACAACAGTAGTTCGTAAAAACCAAATATTCAACCGAACCTTGTCAAACCCCATTATCCGTAAAACAAGTAACATGAACTCTACAATATCATAAAGCTTCCAGTCTTAACTCTAAAACATGATGAACTTATTCCACAAGAGCAAAGCAAGAGAGCGATCGACCCTTGAGACCCCAATTATCAGTAACTTCCATACGGAGAATATTTTAGTCTTCAAAAAATAGTGTGAACCGAAAGCCAACTATCAAACATCTCTTAGAAAATAAGTAAAGACGGTTTTCTAAGTAAAGAAGGAAGATGTTTTGACTCCAACGATCATTTACACAAATTCATTAGACAACATCAAAGACCGCAAATTTCCCTCTCGCAACGTGGAAAAAGACCCGTAAATCGTCAAGGATGGAAAAGTTACTCGAATATGAGAACTATTTTATTTATTTGGAAAAAATAAAACTTGCGATATATTACAGTTTTTCAACACGTAAATTTACCAAGATGAAGAAATAATTTTGGCGGTACATAATTATTCAAACTATATGAAAGACCTAGCCAAGTGGGTTAACCTAGCCTGCTGGGTTAACTCGAGCATGATGGTCACGGAATCAAGTCCCTGTAGTCGGCTGCCACAAAGAATATTGTGGGCCTTGATAGTCCCTACCATGTTAGGTTGCCAAAAACCGCAAATCGGTCTTTTTACCCCCGAGTACCATCCTCGGAAATGAGGAGTACCTCGGTGGGTTTCCCGAGTAAATGTGCATCATCTAAAAAACAATCTATACAAGGACTGTAGAAACCATTTATAGCCATGAAATACCATACACACTTCATTATTGCAGAGAGGCAAAGAAATAACCAAAGATGGAAAGAAAGCCCAAGACCCATTCTTGGAGTTAAAAAAAGGCGACTGATTGAATTTTATCCATCTCGCAACTCTGTTATAGTATAGCACCGATCCAGACCTCTTATTGGCTTGCATTTGCTCACACCATTTCTCGGACATGATAAACACTTTTGACAAATACTCGCCCGCAATGTATCTCATTTCACGCCTTTTTTCCGGGAAAAGTCCGCATCCACGCACGGCAGATCGATCCTCGCTACTCTCTCCGCGCAATCTACGAGAAAAGAATCCCCTAGCCGAGGATCCATCCACGACCTTAGCCCTCCCCGTAAAATTTTCGCCCCCTCTCGAAAAACGATATGCGCAGTATCTATAAGGCTTATTCTCTTTCCCACCCCTCTACCCACTCTCTTCCGTCCGCACATACCTCACCGGCTCGTGGCCGGACAGAGCTCTGTAAGCACGCCGAAGGCAAAGATGTCCGTTTTTTTGCGAAACGATGTCGCTTCTAAGTATTCCCAGACGCCATATAACCCCCGAGTGCCGCTATCTTCACGTCGGATCCTCTACGCATGGGTCGGATACCCGAGTTCGAATCCCCTTTGTGTGTCGAAAATGTCCCTCGGACCCTCGTATTCCCCCGGCGAGATAACGAGCGCCCAAATGGCATAATCGGGCTCGTAGCCTCGGCTTTGTTACCAATAATGTCGCTTGACTTTATGTAATTATGGATGTAATTCATATTGCTTGTCATGGTGCATGTATTCCAACCTCTCGCGCCACATCCACAACCATTCCGTATCCGAGAAATCAGAGCCGAGAACCGTGTATCCCGCACTTTCGCTGCACTGCAAGTGGCCCCCCCGAGGTTCGATCCCCTCGGACGTACTCGGAGATCGTATTTACTTGGTCTCCATCGCTGACAGGCTCCCAAGAGCTTGATTATGCTCGGCGCGGGTGGGTATTGCATATCTCTAAGCCGTGACCCCGGGAAATCCCCCAAATTTTCTCTTTCCGGGTTTCTTCGTGAGTGCCCACCGCCTTTTCCCCCCGAGATCGCACTTCCAAACGGACGAATTGCCCAACCTTCCGAGAGGTGAATTGCGTGGGTGGCATCCGTGAGTTCTTTGAATTTGTAGAGATTGGGATTGCCCGGGAGGGAACGCCCGGAACGGCAAGCGAAGAAGCGGCGCTCGCCGGAGGAGGCCTTTGAGTAGAGGCCGGAGGCAAGGCTTCGTCCCGTGCTTGTACTAGGGTTTATGTTACATTTTGCAAATTCTCGAGCTCTTGTGGAAGTCGTTAGCGGCGCTAAATTCACTGGAGTCATCCGAGTGGAAGCTCTACAATCGCAATGGCGCTTGCTTCTTGGAGTTTTTTCGCTACCGATCTACTCGAATAAAAAAGAAGCCCTAGAAACTTTCCACTAACTAAATATTTGCAACTACTATTGTTTTTTCATCCGATGGTCGAATATGTTTCAATTGTCTAACATATAATCTAACGGTTTCACATTATGACACGATGCACATCAAGAAAGTTGTTTTCAAATAAGGATGCCTTACTAGGCGTAATTATTACAAAAAATATTATTTTTATTACATTAATGATATATTTATATTATTATTATTATTAGCAATATTATTTTAAAATATTATTATTATAGAATTATCAGATATATTATATCAATAGTTGTGATATTAATGTTACTAATATTTTAGAATAAGTAAAATTTCTAAATTTAAATTTGTATTCATATATTATTAATAATAATTAGAATGTAAATATTATTAATATTATTTATCAATATTAATCTTAATACTATTTATATTAATAATTTTTGTTAATACCATTAATTATCATAATTTAAATTTTATCAATGACATTAAATTTTAATAATTTAAAAACTATTAATACTAATAAAATTATTTTCTAAATATTATTAATATTATATTAATGATGTTATGTCGCGGCATACTGCATTGGGTATGTGTTGAAGTTTAATTATTTGTTAATTTACCAAAAAATTAAACTCCCCATTTGTAATGTTAACCTTATAAATAGCTAGTTTTAAAGAGCTAACCGAAATGAACACCCGCTAGGATGTCTTTGCCCAAAATTCAGCTTGGAATACGTGTCCCATGACCATAGTCTTATATATTTTTACAGAACCCTCCCCCTTGGGGGAACACCCTCCTCGGTGTTCAATGACACCTACAACCAACAAACCACTGAAAACAAAACAAACTGCCCATGGAGCTTTATAACACAAATCGTTGCAGTATTTACAATGAACACTGTTAAAACATGACAAAAATATTGTTTACTAGAGCTTTATAACACAAATCATTATGGTATTTATAATAACAACCACATGTACTCTTATACACATTTTATTCAACCAACAAATAACCATACTGTCTAGGGTGCTTTATAAATCTAGCTCGATATAGTGTGTACAATAGTATACACATATACACATTTTCACATTTGCTCAACTAGTAAATAAAAGAATATGATGCTTACATCCACAAAAAATGAACCGAGAGACTCGCACCTCCACCCTCAAAAGTAGTACCAAGATTCACCTCATTCCTAGGAAGTGTGGAATCCACTGCCAAATTCAAAGCTGCATATAATGGTCAGCGCTACAATCCTGCGCCACTTTTCAATTCAGTGAATAGCTACCGACTCATTTTTCCAAGGAACACTCCCAATGTGCATATGATTCCATCTGGAAATGCTAATTACAAAAAAAATCCATCCTCAGCCTTCCTTTCTCTACTACACAGTCCCTCGAGCAATCCAGTCACTCACCTTCTAAGTTCCTTGGCATCCCCTATCTCGGGTGATCCATCCCTTAGCAAGGCTTCCTCACATCAGAAGATACAAAATCCAAGGCATGTACCTACATCAAAACCATCATACCGGTCATAGCATGCTCATGGAAATCAATGAACCCTATTGGGTTTCAGTGTCCCACAATGGCCCTTCTCCTGTTTTGAATGGAAAGTGGACTACACCCATGGAATTCATCCACCCATGGTATTGTAAGTGACATCTATCCATGGTATTAATTGACCCATGGTATGTATCCACCCATGGTATTCATTCACACATGGAATTTACCCATGGTGTTATAAGTGGCATCCACCCATGGTATTCATCACCCATGGTATTTATTCACCCATGGTATTGTAAGTGACATCTACCCATGGTATTCATTCACCCATGGTATTTACCCAACCATGGAATTTACTTGTGGTATTGTGACTAAAAAGGACTAAAAGTAACAAGTCACATTTTGTGAAAGGAGGTAGTCCACAACAATGTAGCTTTTAGAGTTATTCTCTCTTTTAATAAAAAATTTCTTGGTGGTTTTGTTTACTGTGTTTTCTCAACTCTTTTCTTCTAGCATTTCAATTTTTCAGATCTTGGGGGCCTCCCCACCTAAGATTCGTTTCAATTTTTTATATCTTGGGGACCTCCCCCCAAGATCCAGATCAGTGGTATCAGATTTAGGTTACAGCTCCATGGGAACGAGGGTTTGATGCATATTTCAGTTTCAAAGGTTTGCAACAATCTTCAAGAAAACTTCATGCATGTAATGTCCCTATTTTTCTGCTTTTATTTAGACCGTTGAAAGTTTAAAATCATAAAGGTCAAGTGGACCTAAAGGAAAACTATATGTGTAGACATATTTTTTTTTTAATTAATAAATGTGGAATTTTAATTATTGTGCAAAGACTAGAGTAAATTGGAGACCGGGATTTCAATTCCATGAGGACGGAATTAAATCCAAAGACTTTTCCAAAATCTCAAAAAATCCTTGGAGAAAATAAAATAAAATAAAAATATTAGATTGGAGATAAAAATTTAAAAGATACCTCAGTAAAGTGGAAAGTTACTAAGAAGAGGTGAAATAAAACTAGAAAGAGGAAAAACCTAGTTTTAAAGAGCTTTTGTGGAAAAAAACAAAGTAAAGCCTAGGCTAAAGGAAAACAACATCTTGATTTAACTGGACGCAGTTATGGAAACATGTTGACGGTAAAGCAAGCTTAAATAAGCCATTCCTTGGTAGACAAGGGGTTGTCTACACTTTGGAGGAATTGGTCTCTACTCCAGGGGGCTGTGGATGAAAGCTCAAGGTTGGGTGGCAAATAGCCTTTACCAGAATTGGTATGCATATTTATTATATTCTGTCTTGAGATTATGTTGTTATGATGATGATTGGATAATAGTAAATGTGTTTTATTTAGGAAGATAAGTGGAAAATTATGTCTTCTGAATTATCAATCTGTATAATTAATTATTTTATTCTTGAGGGTGAAGTGTTTGATGTATTTAATAGAAACATAACTATAGCAGGTATAGTTGTAGTTTCTGTTAGTTTTTTTTTTTTTTTGGTAAATGAGACTAATCTATATTAATTAGAAAATAGGAACAGTACATATGCTACAGGCTGATTTGGTAAGTTGTGCTTAACCAATCCCAACCTTTGTTGTGCAAATAAGGGGCTGCCTCCATGGAGGAAACCAACCTGGTAAGTACATGAAATAGAAAATTACAAAATGTGTTGTAGCACTAGTGAAAATAGAAATTATGTGACAATAGCAAACATGACAGAAAACTAGGAAGAGTTGAGCTGTTGCGCAGTCATTAGTCTTCGGATTCATCATCGTTGTCTAGATATTCCTCCACTATGGGACAGGCGTAAGCCTACACGACAAATTATTCTTCAGCGGTGGGTTGATGCGGAGGCTTGGAGACCAGTGCACAGAGGATGGGAACCAGGTACTCGGAATTCGGGACGTGCGTCCAAGTACCTTGAGATTCCATTATCCAAACATTTGTGTCATCCTCATCATCTTCTTGAGCTGGAAGAGGCTCAGTCTTGCGAGGAAAAGGGTGATCCTGGTGTGCAATGGTGGAATTCTTTGGTCCACTTCTGCCTCTCTGCGAAACATGTGAAGGGGCCTCCTCCTCTTGGTCAAGTTAGGGACTCTGGGGAGCCTCTCTAGCGTGACTACCCAAGGAGGAGCCTTCAACAGATTCCAGGAGATTATCAGGCCCCTGGTGATAATGACTAGGGAGCACACCTCTCTAGCCTTCTCTGATAGTTCTTTGTTGCAGCCTAGGTGCCTTGGTCAGCTGAAGCAGAGGAGGTGCGAAGAAATGGGAATTCACAACAAGGAGGGAGGTACAAAGCAAGGTGCTAGAGGACAAGGAGGTACGTTGAAGGGGAATGCACGGAAAAGTGTATGGGATTATGGGAGCACCCAAACTTATGAAATTGGCAGGACAGATGGAGCTGGGGTGAGTCGCGCAGTCAGGGGGGAGTGTAGCCTGGGGAATTCTGCACAACGTAGCACTAGGGGGGAGGCTGTGCGGAAAACTGGGCATGCAGGAGGGCAAGGACTATAACAACATATAAACCCGAAGGAACAGTCTGTGAGTCTCTTTGTGCTAGAGGTCCTTCCCTTTAATAGGCCTGTGACACATGCAAAGTGTTTGAGAATTATTGTGCCTCGCGCGTTGCTGCAGGCTATAATAGTTTTCATGAATAGGCATGTGCGAAGAGTTATGGCCGAGCGACATATCAATCCAGGAGATCATTCAAAAAGATTGCGACAGAGAGGTGCCTCGGAAGGGGTGATGATATCCAAGTATGTCTTCATTATGCCCTATCTCTGTCATCTCATGCAGATGATTGCAAGAGTGTGGTTCCACATCAAGAGAGGACATGTGCTGCAGATATTCGTCCTCTTGAGCGTGGGAGGGGCAGTTATCATGCGTACTTTTATTTTCACTCGCATCTGGGGAGAGAAGATGTTTTTGAATGAGAGTTTGGCATTCTCTTGTTAACGAATCATCCTCAACCTGAGTGAGATTGGAATGATGCATCTCTCCGTGACTTTCCACACCTTGTTTGCGAGGAGGTCCGCCACTGAGTTTATTTTCTTGCACACATGGTGAAAATTTATTGCTCTGTGATTGTGTATCAGTTGTTCCAGAACTTTGAGCCTGTGGGCAAGCCTCTAGATGGTGGATACCTTTGTGGAAGCAATGCCATGGAGAATTCTTGTGGTCGCCAGTTTGTGAATGTCCCTCCGTTTCAAAGGGAAAATAGTTAAACTCAATTTCTTTGTAGATGCCCTAGATGAGTCCCTCAAGCTCCACGGAGTTGTTGCTATCCCATCCCATGTTGCCATAGTAGATCAGAATTGGCTCGCCTTGGGAGTTCCTGAAGATGCCTTTGAATCCTGCATTGTAGGGGTTGCCTTTGGAGGTGCCATCGAAGTTACATTTGAAGAAGCCATTTGGGGGAGGCTTCCATTTTTCAGTAGCGGGGGTTCTTCCTGCGCTCCTTGGGATGATGTCCCGGGGGGTATATTTTATGCTCATATGATAGTTGCTCCATATGTTATGCTCTGAAGTGGAGGTGGGGAGATCCTCCTGGCTCCAGGAGGTAATGGCTAGAGTTTCAGTGAGGTTGTCATGTATTCTTGCCTAGATTTTCTCTTGGGTGGATACTTTGTCTTTGAAGATCCTACTGCTCTTTTCTTTCCATATGTTCCAGATCAAGAGGCCCGGAATTATCTGGCAAATTCTATTCAAAAGGTTGTCAGAGTAAGGATTGTTCATCCACCTGTGTGTTAACGATGTTTCCCCTTTCTCTGTTGGTGCGTCTGCACATGATTTCTATTTTGTCCCATAGGGAACTGGAATTAGGGCATAGGTCCAACAAGCTGTAATATTCCAAATCTGGAACAGCTAGCAAGGCATGACTGGAAAATGCATTTTCCAGTAATGGCTACTATAGGAATTGAAACCAAGACCTGGATCCCTTAGAAAAATGTGTCTAAGTGCTAAATCCAAGAGGAGGCTCCAAAGAAATCCTTCTAGAGTGGTTAAACATATCTCCCACTACTAGATGTCCTCAAAAAGTGCCCGATGAGGGACTCCAACAAATGTAAGCACATATAATGGAATGACAACATTATCTATAGCTATGAACACATGAAGATATGTATAGCCAACAAATATCTGATATAGCAGCAAATGGATACAATGTGTGGAGGAATCAATCACTCCAGCTAGGCAATGGAAGCCTCAATAGAGCATATACAAGAAAATGCAAGAGCACTGCTACATATGAAAATCCGTGGCTAAAATAACACAGTTTATAGAAGAAACTACAAAAAAATACATGATAATAGAATGATATATCAATATCAGCGCAAAGAAAGGAGGGGAAACAAGCTCTCAACCCCTGAAAACTCTAATACAACAATACTATACAATCCCTGGAAGGATTGGCTACAATACATGTACAAATGGAAATTCTGCAGAAATGTCGGAGTTCCTGGGTAGCAGCTGCAACTCTGAAATACTGGAGATGGCTGTAGATGATGTGCAATCTAAAATAACCTCCTCCAACAGATATATCAAGTGCAAGGATGATCCATGCGTTGAAGATCTCCTCCTCCAAAATGGTGGTGCAACCCCTCACTGCAAGTGTGCACTGGAATAACGCAGTATGGAGAATGGAATGCGATGTCTATGATGGGAGATGATTGGCCTTGATGCCAAATCTGTAATATAGCTCTGGAAACCTTCCTTACTAATCTTCTCTAGGAATAGGAGCTCCCTCCTCTGAAATATGAGACAAGGAATGGTGTTGTGGAACCCCTCCACTACAACACCCAGCAACACTACGTTATACTTTAGGAGAAATAATGCAGTGAATGAATAATGGCTTTGGCCCTGAGCCAAGATGTGGAGAAAATGAAGTGAAATCCTTCAAGAGGCCTCTCAAGAAGGAGAGGAAATCCTAAACAGGAATCCCTCGTGCTAAGCAGCACTGCAACTCAGCTGAACAACCAGAGTATGCAAATTAGTCTTCAGACTAATATCAATATGCTCAAAGATATCTCACTATGGATGCCTCTTCCCCCTTTTATGCAAGTGAATGCCTCTTTGCCATGGATCCCACACATTAGGGTTTCTTCCACAAATAATCTTTCTCCCTCCAAAACTATGTTGTCTTCCCAAGCAAGCTACACCTCTTAGGCGGTGCTGTTGACTTGTTCAAACTTGACCTTGTCCTCATGCAATTTCCCCTTTTCACACTGGAAGGTACAAAATCAAGCTGCTCCATTGATCCTTTTCACACTATGAAGGATCTTATTCCTACTCATGGGCCTTTTACCCATTTTATTCACCTCCTAAGTGAAATTAGCAAAAATTGATATTCCAATTTGCTGCATGCAAATTTTGGAATATTACATTCCTCCCCTCTCAAAGATTGCTTGTCCTCAAGCAAATGCAAGGATATACTGAGTTATTCTCTCCTCATCTCCCTATAGCATCCATGTATGATGATGTCCTCCAAGGAAAGTGATGCTATCTCATCAATCAAGCCTCCACATTGACACTCCTCAGCATGCAAGTTAGCTATCAAGCCATCATCATGTAAAGGTGAAATACTCAAGAGGATAGCAAAGTGATGTCTAGAGGTCCCTTTGAAGAATGGGATCTGAAATATAATGGGAACTATCTTTCCCATATAGATCCTCCATCTCCAAGCTATGAGCCATGCAAAATGAGTCACCCTCCATTGAGGCAACTCCTGGAAACTGTCCTCCACCTTTGGCCCCGACAAAGTAGGTGGGATGAAAATCTGCATATGGTAGACTATGTAGCCTACCCCACGCTGTCCATATATCCACTTATGATAAGTGTAGAGTGTTGGCTGTCCATGGGCTGCAATAAGTTTGCTCGTAAGTGGAAAAATGAGGATCACTAGACCTCAAAAGATCTTCCCCCCAACGCTACAAATCAAGTTGGCCCAAGTATCTCCATATATGATGAGTTGGAAGTCATCATAATATGGCATCTCCTCCATCATAGGGCTCACCTCATAAAGAGACAAATGTGCTATCAAGGTGACCATATCATAACCCATGCTCCCCTTAGAAAATGTAGTGCAAATAGTGTGAGGAATTTCTCCCTCAAAGGACACATCCATCCCATGTGTCTCTCTCCCAAACATGCTCCTCATAAAAATAGAAACAATAGAGCCATGGGGAGCAAAAATGAGAATCATATTTTCTGCCATATGCAACAAATGAGAAGGAAAATGGTCCCTCAATTCCAACCAGCGCAGCTTGACCCTCAATTGCAATAGAGACTGATTAAATAAGTGGCTTCTTAACCACTTGCCTACTGCTCCAATCTCCTCATAAGTATGGAGGAAGTGGAGAATCTAAGGTGTACAATGAGAATGTCCTCCATAATATATGTCTTCCCCAAGTCCTCCCAGGGAATGGCCATCAATCATGCTTATGGCCTTATCTAAACCATGTGGTCTAGAAAAAAGAATGCTCCTCCTTGGAGCATCATCCGACAAATGTATGGTCAAGGGAAATATACATACATCATATAAATGTTCATGTAAACATAATGAATACCCTTACCATACTCCCTGCTCATACAAGTGGAGTGGCTCATAAGTGATTCTCCTCTCATCCTCAAAGAGAAAAGAGGTGCCTGCAATAACTCCTCCAAAGAGTTATGTCTCTCCTCCATCTGCATCTGATCTATGCATCTCCTCATATGCTGATATATCTCCTCCTCAAAGCCCATCCAATAATACCCCTCCATGATGGTGTGGTATGCTCTCATAGAACCAATGGGGCTGGAAAGGAAATCCTCATGAGCTACATGTAGCAACTTCTCCTTGAGCTTAAAAGCTCTAGGAAAGAAGATCCTACCATGATAGTGGATGACCTCATCTCTGATTGAGTATCCCTCCTCATGCAACTGGCCATCCAAGATCATGCAAGTAAAAATATCCTTGGAATACTCCACCAACAGCTAGGAGTTCCAATATGGATCTATCCTCCATAGTGAAAGCGCTGATGATCTCTCATGAAGAACATATGTCATATGGCTGCCCTCTCCTTTGACATCTCCCATGTCAAAGATACAAGTTGGAAGGTTGCTATCCTTCCCCTGCTACTTTTGCCACAGTGTAGAATCTGAAATGGAAGTGGGTAAATATGATGTTGAGAGAAATCTCTCTCTCTCCTTGAGTCTACCCTAGACTCCCAGTGATGTATCTAACTCTCCCAAGGTTCCCACTCCTCTGAAATCACTGAGTAGTGCCTCAACTGATGAAGCAACCATCCTTCTCTATTGATCTAGTGCTTTCCCTGGTAAGATGTCTCCATGCAATGAGACATCATCATCAAGAGGTGAATGCATATATGAATGAACAACTCTGTCCATGCTTCCACTACGCAATCCAATCACCCTCTTAGGTGCATCAACCTCCATAAATGAATAGGGATGTATACTCCTCATCTCATGATGTTGGGTCTTCTCCCTACCTTCTCCTTGTGTCTCCATGGTTTCACACCTCCTCAACAATGGCACAGGTAAAACATGAGTTGTGCCTTGATCTCTACACATGAGATCCTGGGGACTTCCTTGCAAAGATGCAAGCATCCCTCTATTTGGAGCAAGAGCTCCTCTTTCCTCTACATGAGGTGCTAGATCAACTCCAGATCTAACATCGATGTTTCCCTCAATCTCTACAACATGAGTGGGCAACTCTCCAACAACTGGATCCATTTTTGAAAAAGAGATCTCCATGCTCCTTTGCTCAAAGGTGTGAGATGAAAACCTTTCTTCTGGAAAAGTATGGTGCAAGTTTTCATGTAAAGATTTTGCTTGAGTTTTCTTTTTTACCTCCACCATGTGTGTCTCATGAATCCCTCTATCAAATATTTTCACTAATGCCCCAGTGAAACTATCATAGGATGCAATGTTTACATTTCTTAAAGAAAAGGATTTAAAAATCCACCAGGAAAAAGCCTTACCTCTCAGATGTAGCGTTGATACTTTGATGGCTTCATCCTCCGGTATTTGGTGCTGCTACAAGAAGGTCTCTAACTCCTTCACCCAAGCTTTTGCTGAACATTTAGGTGAACTCTCAAAGGTAGATAGAATAAATCTATCTTGCTGCTCTTTTCCTCTCACCTTCATCTTGCAAAAATTTGAAAAACTAAGATGATCTCTGAATTTCAGAGTTTGAGACTCATACTCTTTCAAGAAATCACTAAGGGTTTCCCACCTAGAAACCTCTTCTTCTTTTTCCATCTCTTTCCCGACAATCCTGGGCATGTGACTGCGCTGAGTATTAGGATGTGTAGTTGCATGCTCACACTCCTCAAATCTCGAGTTTGATTTAGATTCAAACACTCTCAGATATTATTCATACATCTCCTCCCCGATCTTCTTGAACTCCTCATGAATGATATGTACAGATCTAGGAAGAAGCTTGGTAAGCTTATCCCCTTTCTCTTCTCCAAAATATGGAGTCTTTTTCCTGCTTATTTCTTTGTCTCCTTGATGAGAATAGGAAGTGTAGAGTTCTTCCTCTTCTTTCTGCTTATCCTCCTTGGGGAGGTGCTTCATGGAATTGAAATATGATGAGATAAATCCCATCCTCTTCAATATTCTGATCTTCTTGGGCTTATACTCACAGGCTGAGCCAAGAAAGTTGCTTTGATACCACTGTAATATTCCAACTTTGGAACAACTAGCAAGGCATGACTGGAAAATGCATTTTCCAGTAATGGCTGCTACAGGAATTGAAACCAAGACTTTTATCCCTTAGAAAAATGTGTCTAAGTTCTAAATCCAAGAGGAGGCTCCAAACAAATCCTTTTAGAGTGGTTAAACAGATCTCCCACTACTATATGTCCTCAAAAACTGCCCGATGAGGGATTGCAACAAATGTAAGCACATATAATGGAATGACAACGTTATTCTATAGCTGTGAACACATGAAGATATGTATAGCCAACAAATATCTGATATAGCAGCAAATGTATACAATGTGTGGAGGAATCAATCACTCCATCTAGGCAATGTAAGCCTCAATAGAGCATATACAAGAAAATGCAAGAGCACTGCTACATATGAAAAGCCCTGGCTAAAATAACGCAGTTTATAGAAGGAACTGCAACAAAATACATGATAATAGAATGATATATCAATATAAGCTCAAATAAAGGAGGGGAAGCAAGCTATAAACCCCTGAAAACTCTAATACAACAATACTACACAATCCCTGGAAGGATTGGCTATAATACATGTACAAATGGCAATTCTGTAGAAATGCCGGAGTTGCTGGGTAGCAGCTGCAACTCTGAAATATTGGAGATGGTTGTAGATGATGTGAAATCTGAAATAACCTCCTCCAATAGATATATCAAGTGCAAGGCTGATCCCGACACTGAAGATCTTCTCCTCCAAAATGGTGGTGCAACCCCTCACTCCAAGTGTGCACTGGAATAACACAGTATGGAGGATGGACTACGCTGTCTATGATGGGAGATGCTTGGACTTGATGCCAAATCTGTAATATAGCTCTGGAAACCTTCCTTAATAATCTTCTCGAGGAATAGGAGCTCCCTCCTTTGAAAGATGAGACAAGGAATGGTGTTGTGTAACCCCTCCACTGCAACACCCAACAACACTACGTTATACTTCAGCAGAAATAACGTAGTGAATGAATAATGGCTTTGGCCTTGAGCCAATATGTGGAGAAAATGAAATGCAATCCTTCAAGAGGCGTCTCAAGAAGGAGAGGAAATCCTAAACAGGAATCCCTCGTGCTAAGTAGCATTGCAACTCAGCTGAACAGTCAGAGTATGTAAATTAGTCTTCAGACTAAAATCAATATGCTCAAAGATATCTCACTATGGCTACCTCTTCCTCCTTTTATGCAAGTGAATGCCTCTTTTCCATGGACCCCACACATTAGGGTTTCTTCCACAAAGAATCTTTCTCCCTCCAAAACTGCGTTGTCTTCCCAAGCAAGCTACACCTCTTAGGCAGCGCTGTTGACTTGGTCAAACTTGACCTTGTCCTCATGCAATTGCCCCTTTTCACATTGGAAGGTGCAAAATCAAGCTGCTCCATTGATCATTTTCACACTATGAAGGATCTTATTCCTACTCATGGGCCTTTTACCCATTTTATTCACCTCCTAAGTGAAATTAGCAAAAATTAATATTCCAATTTGCTGCATGAAAATTTTGGAATATTACACAAGTGGTCGATGGTTTCAAAGTTCTCCTAGCATAGAGGGCATCTTGAGGGTCCTAAAAACCCTCTCTTCAACAGATTCTCCCATTTTAGGATGCGTCGTTTACTGAGCAGCCATAAAAATGTGGTTACTTTGGGCCAGAGCTTGGCCGACCATTTCTTCTTCTGAATTTGATTGGTAGGATTTGGGTTCTGTTAATGTAAGAGGTTGTAGGCTTCCTTGGTAGAGTAGTTGTCGCTTGGTGTGTGACCCCATCTAAGGATATGAGGTCCTAGTAGGGCTTTGATTTTTATTTTAGTGCCTCGTTCTCCCAAATGTCTCTGTGATTTTCATTATTCTAGTCTTCTTGCCATATGTCTGTATGTATCCAGTTCATGTATCCCTGAGTTGTGTCATTAGTCCAGAAATCCTGTACGCATTCCTCTGCCTTGCTTGTAATGTTGTGCTCCACAGTGGTATGGGGAATATGGAAGATTTTCTAGGCAGTTGCTGCCACGAGTCCTCCCAGAATCTAGCTTGAGTACCACTGCATAGCTCCCAGAAGCTGTGGGTTTGTATCATTTGTTTTTGGTTGCTTGCTGCTTTCCATATTTGAGATCCTTCTGGCTCTATGTTGAATCTCATAAGGTCCTCCTAGGGACAGGTGCTGGAATATTTGGTTTCCCACAAGTTAGCCCACTAATTGTGGGGGTTGGAAACCCATTTCCACCATATACTAGCTCCCATGATGTTGTTGTTATGCTTTGGATCACACAACCCTAGCCCCCCATGACCTTTTGGTGTGCATACTTCTTTCCAGTTGACTAAATCCAATTTATTTTTCTCTTTGGTACCACCCCATAGGAAAGTCATTTGTAGTTTGCGCATGGCCTTGAGGACCCATTTGGGGGATGTGAGTACCGAGAAGAGGTAAATGGGGAGAGATTGAAGAACTGCTTTGATGAGTACCAAACAAACTACTATATTGAGAGTGCAATGGGTCCAGTTGGAAAGCCTAGTTTCCATTTTGTCCAGCAGTGCTCGCCGTGAGGAATGATTAATGGCAGTGGTTGTGAGAGGGGCACCAAGGTATTTCGAGGTTAGTGAGGCTATGGAGAAGCCCAAAATGTGGGAAATATTGCGTTGAGTGATAGGGGAGTGTGGAAGAAGAAGATTTGCGATTTGTCAGGGTTGACCTCTGTGTCAGAAGCTTCAGAGAAGGAGTCTAGCGGAGATTTGAGGGAACGAACTTCCTGGACTGAGGGGTATCCCATGATCATGTTTTCATCCACAAATTGTTGATGGGAAGTGGGGGGAAGATTGTGGAGGGGTGTACCCTACAAAGTACCTGAATGGACAAAGCTTTTGAGAAGGAAACCCAGCCCTTCAGCCATAATGATGAAAATGAAGGGCGAAAGGGGATCCCCTTGTCTAATACCTCTTAAGGGATTGAAGGTTGCTGAAGGTATACCATTGACCAAGATGGAAAGAAATGGGGAGGTTATGAGGCTCATGATCCATCTTACCCAAGTATGGCTGAATCCAAAGGAAAGAAGGACTTGTTTATTGTAGTCCCAACTGATTTTGTCAAAAGCCTTGGATAGATCGATTTTGAGAAGCATACCAGGTTTTTTGGAGGTTTTGGGAGAATGAATGACCTCATGGGTTAAAATGATTCCATCAAGGATTTTTCGTCCTTCTACACAGCCCATTTTCTCTGGGGAGATGATCAGGGGAAGGAGCTGCTTCAGCCTGTTAGAAATAACTCAATAACTTTGGAAATTATCTTATAAATGACATTGCAGAGTGTTATGGACCTGTACTTACTTGGCATAACAACATTTTCTTCTTTTAGTATGAGAGTGACAAAGGTGGCTTTTAGAGCTGGAAGAAGCCATTGAGTGTTGCGCGATTCCTCAACGACACCCAAGACCTCGTATTTGATGGTTTCCTAGAAGAAGTGGAAGAAGTTGGTGGTGAATCCATCAGGGCCAGGAGCTTTCCCTTCCTTTAGTTGGAAGATTTCTTGTTCCACCTCAGCAAGAGTAGTGGCTTTGAGCAGCGTTCGGTTGTAATCTTCCATAACCAACTTAGGTATGTGCTGGTTGATTTTTCCTATTGCCTCATGCCTCTAATGATTAGGTTCTTAAAGAATGTCCTTGAATTGGTTGCACAACTCCTCCGTGATGTCCTCTTGCTTTTCTAGATGCTCTCCATTTCTATTTTTAAGAACTATGATTCTATTATGCATCATGTTCCAAATGGTGGAGCGATGGAAAAAATTTGTGTTTAGTTCTCCCTCTTTGAGCTAGCAGATCTTATATTTTTGTCTCCATAGGATTTCTTCCTAGCTCCTTCTTTCTTCCATCTGAGTTGTTAATATTTTCTCTTGGTTCTCTGAATCAATAGAGTGGCCTTCCGTGATGATAGTTTGTTGAGTATTCTTCATTTTCTCTTCCATCTCTCTTTGATCCTTGAAGATATTGCCGAAGTTGGATTTGTTCCACACCTTCAGTTTTCCTTTGAGCATTTTCAACTTTGTCTGGAATTGGAGCATTTTTGTTCCTTGTGGTGGTAAAATGGAGGACCATCAATCAAAGACCATTTCCTTGAACCTTGGATGTCTGAACCAACAATGTTCAAAGAGGAATGGTTTGGGCATAGGCGTACTTGGTCTTAAGCATTGAAGTTTTATTGGCCAGTGATCAGAGCCGACGGATGGGATAATGGTAGCTACTAGATCGCCCCCCAAATGGATGAAGTCTTCTGTGATGAGAAACTGGTCCAGTCTGGAAGAAATTTGATGGGTACCTCCTCTTCTATTGTTCTAGGTGAAGATTCCACTAGAAGTTTGTAGATCTATGAGGTGGTTGTCTTGGATGAAGTTCTTGAATCCATTGTTGTCCATGTCAAGATGCAACCTTCCTTACTTTTTTTCTTGTATATTTTTTATCATATTGAAATCTCCTCTGAGTAGCTAGAGTGGTAGAGATCTCTGTTTATTGAGCTCATCCATGTTGTCCAGAAGCTCCATTTTCTGGTGTAGATTCTGGGGAAAGTAGACATTCATTAGCAAGCCATGGATGTCTGTTCCAATCAGGTGAAAATTGGCCTGAATGAAATGCCTATTGGCATGGTAGTTCTCTAGGGAGATGATTTGGGGGTTCCAGATGATTTCCAGTGCTCTTAAGCTCCATTTGCATCTACCGCTATTGTTCTGTATAATTTCCATATCTTTTTAAAGATTATTTCCAGAGTGGAACTAGAGCATTTGGTTTCTTGCATGTAGAAAATTGTAGGGTGTTCCTCAGTGATTCTTTTCTTGATGATCATGTGCTTAGTGGGGCTATTGAGCCCTCTTATGTTCCATGAGATGATCTTCATTGAGGGGGATTGGTAGAGTAGGCGTAGAATCAGGTTAACTTGGGGAATCTCACAGATTCCACCATTTCTTTGTCCATTTCGATTGTTATTTGCAAGATTGTTTTTTCGTCCTCTTTTGCGGGATTCTTTCGTGAAGTATTTTGTATTTATGGGCGTACCCCCTTGAATTCCCAGAGAGGGGATCTGTTGTGCTCTGGTGAGGATTTATTCCAGCTTTTGGACTTGTTGCTCAAATATTGAGTGAAAGTCCTTCTTATTGAATGCATCCTCTAACCCTATGAGGTCCAGGCCCTCAAGAGCAATGATATATGGTTCTTCCTCCATAGCTTCTGGGATCGAATCCAACACTTGTTATTTACCTTTCGATGCATATTTTTCCCCTGTGAGGCTAGGGGTTTCAGAAAGGCCTCTGTTTGGATCTTGTCATGTTGTTTCTTAGAGGTAATGGGCTGCTCCTGCGAGGTTCGCCCTGCTTATTTGGTTGGTTCATTCTCATTTTCAATTAGTTGGTTTAGGGTTGTGAAGCTATTACTAGTCAAAAGTCCTTTTTTGTTCTAGTGAGAATTAGTTCTCTTGTTATGCCTTTTATTGCTTGCAACCTTTGTGAACCCTTCTGTTGCTTGGTCATTTGATTCATTTTCAGCCACCACTTTTTTTTTAGAGGGTATTCTATGAATAGGTTCCCATGTTGATGACACCTATGGCATCTAGAAGGAACATTCTCATAATCTACAGTTTGTATCCATTCAAAATCTTCATGAAACAGATTTGCCTCTCCTGGTAGTGACTCCACTATGTTCATGTAGATGCAGATTCGTGCATATGTTGTGTAACGATTGATCTTTGTTTCCTCCGCTGTCTTAATGAATTCACCTAGGGAATTGCCTATGTCCCTGAGGGTCAACTCATCCCAGTAATCCTAGGGTAGGGAGTAAAGCCTGATCTAGACCAGGGCCCATGTAATATCTTGTTTGTCTGGGTTGAATCACTCAATCCAATGGCGGAGGTATAAGCCTGCAGAGTTGAATAAATAGGGCCCTCCGTCAATGATCCTATTTTTGTCTTCAATACAGGTAAAGATCACATTGAAGAAGCCTTTAGCACACAGCTAAAAGTGAATATGACCCTTGGGTTTCCATTTGGAATATATCCATCCCTGGAGGGCTTTTTCAGTGGGCCAGAATCCTATGAACTTGCCTATCAACGCATGATCCTTCATGAACTGTATTCTTTCGTTAATGCGGTGTGCAGGGAGCTCGATCATGGTTTTTTTGGGGTTCTTTGGAATGCATGTGGTTGATGTGATATTTGCTTCTTCTACTGTTGATGTAGATGGTTGTTGTGATGTGGGAGTCTCCCCTGAAGTATCATGAGATGGGTCAGAGTTTTGCTGACTGTCGATGTCAACCCCTCCCGCCACCCCTGTGGGAGGCTGACCTGTGATGGGGGGAGCAGCAGTCGCCCCACTGGTTTCTATCATAGGTGAGCCTCAAGGCTAACTAGGAGAGTGATCGTAGCCTAACATTCTAGGAGGGAGGTTTGCTTGGGGTAGCCTGCGCTGAAACCTCCAAAACCTAGGTCATGGCAGTCGACCTGGTGCAAAGCATTTTTCACTCATTCCTTTTACCATATTTTCTGTATAGTTGCATAGACTAGTTAAATTAATTAACCAACAATCAGAATGTCTAAACTCAATTAGAAGGGTTTAAATCTATTGTTATGTTTATAAAAATTAACATATTACAAGCATAAAATACATCATTAGGAGCGGAGAATATTCTAAAGATGTTAAGGGAGAGATGGAAAATAATTAGTTATTTCTGTAAACCATGAGGAACTAGAGATATGTACAGTGGGATTTATTATTAAAATAAGAATAAAATATTTTGTACAAACTATGTACATAAATCCATACTGTACAAATTCATAAACATAGAAATCAACATACATCCACTTATTTCTTATGTTGAAAGAAGAACTATGATATCATTTTACATATAGAGATACTATGTGTAAAGAACAATTATAAATACCTACATCAACTAGGAATTTTTCCTAAATTATGCATGTAGTTGAAATACTATAGAGAACTGTGAAAACATGTATAAAATTATTACATGGATGGAAATTCATCAAATAAATGAGAACGGAAATATGTATTAATATTCATAAACAAAATGTCAACTATCTATGTCACAGTTATATTGACTGAAAGTCAATTATTTTTTATATTAATTACATATTGTATACATGGATAAATATCATTGAATTTAGTGGGCTGAATTCTGTGAATGCCAACGACCAACCTATAAATAGACGGAACCAAATTTATTGTCAATTCTTTTGATAAAGAAGAATAAAGTAATTGTGTTGTAAATTATGAGATGTGATATACCTGTGTAGAAAATCCACATAAAGAGTGGTTAGATTTATAACTACCAGAAATTAAAATAAATACACAGAATATTGAAAATGGTCAATATCAGTTAACATATAAAAATACCTTATTAGTCAAGTTTGAGGCAGTGAAATCTCTTTTGTATATGAAACAAGAAAATTAAACATATATGTCAGTGTGGAGAACTGAGAAAGACATTAGAATTAGGTAATAATATTGAAATTATAGAAAATGAATTACCTGAGTAGTGGGTGGAAACCATAGACTGGGTACTTGATGTGAATCAATGAATTGTACAGAAGTAGGAAAATAGGAGTTTTCATGTGTAACAAAACATTTTGTTAATATGGGAAATCAACAAAATTATCATTACTTTAATAACAAAAGTGTTCACATATATTAAATTATTACTTAGTATTCTGAATGTTTATACAAATTTATAAAACAGATAGAATATATATAACAAGAATGTAAGTAATGTTTCAATAGAGTACATATAGAGAATCTGATTAAAAATATATATTCCATAAATTGGAAATATATATGATTCGACCTTAGTAAACAAACGAAGACCGAGTCACGACATTAAATCAATTTTGTGATATACAGAGAATATAAATACGTGGAAAATGTAAAGATTTAGAAAATTCATTACAATGAATTGGTTCATCTTAGCAACGTTGTGGGTTGTATGGAAAAATGAAACAGAATTAACCAAAATCATTTGAGGGCAACAAGGGTTAATTAAACTATGGAAAAAAGGTTAGCTACATTCTGAAAGTTGAACAAGCTTTAATACCTTGGTGTGAACATAACAAAGGTCGAATTCCATGAATGTATCTCAGAAACGAGATATTAATGTAGGGTCGAAAATTGGAAAAACATAGCGCAAGAAATATGCAATACAATAATAAACCATGGCCGTAACACTATTAAGTTCTAGAAATCAAATTCCGAATTCAAACTGTCAAACACTATTCATATAGGAAGCAATAAAGAATACCAAATATATCTATAATGAGAAACCCTTGGGAACGAAGGGTAAATCCAAGATAAAGAGTTTAATAGTAATACGAAATATCTAAGAAGGAAAATGAGTATAAAACTTGGGGGAAAAACGTTAAATCGATTTTAACAGTGCACTAGTTGTACGCGTTTGAAGACAAATTGCAAATTAAACAATAGAGCTCAACCTTGCCATATCATGAATGATCTAAATTGCAAGAAGGAAACCGAAACTTATAACGCATAAGAAGGATACGTAGTAACTGTGAGAGGAGTATACGACTTACCTACGTTATGGAGAATCGATATTACCTTATGGTTTGGCCATCAACATTTCGTGCTAAAACCCTCTCCTGTCCTTCAATGTGAAGGCAGAAAGGAACTCATATGTTCCTCAAAAATAACGCAAAGCACAAAGTAAGTATCTGAATGTAATACAGGACTAACTCATACATTTTAAAACGAGAAACAAACTCTGTAAAAATATATGAGTGTTAATAAAAATGTTGAGCAAAGTAAAGAGATGAATGAGGTTACCTGAGCTTTGGAATAGTGACTATGAGGAAAAATTGGCAGAGGTAAGCCATTAACGTTGCCAAAATTTCAGTAAAGAAACAGAGCCGAAACCCTCAGATGGAAAAATTCCAAATGAGGAATGAAACGAAATAAAACGAAAACAATAAACCCTAGACAATATCTATGGAGGGAAGGAGTGCGAATTGATCTCATCCATCGAGTGATGAGAGATCCAACCTCCACTTGTTCATGAAATTAATATACCCATGTGACCAAGATAAGACGGGGTGCATCCAGTTAATCAATGATAAAATTGAACCAAGGGAGAAGTTAAACATTTTCATGGTACGTTGTCCTAACACATTAATTGGAGATCAGATGAAATCCTTAGAGGCATGGCCGAGGGGATATGTTACCTCTGCAAACGTATTACATTAAAATTATGTCGTATAATCATTAAATGATTCACTTGTTAATCATAAAACTCTAGTCTGCTATTATAAGGTTTGTATAAGCATGGTATCAAGGTTAATGGTAAGGGATCATATACGTATTCCATATTAAATAATAGTGATAACTAAATGTAGTTAAAACGAGTTAAGTTGGATGTGGCATGGAAAATCCTTCCATGGGGATTAATCATATATGTCAACAGGGAATTCATTCATGTATGATTATACACATTATTATTTAATACTCAAGATACTTAATATAAGTCTAATATAAAATGAGGTGAATTCCCTAAGTATATTACGAATTGATAGACCTATGGTAGCATGTAGGAAAGTAATTATAAGTCAAATTAGGATGTAGTGATATATGTCCTAATAGGTAAGTTTAACTTTAATAAATATTAAAGTGATAAAATTCAATGATATACCTATAAGGGTAGAGTGGTGGAAAGGAATATAGACTTGATAAGATAATAGTAATGGAAACTCTTATAAAGGAATTTAATATATATTAACATAAATGTATGAATGCCATGAGAATGAGACAAAATTATTAATACATTAAAGGAGGAAATACATGAATATGATTATATTGGGAATGAGGGTTGGGTGCCGCTCTGTGACTGCCGAAGGATGTTCGTCTCTTATTGTTGAAACCACTATGCTTTGAATTGTATGAAATTTTCGCTAGTCATTTCCTGTAGTTAAAGTGGTTACCCACAAATATTGTGATAAACTGTCTACTTCTGTAAACCTTTTATTTAAATGGAGGAGGTTGTGAAATGAGAATGAAGGTTGGCGCTTTTATAAAATTGTTGAAGGATATTTCGTTATTGTTGTTGAATCCATTTCGCATTGAATAGTTTATCCTTTTCGGTTGTTAATCTTGTAGCTGGAGTAGTCGGATCTGCATATCCCGGAGGCTGCTTTGCTCTTGTTGTTGGAGTCACTGAGAAATGATGCTGGTCATTGCGGGGTTGGAAACATTCAGACACTAGGTTAGGTTTCGGTGGAATACTTTGCTGACAGAGAAATTCCTAGTTATCTATTGGCACAGAGAATGAAGGCGACGCACTGCTTAAGTCGAAGATTTTTTTTCTCATGCTGATGGAGCCTCTAATAAATGAGTAGTTGTTCCTTATGTTGGTAATTTTGGTGTTGGTATCATACTGACGCTGGTCTCTGACATTGGTGGATTACTATCTTGTCAGATTAAATTTTGAATGATTGATCTCATGGTGGTCAGCGAGAAATCTGACTTTTTGAACGGCTGAGAGCAGGAAGCTCTCAGTGCGAGAAATATGAATGGTTGTTGGGCCTCTGTTTTGCCTTGTTTTATATCACCTTTTACTTTAAATCACTCATGCTTTTGTTTAGCTTGAATAAGTCATTGTCATAGTTTTGTGCATTCTCGGAAATAATAAGTAAGTATTTGCTATCCCTTTGTTTTAATGATATTTAATTAAAGGCATATTTAATAATAGTTTGTGTGTTTGCAGGTTTATAAAGTTGGTTATATACCTATTCTAATAGAGGCGAATTTCCTGCACCACACGTTCTTGCACTAGTACCGAAACACATTCCTGCGCCAGCATTGAAAACTACCAAGTCTGCTGAAAATCCGCTTAATTTCTAAATGGCCAAGTTTGACCTTGGTTTTTATGCAAATGGAGGTGAATTATGGAAATATGATCAAATGGGTTTTTCACAAAGATAACCAATTACCCATAACCGAAACCATTTCCTGAGATTAAAAGTATTCCAAAAGTTATGAACAGGTATTTGAAGCATTTTTATAAAAAAGACTGCTTTTTCTAGAATTCTGAAAACACAGTCATCAAGTTCCAGATAGCCAACTTTCGCCTCGATTTTTGTGCATATGAAGGAAAATAAATAAATTCTGCGACATGGGTTTTTATTCCAGTATAGAAAATTGACTAAGCTCAAAATGGTTTCCCAAAATACGCAATTATTGAGGAGATACGAAGGGGGCTCTGAAGGCAGTTTGTTAAAATTACCAAATTTTCCAGAATTCTAGAAAAAATCCCAGAATTAGAAAATTCATATTAAATCACTATTCTTTTAATAGGGGAACGGTTGTGTTGTTATATGCAATTAGAAATTGTTAGGATTCGATCCCCATATTCCTTGCAAAGGAACAACTTGTTTTAAATGATTACGAAAGATTATAAAGAGGGGAATGATGCACGTAGAAGGGGACGAACGAACGGTAGAGGAGTGA
The DNA here is from genome assembly GCA_034641835.2 of Pinus albicaulis. Lineage (NCBI taxonomy): Eukaryota > Viridiplantae > Streptophyta > Pinopsida > Pinales > Pinaceae > Pinus > Pinus albicaulis. The sequence goes on along the minus strand of CM076578.1, from coordinate 598,330,297 downwards.
CACTACAACATTGTTGTTGTAGCTTTGTTTTTCTGGTATCGCCCAAATTTGGGCTAGATTGTAATCACGCATGTGTTTTCTTTGAGGATTTAATAAGAAGAGCTCCGCCTTATGCTTCATAAATTTTATCATTTTTTTTTTATGTTTAAACAGTTGATGCATTGATTCGATACTGAGTAGCGTTTCCGTTTGAAAGGGAAACGTGTTGGTTGGATAGGGCCCAGCCAACCCAGCACGTTCTCCCTCCTTGTTGTTCTTGTAATTTATGTTTTAAACTGCCAAGTGTGATTTAATTTACAGCATTTGAATTTCTGTTTGAATGAAAGCAGATCTGCTGCGTGAAGTAGTTAAATTTAATTTCTGCACGGTTGATTTATTTTCCTTGCCTGGTTCGAGCATGAGGAGTTGCTTGCACTAGTGCTCGTTGGTGTGCTATTCACTTTCTTCATGTTCGGTTTATTTTTTCTTGCCTGGTTCAAGCAGAAGAAGTTTCTTGCACCAGTGCACGTTGGTGTGCTATTCACTTTTTGCACGTTTGGTTTGTTTCTCCGCCTGGTTCGAACAGGAGAAGTCACCTGCACCAATGCACGTTGGTGTGCTATTCACTTCAGCAAGCCTTTTTAATTTACTTTCAACAATTTTCTTGCTTTCATTAAATACTTTATAATAGATTGTTTCTTTATTTCTGCAGACATTTATCTTTTTGATATGCAATCTGGTTTTATAACACTTGCAGTAATTAAGCATTGATTTCAAGAATTAAAAGTTAAAGTGTAAGAGGCTTTGATCAGGTATAAGAACTAGTTTCTTGGTACCAGATCTGAGTGTTGTGGGCTTGAGAAAGTTCAGGGCCCTTGCACGAAGAAAAGCATTTTTAGTACGAACATTACTTTACACCTTCTGCATAAACTGTTGTTCCTGCACTAGTGCAAGATCGATTCTTGTGGAAAGGATATCTTTACATGAGCAGGTTCGAAGGGGCCCATCTGTTGAAGATGCCAAGGTGTCTTTGCTAAAGAAAACACATTCTTAGTAGATGATCAATATCCAGCTAGAGTGATTGCCTTATTTTTATTTCTGAATCTCTTTTGCAAGTAAATTTCTTCTTGTGCCAGCCTTAGATTACTTTGATGATTCAGTTATCTTCTTTGCAAGCTTTTCTTTAAAGTAGGAATTTCTATCATGAAAATTCATACCATATCTGGCATTGCCTGTGCTTCATCTCTAAGTTTACGAATCCCCCGGGTTGACAATTAAATGTTGAGTAGTTTGCTTAAGTGCAATTTCTACACCCAACATTTTGGCGTCGTTGTCGGGGAGGCGATTTGATTTGGTAAGAATTTTCTGTTGATGCAATAAGGGTAAGTCTGCCTTTATCTTTTTGTTTTTTATGCAAGTATGGTGATCTTTATTTCAGCCAATAACTTTTAAAATCAATTATCTTCAAATCCTAATCTTTAACGTTATATCATTTTTGAAGTGTTGTAATTGAACCCCTGTTACTAATATGTGTGTGGAGACAGGGACTATCAATAAACCAGATGGACTTGAAGATGATAAATAAAAGGACCTCTCACAAGCCCTAGCAGCTGCTGGGATCTAAACCTCTACCTCTCAAGAAGAGAACTTTTTGACAATATTCAAGAGCTTGTCCATTTCTCCACCACCACAAGACGATTTGGAAGTCTCTTTTGATTTCCTTGACCAAACATCTAAGGAGATAAATGAATCATGCACTATAATCAATGGAGAACATCCAATGGAACCTGAGATCGAGGAGTTCTTGACATGTCTATCAGCAGATCCATAATCTAATCAAGAGACTACTCACCCTACGGAGAATAATCAACATGACATGGAAGAAGAGGATGAGCAGCATGGACCAAATCAAGAAATGGACCAAGAATACCATGATCATATCGAACATTGGTTCCGAACAATGACTCAAGTGAGGGAGTATTTTTTTATTTTAAAACTCTTGTTGTCATATCAAGTACATTGGTTGGTTTTTCATGCTCATGTACACTTTGAAGTTTGTATGATAAATTTGAGCATGAATATATATTTTCACCTAATCCACACATGGCTTCATTGGAAGTATGCCTACACTTAAAGCTGATATTTCTCTTTTTAAAAATAGGGTAGGGTAATGAATAAGGATGAATAACAACACTCTTGAACTTGTGATTCCATAAAAGCACAACTTTTGAAATATATATTATTATGCATTCTCATGGTAAAACTTGTCAAAAGTTCTTTACACTTAACGCTTCATATTTTTAAAGTGACTTTGATTGATATGTATTGTTATAAGTTACATGTAATACTTTTCTCTTATTCTAACAAACTACCATCCAGAAAATCTTTTCAAATTCCTCTTCAAGGGGACCAGTGAAAAAACCTCCTATGGTGGACCACGCCTACAAAACTCTAATAAGATTTTATAAAGAACCCTAGCATGATAAACTAAAGGAATATTTTTGGTCATTATCTGAGATGTTTTTTTAATAAGTTCTTAGGGTAGCATGACCAACCAGTAAAGAATAAACTTTTCACGCCATCCTGCACTCTTAAGGAGTAGATTTGCTTCCCCACCTATTAAGTAATCCATCTGGGGTTAATCACAATTGGAAATTTTTTTAAAACATAAACGAATTAATTGAAGGATAGAAGGTCTCATTGCGAGCCGACCTACTATGATCATGGGTCCTAAGGAAAATGACATTACCGCACTGGTCACCAAGCCAGGGTAATGGTTTTCAGTTGGAAAACTGGAAGACGAGAGGTCTCATCGCGAGCTGGCTCATTCATTCTTGTTATTTCTCGTGAATGGCGTTATCATTAGCTGGTTACCAAGCCAGGACAACGTCCTCCAATTAACTTCTAAAAAGAGAAAAAGTAAATGTTCATTAATAACTCTGAATCTATATCTAATATGTGGGACAAAATCATTTCGTAAGGTTTAAAGGTATCCCTGTCGAGGCTATTGACGCCTGCTAGTAGCAGGACCATGCCTGTGGTATTAAAGTTGGCTTTACACTATAATTTACCTGGTTAATTTTTCTTTCCGTGAACTCACTACCAATATCTTCGAGAATGGCTTTAAAATCCTTCCGTTGTTATGCCTTGGAGTTCTATCTTTTTGAAATGATTTTTTATGGACGTGGGGACCCTTAGTGCTAGTAATTCATTGTGCCCAGACAAGAAAAGCTTTAATTGTACATGGATGATGATAAAATAATCATTATGGGAAGGTATTACTATGTCTACCTGTAACACCATATCATTTAAATCATGTCACTCATGTTTATAATGAGGATGTTAAAGTGAAACTTTTGATCACGGATGCCTCCGAGATATTATTTTTGAAAATTTTAAAAGTTGTCTATTTTTCTCAAGCATGCACCATCCTTGCAATTTGGTATTTTTTGTGTGATAAATTTTCTTGGAATTAGTATCAATAATCAAAGAGTCCAGCAAACACTTTGTTCTTGAATCAAGCTTTATCTAGCATAGGAAATGTGATCACATAGGATTGCAGGAAACATCATTACGAATGCCCATAAATGTTTTTAATATTGCTTTATGCAAGGGAGCAACAACGCGACAATTGATTTCCTTGCATGAGGACATGCAAGAAGGTTAGCATGGGGGGATGTTGGGCCTCTGTTTTGCCTTGTTTTATATCACCTTTTACTCGAAATCACTCATGCTTTTGTTTAGCTTGAATAAGTCATTGTCATAGTTTGTGCATTCTCGGAAATAATAATTAAGTATTTGCTATTCCTTTGTTTTAATGAGATTTAAACATTAAAGGCATATTTAATAATAGTTTGTGTTTTCAGGTTTACAAAGTTGGCTATATACCTATTCTGATAGAGGCGAAGTTCCTACACCACACGTTCTTGCACTAGTACCGGAACACATTCCTGTACCAGCATTGAAAATTACTAAGTCTGCTGAAAATCCGCATAATTTCTAAATGGCCAAGTTTGACCTCGATTTTTATGCAAATGGAGGTGAATTATGGAAATCCGAGCAAATGGGTTTTTCAAAAAGATAACCAATTACCCATAACCGAAACCGTTTCCTAAGATTCAAAGTATTCCAAAAGTTACGAACAGGTCTTTGAAGCACTTTTATAAAAAAAATTGTTTTTTCTAGAATATTGAAAACACGGTCATCAAGTTCCAGACATCCAACTTTTGCCTCATTTTTTGAGCATATGAAGAAAAATAAATAAATTCCGCGACATGGGTTTTTATCCTAGTATAGAAAATTGAATAAGATTAAAACGGTTTCCCAAAATACGCAATGGTTGAGGAGATATGAAGGGGGCTCTGAAGGCAATTTGTTAAAATTACCAGATTTTCCAGAATTCTAGAAAAAATCCCAAAATTGGAAAATTCGTATTAAATCACTATTCTTTTAATAGGGGAACGGTTGTGTTGTTATATGCAATTAGAAATTGTTAGGATTCGATCCCCATATTCTTTGCAAAGGAACAGCTTGTTTTAAATGATTGCGAAAGATTATAAAGAGGGGAACGATGCACGTAGAAGGGGACAAACGGACGGTAGAGGAGTGACACTACAACATTGTTGCTGTAGCTTTTTTTTGCTAGTATCGCCCAAATATGGGCTAGATTGTAATCACGCATATGTTTGCTTTGAGGATTTAATAAGAAGAGCTCCGCCTTATGCTTCATAAATTTTATCATTTTTTTTTATGTTTAAACAGTTGATGCGTTGATTCAATACTGAGTAGCATTTCCGTTTGAAAGGGAAATGTGTTGGTTGGCTAGGGCCCAACCAACCCAGCACGTTCTCCCTCCTTGTTTTTCTTGTAATTTATGTTTTAAACTACCAAGTGTGATTTAATTTACAACATTTAAATTTCTGTTTAAATGAAAGCAGATCTGCTGCGTGAAGTAGTTAAATTTACTTTTTGCACGATTGATTTATTTTCCTTACTTGGTTCAAGCAGGAGGAGTTGCCTACACCAGTGCACGTTGGTGTGCTATTCACTTTCTGCACATTTGGTTTATTTTTTCTTGCCTGGTTCAAGCAGAAGAAGTTTCTTGCTCCAGTGCACGTTGGTGTGCTATTCACTTTTTGCACGTTTGGTTTGTTTCTCTGCCTAGTTCGAACAGGAGAAGTCACCTGCACCAGTTCACGTTGGTGTGCTATTCACTTCAGCAAGCCTTTCTAATTTACTTTCAACAATTTTCTTGCTTTCATTAAATACTTTATAACAGATTGATTCTTTATTTCTGCAGACATTTATCTTTTTGATATGCAATCTGGTTTTATAACACTTACAGTAATTAAGCATTGATTTCAAGAATTAAAAGTTAAAGTGTAAGAGGCTCTAATCAGGTACAAGAACCAATTTTTTGGTACCAGATCTGAGTGCTGTGGGCTTGAGAAAGTTCAAGGCCCTTGCACAAATAAAAGCATTTTTAGTACGAACGTTACTTTACACCTTCTACATAAATCGTTGTTCCTGCACTAGTGCAAGATCGATTCTTGTGGAAAGGATATCTTTACATGAGCAAGTTCGAAGGGGCCCATTTGTTGAAGACTGCCAAGGTGTCTTTGCTAAATAAAACACATTCTCAGTAGATGATCAATATCCAGCTAAAGTGATTGCCTTCTTTTTATTTCTGAATCTCTTTTGCAAGTACATTTCTTCTTATTCCAGCCTTAGATTACTTTGATGATTCAGTTATCTTCTCTGTAAGCTTTTCTTTAAAGTAGGAATTTCTATCAGGAAAATTCATACCATATTTGGCATTGCCTGTGCTTCATCTCTAAGTTTACGAATCCCCCGGGTTGACAATTAAATGTTGAGTATTTTGCTTAAGTGCAATTCCTGCACCCAACAATGGCCTGATACAAAGGAATGATGTGGAGAATTCCTTTGGTTCCTTTTCCTCCCTTGGGGGATTACATGGAGTGGCGGTCAATGGAGGGGGGTTTCCTTCAGGTCGGCTTGGGGACCTGGATCAGTTTTGTATGTTGGGAGTGTTTCGGGCAGTGAGTCATTAGGGGAGGAATTTTTTGGTTCTTTGGCTAGACATATAGGCTATGTTGAGCAATGAGGTTGGCCTATCCCTGGTGGTGAAGGGGGAAAGGACTCGGGAAATAGAAGTGTCTTGGAAGTGAATGATCCCAGGTGGGAAAGTGGCAAATAAAGTCGGAAAATATAGATTAAATCAAAGAAGGTGGAATACAACTATGTGCTGGGGGAAGGCATAGGTTGGGTGCAGGTGCTACAAATGTCCAACAGGACCTTAGTGGGAAGGGTTGTGCGGATAAATTTTTCTTTGAATACCGTGATACTGTGGGCAGAAGTAAACTCAAAGGAAGCTATTGGTTATGTGTTGAAGGTTATGAATCTTTCACGGGGATGGTTTTCCTTCAATTTTCTACAAGCAGAGCACTCGCTCTGGGTGATACATCGGAACTGGGATTTGGATCATACGCCTCTGATCCTTAAGCCCTGGCATCCTCTTTTTGATGCTGGTAGGGAGAGGGTGGATTCGGTTCCTGTGTGGGTGAGGTTACCTGGTTTTCCTCTCCACTACTGGAATGAGGAGCACTTCGAAGCATTGGGAATATTCTTGGGACTTTCCTCAAAGCTGACCTTTCCTTTATGGATACTAATCAGATATATGTGGCTCGGATTCTGGTAAATATAAATGTCAGAGATGGTCTTGCGGAAGCTATAAATCTCAGTTGGGGGCCTTATGTGATTAAGCGGGCGCTGAATTACGAAAATGTGCCATTTAGGTGCAAAATATGTCATGCCTATGGTCATCCTGCCTCAGATTGTAGGCTCCCTTTCCACTCATTATCTGGTTGGCACTTTCGAAGGAATGATAAGGAAAAGGGTGTGGAAGTGGAAGGTTTAGGCTTTCCATTTTCTCAGCCTTCTTCACAGGAACCCAGCAGCGATCTGGTAAGTGATGAGATGGATAACAACACTCAAGAGGAGGAAGTAGTGATCTCCTAGTCGGAGGAGGATAATGGAATGATGATGGTAGGTCATAATTTGTTGGGCTCCCCTTTCCTAGGCTCTTCCTCTACCCCCCTCTCTTTGTCCATATAATTTTATAACAATAATGTTTCTCTCTCGGGGTTAGACTAGGTAGAGGGTCTAAAACACTTATCCCTCTCTTCCTGGCTCCCTCAATCCTCCTCTTCCCTTCCTGTCTCTCCCATGGCCTCTATGGAAGGCCTCCCACTCATTTTGGACCTCGATAGCTATGGAGCAAAGCTGGACCCAAATCCTTCAACGTCGGATTCCTCAGATTCTAGATATTTTCTGCGGTTTAGTGCAAATAAAGCTTCTGGTGGGTTGGGTAAGGGGAAGGCACCAACCTCTAAAGGAAGGGGCAGGAAATCCTATCTAGAAAAGGCTCATTGTTGGGCTAAACTGGATCTTCTAGATGGAAAAATTTTTTCTATTGAGCGGGTGCTTAGAGAAGATCGAGCCTAGCGTAAGGGTTGTAGATGAAGATTATGTCTTTTAACTGTCAGGGTCTGGATGGTCCCCATAAAATATCAACATTCATGAGGGTGATTACTATTGATCATCCAGATATCATTATGTTACAAGATACCTTATGAGTCGGTGATGTTGTCAAAGCTAGATTGGAAAGTTGGCTGCCGGGGTGGATTTTTGAAACTCTGGATGTCAGAGGGCATTCAGGCAGGCTGGCAGTGGGGTGGAACGGAAGATCGGTTAAATCCTTGAACTCGTGGGGCATGGAGTCGGTTCTCGGTCTAAATTTCCTGGCACTAGAGTTAGGTGAATCATTATCCATTTTTAATATATATGGCTTGTATCTTAATAGGGTTCAGTTCTGGGATACTCTTCTCAACAACTCTTTGATCAATGGGGACTCAGTGATCTTGGGTGGGTATCTCAGTTTCTCTTTGGGCCAGTCTGAGGTCTAGGGGCCTCATGCACAAGTTGATTCTTTGACTGGTTACTTCACACAGAAGCTAGAGGATAAGAATTTGCTTAACATTGATCCCATCAAGCTCAAATATACCTGGAAGAATAACAGATGTAGTGAGGGCAGAGTTACGAAGCGGCTTGATCGTTTTCTGGTGGCTGACCAAGTTGTGGAGAGGTTTCTGCAAATCAGGTAGTGGGTTGGTAGTGGAGGCGCCTCAGATCACTTTCACATATTTATGGAGATTAAAAAAGGGCCTCTTAATCCCTCTAGCCCTTTAAAGTTCAATAATATTTGGCTCAAGGACGAGTCTTTCAAGCTTTTAATTCAATCCAGGTGGACTCCTTTCAACCCGGCTAATCCTCGCTCTGCGGAGTTTCAGTTTGCTGATAATTTTAAGAGGCTCAAGAGTGCCATCCCATAGTGGGTTGTGGCTAAGAGGCAGAGAGAGGATAGAGATTTGAAGCAGGTGGAAGAAGACCTCTTCCACATTTATGAAGGGGATGGAGGGGGTCTTATAACTCAAGAGGCAAAGGACTCTATGGTTCGGTTGGAAGGGAGAAGGAACACTCTCCTTTTGGAGAAGGAGGATACTTTGAGATTGAAGATAAGAGCTACCTGGCTGGAGTGTGGGGATGATAATACAATTTTTTTTCATGCTTATGCTAAAGGAAGGAAGGAAACTAACACTATTTGGAGCTTGATTTATGATCAGGGTACCAAACATACTTCTTTTGAAGCGAAGGCGAAGCTGGGGATTGAACATTTCAAGGCTCTTTTTAAAGCTCCTATTCAAGCCTCCATTGCGGAAGTTATTAGAGTTGCTCAGCAATTTCCGCGGTTTGTGGAGGAGGAAGATAACAGGGCTCTGATAGAAGAGGTATCAGAGGGTGAACTGAAGGCTATACTCCAAAGCTTTCAAAAATACAAGAGTACTAGGCCAGATGGCTGGACTATCGAATTATTTTTTGATCTTTTTGACTTGCTTGGCAGGGATTTACTGAAAATGGTCGAAGATACCAGAGCCTTTGGGCAGCTTCCAGTGAGTTTAAACTCTACCTTCATCACTCTCATTCCGAAATTTGACAATCCTCTCTCTTTGAATGATTTCAGGCCTATTTCTCTAAGCAACTGCATTTACAAGGTGGTAGCTAAGGTCATTGCCAGAATACTCAAGAAAATCATTTTAGAAAATATCTCTGGGGAACAGTTTGGCTTCTTGGAAGGCCGACAAATTCATGAGGGCATTGGGGTTTCTCAGGAAGGAATTCACAGTCTGAAAACAAAGAATCTCAAAGGGGGAGTCTTGAAAATTGACCTCTCCAAAGCCTATGATAAGGAAAGCTGTTGTGTATTCGTATGCTCTTGACCCATCTTGGGCTTGGCATTGGATTTATTAGGTGGATTATGAGTTTTATTACCACTGTTTCTTTCTTTTTTTTATCAATGGGGCGGCCTCACCTTTCTTTCATGCTGAAAGGGGGCTTCGCCAAGGCTGCCCTTTGTCTCCTTTGTTGTTCTTACTAGTAGCGGAGGGGCTGAGCAAGGCTCTCATGGAGGCCAAGAGACAAGGTAACCTGAAGGGCATTAAGATATCCCCAAATATATTTATTACACACCTTATTTTTGTGTATGATGTGCTAATTTTATGCTCTGGCTCTGTGATGGATGCTCATACTTTAAGGGGGGTTTTGGACCTGTTTTCCAAGGCTACTGGTATGGAGGTGAACGCTAGTAAGTCTACCCTTACCACCCATTTATTAAGGGCTGAGGAGAGGCTTACACTCATTCGGGTCTTTACCTTTAATCCCTCTGGGCTAGATGATGACCTGAAATACCTCGGTTTTCATTTAAAATCAAATGACTACAAAAAACAAGATTGGAAGTGGCTCTTGGAAAAGTTGGAAAAGAGGTTGAAAGTGTGGAGCCAAAAATGGATTTCACGTGTTGGGAGGTTGGTTCTGGTTAAGTCGGTGTTGGAGGCAATTCTTGTGTATTGGATGTATCTTTCATGGATTCCTAAAGGCATTCTCAAAGCTGCTCACCGAGTCTGTTTCAGATTTCTTTGGAGTGGGAAAAAGGAGTCCCAGGTGACCCCATGGGTCAGATGGGAAAGAATTGTGGTGCCCAAAGGGCTGGGCGGTTGGGGCCTTAAGAACATCTTCTTTTTTTCTTAGGCCCTTGCTGTGAAGGGTGGGTGGATATTAATCACTTCCGATAGTCTTTGGACCAAGGTGATTGCTCAGAAATATCTAGAGCCTGATTCCATTGAAGACTAGATTAGAAATCTAAGGAAATCACATGCAGGAGGGTTGATGATTTGGAAGGTAGTGGTAAAGGCTTTTCATATTCTGGATTCAAATCTGGCCTCAAATGTGGGTACTGGCAGGAGTTTAAAAGTGGGAGAGGACATGTGGGTGGGCAGTGTTCAGCATCAAATTCTTCCGGGGCGTACGATTGAGGATTTGAGGCTGAGGGGGATTATCTTTCTCTCCCATATTGCTGATCTGGTTCAAAATAAAGCCTTAGGTTCAGGACTAGAAAGTGGCTACCTCTCTTGGATTGGATGTTCGGGATGAGAGGGTTATGGACTTGTACATTAGAGAATTACACCTTACACATATTCAGCTTCGGGAGAGGGATGATGAAATTGTGTGGGACTTCGATCCTTCGGGAATCTATACCCCCAAGGCTGGCTACTTAAAGTTGAGCATTGTTGGGTATCAAAGGGAAGAAATTTGGTGGTGGAGGAAGTTGTGGAAACTCAAATTTCCTCCTAAGACACGCCTCTTTATGTGGTGTGTCTTGGAAAACAAGGCCCCTACATGGGAAAATTTGTAGAAAAGGAGCTTTCATGGGCTTGGGTGGTGTTTCCTATGCAAATCCACGGTGGAATCCAAAACTCATCTTTTTCTCATCTGTCCTTATATCAAAGAGGTGTGGAAGGAATTCTCAAGGTTGTTGGGATTTCCTTGCAGATGGGAGGGTCTTTCAGTGACTCGGGCTTGGGAGTCTTGGTGGGCCTCTTATGATGATGCTTCTCATAGAGATTTTCCTCTTCTTATTATTTGGGGTTGTTGGCTGGCCCGAAACAATTTGATTTTTGATGAGAAAGCATGTACTCTTGATATCACTAGTGCTTTGACTGTTGTTTTTTTTTTTGAAGGGAGGTATTGGAGCTGGAGATCTATATGGATATTCCTTGGGGTTTTTTTGATGGGGTAGTGAGGAATAATTCTTGTGGGGGTGGGGCTCTCCTTTTTCTATCTGTATCACACTTATTTGAGATATCTATCATCCTTGGGGAGGGCTCTAGCAACTATTCTGAACTGCTGAGTCTCAAACTTCTTCTAATATTTGTTGTAGAAAAAGGTTGCTGGAATATCAATGTATTTGGGGACTCCATGAATGTTATCAACTAGAAAAGGGGTATCCAACAGTGCAAGACTCTGTCTCTTGCCAATATGTTAATCTCGATTAGGGAGATCATCCGCAGTTTTGAATCTTTCTCTTGCCGACACATCTACAAGGAAAACAATGGGGAGGCGAATGGAGCCTCTAAGGAAGGGATATAGATGGCGGTGGGGATCTGGAAGGTGAAGGAGGTAAGGGATGGACGCGCTCAGGAAATCTTTCACAGGCCTCTCTACACCTGAGCTGGTGGACTCCCTGCGCAACTGGAAAATTAGATGTTGTCGTGAGCTCTATTTGGCATACTTGGTTTCGCTACTGGTGTCAAATGTTGTTGTAGTTAAATAAATGATGATGGGCCTGTCTTTCCAATGCTCTGCGTATATTCCATTGCTTGTTTTTATTTCTAATGCGATGGGTTCATATGTGTTCGAACTGGCTTTTTGCTACCATCCAATTAATTTTTACATATGGACTAATTGATCCTCTCTTATGAGATGTATTTCTCTGCCAAAACAGTCACTACCTGTTTGGTGATCCTGGGCGATCAATCACTATTTTTTTTTGGTGAGTTGAACTATATATTTTATCCACAGAGCCTGTTTTTTGCTCTTGCAATCGATCCTAGTCTGGATAACAAAACACACTTATGTGTTCTTGACTTAATGTAATGGGTGTAGATCTACAAGTGCATGTAGATTTTCATGCCTCTGCAAACGAACTTAGTATTGAATGCTGAACACAGTTATGTGTTCCCTTCTGAATGTAATTTTTTTCTCGTCTGATGAAATAAAATTACGCTTTTTTCTAAGGAAAAAAAATATGAATATGATTATGGTAGTGTGGATGTCATTATATGCATAATTCTGAAAATAATTATGTCGTAATGAAGATGCTAACGAAAGAAAGTAAAACCTTTAATGAAATGTTGTAAGAGGTGGTACAATGAAGGAATTAAATTAATTCAATGATGAAAAAAGAAGTACTAGGTTATAAAAATGAAATTTTTTTTTGGGTAAGTAGAGTTGTTACAAATGGTATCAGAGCCCATGTTGAAAACACTGGGCCTATGTTTCCCCACACAGAAATAACCCAAAATATGTTGTTGTGGATATATATATATATATGATGTACTAATTTATTTCTGTGTACAATGATTTAAGTGCAGAAACAATACAACTACTATTATGAAAGAAGAAGTATAGTTGTACATGGATCTGGGGGGTGAGGGAAATCCACCAGATCAAAATGCTCAATTGTTGGACATGATAAGAGATATAAACCGAGAAATGGTTCAACTTAGAACTAGAAATGAACGATTGTTGCAAGCCATTGAAGAGTAAGAGAGGTTGATCAAAGAATTAACCTCAAGGTATAGTCACGAAAGTGAAAACCATGGATAAAGAGGAAATAAGTTGAAACCAACTCAGAAGGATCTAAGGGTGGGGAAGCATCTGGACATCATTCCAGAAAGAAAAAGGAATTGCAAGGAGAATTCCAAAAAATTAAACCTCCCATTTTTTATGGTGAAAATGAGGAGGATGCGGAATCTTGGCTTCTAAACATGGTTAAATACTTCCAGGTATATGAATATGGAAGTAACTTGAAAGAAAGATTGTAAATTTACCAACTGCAAAATAAATCCACCCTTTGGTGGGAAGAAACAAAAAATGGTAGATGTGTTGGATGAAAAGATTGTTACCTGGGAAGACTTTCAAACCAAATTTAAGTCTAGGTACATGAATGAGGGATATTATGATGATAAAGCCAAAGAATTCCATGAGCTAATATTGGGATAGATCACAATTGATGTGTTTGTTACCAAATTCACTAATTTACTTTGTTATGTGCCTTACATAAGAGAGGAAAAGGTGAAAGTACAGAGGTTTTTAAATTGCCTACCTACTATCTATAAAGAGAATCGAATTTGACAATCCAAAAACCATGGATGAATTTTTTCGTAAAGAAAGATTATGATATCAATATTTCAAAGGCAGAAATGATCAACTAAAAAATTAGAAAAATAAAGAGAAAGGGAAAGGTGACTCAAAAAGAGTAAAACCAACATATTTGAAATTTGTTGGGAAGAACCACCAAAGGAAGAATTTAATAAAACTGGAGAAAACCAACCAGCACAGTCACATACTGGGTCTAAGCAGATGTATGAAAACAACAAAAAGGAAAGTGTTGTAAAAATGAAAGAACCATTAAAGTGTTGAGGATGTGGAGAACCTCACTTGTTATATGACTGTCCTCATAGACTAGTTTAGAACATTCAAGTGTTACGAGAAGCAACTACTGTAAATGACATTTGTCGAAACATTCCTAGGATCAGTGATGCACTTGAAGATTGCCAGGATGAACCCCAATAAACCATGATAGAAATCGAATGTATGATTGTTGAACAACCTCTTTCTGTTTTGATAGATCCAAGATAAAATTTAAGTTATGTCAGTCCATAAATTGTGGAAAAGTGAAAGTTAAAATTAGAAAAATTTCAGCAAGCATGGTTAGTGCAGTTAGCTACAGGAAAAAAAAGAAAATTGACCCATAAACTTCCAAAAATTGTTGTAAATTTAAATGGGTATGAAACTGAAGCTCATCTAAATATCTTGCCCCTAAGATCATATGACGTGTTAGTAGGAATGAAATGGTTATAAAAGCATAAAGAAATAGTAAATTTCTTAGATAAAACAACATTCAGGACTAGACATGGACACTATGAATTTGTGGTCCTACCCTTTCGACTTACTAATGCACCTGCTACATTCATGTGTCTAATGAATAGTGTACTGCAAAAGTATCTAGACAAGTTTGTACTAGTTTTCATTGATGACATTTTGGTGTACTCCAAAAATGAAGAAGAACACAGGGAACATCTTAGAATAATCTTAACAAAACTTAGAGAACATCAATTATATGCAAAACTCAACAAATGTGAATTTTACAAGGATTAAATTCAGTATTTGGGTCATGTTATTTCAAAGAATGGCTTAGTAGTAGATCCAGAGAAAATACAAGCAATAATGAATTGGCATGTACCCATAGATGTACCATCCATATGATCCTTTGTGGGTATTGCTGGATACTACCATAGATTTGTTGAAGGATTTTTAGCCTTAGCATATCCTATTACTTCTTTACAGAAAAAATGAGTGAAGTTTGAATGGATAGCAAAGTGTCAAAGTAGGTTTGAACAATTAAAACTGAAATTAACTACTGAACCCATATTGAAAATTGTTGATCCAAACAAGGAGTTTGTAGTGTGTATAGATGCATGTGTAGAATATTTAGGAGGAGTGTTGCTACAAGAAAATTCAGTAATAGCATACGAGTCAAGAACATTGAAGAAGCATGAACATAATTATATTGTATATGACTTAGAACTAGTTGTTGTGATACATGCATTAAAGATTTGGAGACATTATCTGTTGGGAAAGAAGTTCATATTAATGACAGATCACATAAGTCTAAAATTCTTCTTTACTCAACCAGATTTAAATGCTAGATAATCTAGATGGTTATCTTTCCTTAGTGAGTTCGATATGGAAATTAAACACATTAAAGGAAAAGAAAATAATATTGTTGATGCTTTGAGTAAGAATGCTCATCGCATTTTGACCAATGCAGGAAGTAGTGTTAAATTTTAAATAGAAGAATTGATACAGGAAGTGTTGATGCAAGACCAACAATATGTGAAATTGCAAGAAAATTTGCATAAAATTAAAGTTGTGGGATACACTAAAAATCAGAAAGGACTGATTTATTATAAATAAGGATTGTATATTCCAAATGTGACGTCTTTAAAACATGAAATTTTAGATGAGTATCATAAAATACTTTATGCAGGTCATCCTGGTTATCAAAAACCGATTCCAGCATTAAGGAAGAACATATTTTGGTCGGGTATGAAAAAATATGTTGTTGATTATGTAGCTAGGTGTTTAGAAAGTCAGCAAGTAAAAATGGAACATCAACATCCTGCAGAATTACTAAACCCTCTACCTATTCCAGAATGGAAATGGGAAGTGGTTTCCATAGATTTCATTATTGGATTTCCTAGAACCAAGTATCAACATGACTCTATAATGGTGGTTGTAGACACATTAACTAAGGTAGCCCACTTTTTACCAGTACAATCTACTTTTGGCACAGTTCAAGTAGCCAATCTATTCATGAAAGAAATTTTGAAATTACATGGCATTTCAAAAATTATTATATCTGACAGAGATTGAAAATTTACTTCATACTTTTGGAAAACTTTGTTTGGAGGAATGGGTACCAAATTGAATTTTAGTACCACTTACCATCCTCAAACAGATGGGAAAACTGAAAGAACCAACCATATTTTAGAAGAAATTTTGCACATCTATGTTATGGATAGACCTACAATATGGGAAGATTTTCTGCATCTGGTAGAATTTGCATATAATAATAGTTATCAAGATTCAATTAAGATGAGTCCTTTTGAAGCATTTTATGGCAATAAATTCCACACCCCGCTTAGCTGGAGTCAACCAAAAGATAAGTTAATTCTTGGACCTGATGCGTTGCAAGAGATGGAAAGAAATATGAAGAAAATTCAACAAAATATTAAAAAAAATCAAGATTGACAAAACAGTTATGCAAACAAAAAGAGAATTCATAGAGAATTCAAAGTGGGAGATCATTTTTATTTGAGGATTAAGCCTAAAAAGAGTACATTATATATTGGTAGTTGTGCTAAGTAAGTACCACACTACTGTGGACCATTTGAATTTTTAGAAAGAGTGGGACCAGTAGCTTATAAATTGGCTCTACCTAGCCATATTAAGGTTCACGATGTTTTTCATGTTTCCTTATAAAAAAAGTATGTACATGTTCCTACTCATGTAATTGATTGGACTATGATACATGTGGAAACCGAAGGGGAATTTCTTCTAGAGCCCCTTCGTATACTGGCATGGCAAGAAATCGAGCTCCGAAATAGGACTGAGCTAGGGTGAAAGTGCAGTGGAGGCACTTTACACCTGAAGAAGCTACTTGGGAATGAGAAGAGGAAATGAAAGAAAAATATCCATCATTGTTTGAGAAGTGAACTGATATTTTGCAACACCGAAGACGGTGTTTTGTTTTAGAGGGGGAATATGTAATATCCCTATTTTTCTGCTTTTATTTATACAGTTAAAAATCCTAAAGGTTAAGTGGACCTAAAGGAAAACTATATGTGTGGACATATTATTTTTTTAATTAATAAATGTGGAATTTTAATTATTGTGCAAATACTAGAGTAAATTGGAGACCAGGATTTCAAGTCCATGAGGATGGAATTAAATCCAAAGACTGTCCCAAAATCTCCAAAAATCCTTGGAGAAAATAAAATAAAATAAAAATATTAGATTGGAGATAAAAATCTAAAAGATACCTTAGTAAAGTGGAAAGTAACTGAGAAGAGGTGAAATAAAACTAGAAAGAGGAAAAAGCTAGTTTTAAAGAGCTTTTGTGGAAAAAAACAAAAGTAAAGCCTAGGCTAAAGGAAAACAACATTCTGATTTAACTGGATGTAGTTATGGAAACATGTTGAAGGGAAATCAGGCTTAAATAAGCTATTCTTGGGTAGATAAGGGTTTGTCTACACTTTGGAGGAATTGGTCTCTGTCCGAGGGGAGCTGTGGATGAAAGCTTAAGGTTGGGTGGAAAATAGTTTTTACTAGAATTGATATGCACAGTTATTAAATTTTGTCTTGAGATTATGTTGTTATGATGATGATTGGATAATAGTAAATGTGTTTTAGTTAGGAAGATAAGTGGAAAATTATGTCTTCTGAATTATCAATCTATATAATAAATTATTTTATTCTTTAGGGTGAAGTGTCTGATGTATTTAACAGAAACATAACTATAGTAGGTATAGCTGTAGTTTCTGTATAGTTTTTTTTTTAACAGAAACAATTATTTTTATATTGATTCAAAAGTTTTGAGGCTTATGCTCGGAGGTATTACATTTGGAGACCCAATGTCTAGGGGATTTCCGATCAAGAAAAATTCACCTACTCTGCTTCTTACAATCAATCTAGAAATTTCCCAAAGACTAGCAAACCTTCTAATACAAAAAAATTGTTGCAGCAAGAGACAAAAATACATGACAAAGGAGAGGGGTTGGCTAAGGAAGAGGATCCCATGAATCCCCCTCTTCGCAGAGGAGAGATCATGCTTGTAAATAGACAACAATGTTGGCTTCAAAGTCCGCATCTTTGTTATTTTTTCGAATGACATGAAAGAACTGAAGTCTGTCAAAGGACACGATCAGCTTATTGATGTGAGCGAACAACCATTGCAGGCGGAGGTCTTTAGGGACCGATTTTGTCACAATCAAGCCAATGAGGCTTTGTGAATCTCCAACGACTCGAGCCTCCTTGATTCCATTTTTTTGCAGCTTTTTCAAGCCTTGGAGGAGAGCCATGGCTTCTGCTTGATTGTTCAAAGTAAGCCCCAAAACCCAGGAAAAGTGGGAAATGATTTGGTCTAAAGGGCAGCGAATAATTCCTCCGCCTCCGGCCTTCCCCAGATTCCCCTTTGTTGCACCGTCAAAAAACATAGTGTGGATATTTTTGCTCCTTTTCCATTTGTCGAAGTCCTCATTCTCTAATCTGATTTTCCATTCTTCTCTATACTTCTCCATATTGTGCCCAGTGGAAAGTTTTAGCCCCAGTTTCTGGCACCAATCCCTACCTTGTTGGTTTAAGCTACAAACTCGCTTCTAGTTCACCTTGGCCTACATTATTTCTTTGAATAAGCTTCTAATTTTCACAATGATTTGTTGTTGGCTTAGTGCCTTCTCTTGAAAGATTCGATTGCTTCTTTCAAGCCAAATCTTCCAGCAAATGAGCTTAGGGATAATCATCCACCCCTCATTTGGCTAGCCTCTCTCCGGGAAGGACTTAGGAAACATGTCTCCCCAATTAGACAACATACCCATGATGGTTATTGGGAGGATGGGGTTGTTGTTCCAAATCAGTAAGATTTCATTCCAAATGTCCCGAGCATAGAGGAACTCGAGAAAGATGTGGGCCTAATTTTCCTCCTATTGTTGACAGAGTGGGCATCGAGAGGGGTCGTAGAAGCCACGATGTTGCAGGTTTTCAGTTGTGAGGATATTTTTGTGCCCCAGAAGCCAAGTGAACATGTCGATCTTTGGAATGCTTTTAACCTGCCAAATCCCTTTCCAAATCATAGGGTTGCAGGGGAAAGTGGGAATGGTCTTAAGGCACTTGTAGCCTTGTGTTGCAGAATATCATCTCATTGAGGAACCCCAACCCTTTCTGTCTTTTTTTCTTGCATTTAGAGGGGCTTTCCCATCTAGCACTACCATGAATTTGGCCCACCCTTGCTCCAAATGAGCAAGAATATATATCTTCTGCCACTCTGCCCGGATGTTGTTGTCCCACTCTGAAATGTCCTACATCATGCATCAACCATCTACGATCATCCACATTCTTAGTTGTTGCAACTCATGATCATCCACGATCACTTTTGCATTCATGATCATATCCTCCCACAAGCTCACCCGCTTCCCATTTCCTGGAATCCAGAACAAGCGGTCACGCATCAGTGAGAGAGCACGCTTGCATAGCTGATGGATCAGGGATCCATGTCGATTAGCTCAAAATTTCTCTAGGCTGAGAAGATGCTTTCCAAAGCTGTATTTTTTCCACAAAGCAATCTCTGCCCATCCTGGATTCCTTGCTACCTACCGCCATAAGATCTTGTCCCCCAGAGCGATATTGTGCTCCCTGAGGTCTTTTATGTGGAGGCCACCTTCCAGCAGTGGCATAGAAATCTTATCCCAGCTGACCAACATAATTCTCTTAGCATTATTCTTCCCTCCCTTCCAAAAAAAAATAGCGAATGGATTGCTCAATCTTGCGAAGAATGCACACCAGAGCCAATGGAACAGAGCTCTGAAAGATTGGAAGAATATTAAGGATTGACTTAATGAGCACAGTATTACCTATCAAGTTGAGCCACGAAGTGCCCCAGGCTTTCATTTTGAGCTTGAATTTGTCTAGCAAAGGGTACCAGTCCCTCCCAATCGGGAAACCTTGAAAGATTGGTAGTCTAAGATATTTAAAAGACACCCATTTCGTGGAGCCTTTAAAGCGAAAAATCCTGGTGATCGTGTTTCTCTCGAGTCTGGAAAGGTTCCAAGCATAAATGAAACATTTTCCCATGTTAATTTCACTCCAAGAATCGAGGCAGTAGCGATCAAGATCCAGCTTGAAGCGGGAGGCTGAGCTGGAGGAAGCACCCCCTATAAGGATGGAGTCATCAGCAAAGAGTGCATGGTTGATGTCTCTGACTCCCATGGTGATTCTAAGACCCATAAGCTCTTTATTGATTCATCTTTTCTCTAGCATAAAACTGAGGGCAGAGGCTTGAATGAAAAACAGAATGGGGGATAGAGGGCATACCTGCTTTATCCCCCGACTCGCCTTGAAGAAGTCAGCAGCACGCCCATTGACAAGTGGGGAAATCCATGGTTCTGAAATGCAGGCCTTGACCCAGCTTATAAAATGGTAGTCAAACCCAAATTATTGCATAACCCCAAAGAGAAACTTGTGCCTAGCTCTTTCAAATGCAGTAGCCAAGTCTAGCTTGACAACCATGCCTTTTTCTCATCTTTGGATGCTTGAACGGACCGCTTCTTGGACAAGGATGAAATTATCAGTTAGTTTCCTACCTTTGACAAATCCCCCTTGATTGTCAGGAATGATTTTTGGAAGAAGGCATTTCAGCATGTTTTCCATGACTTTAGTGATGAGCTTGTAGCCAATGTTGTAGAGAGAAATTGGCTTGAATCTGTTGAAATAAATGGCACCCTTCTCTTTAGGTATAAGGGCCAAGAAGGACGAGTTTTTTTTGCCCCCAAGCTTGTGGTAGGTTTGAGACTTTAAGATCATTTTGTAGAGGTCATTTTTTACAGTGTTCCAACAAGTTTTAATGCATTTAGTAGTTAACCCATCCGGTCTAGGAGCCTTGTCTGGATCCATTTCATCAAGGGCCTGCTTGATTTCATTGATGGTGATAGGATAAGTTAGCATAACATTCATTTGGGAATTGACCTTTAGAGGGATCAGCTCGAGAAGGTTAGAGTTGTGACTTATTTGTTTATCCTATGTGTACAAGTCTTTGAAGTGTTGATGGGAAGATTTTTTGATGTTGGCAAAGTCAGAGAAGGATTGGTCTCCTGAGGTTATCTCCACTATATAAATGAAGCTTCTTATGGCTTGAGTCTGCTTATGAAATAAGGAGGTATTCTTGTCCCCATCTTGTAGCCACAGACTGCGAGATTTAAGTCTCCAGAATTCCTCCTCACGGATGCAAGCCTTATGAAGATTAACCTGGAGCTCCTCTTCCAAGGTTAAGTCGTCCTTCGAGATGTCCATATCTTCCATTTGTTTTTTTTGACTCTCCAAACAAGCTTGGGCAGCCCGCCTTGACTCAGTCGGAGAAGGGAGGGCTTTAGCCCATATTTTGAGGGCCCTCTTCACTCTCCTCGTATTTTCTTCACACACAAAGAAGGGGGTTCCATTGATAGGGAGTCTCCATACTTACTCAAATATTTACAAAAATTCAAGTTGCTGCACCCAAAGAGTACTAAAAAGGAAGGTAATAGGCCTCATATTCATATGCGGCTTCATCTTAAGCCTAATGGGCTTGTGATTGGAGACCAACGAACAAAGAATAGCATAACTGACATCAAGACCTAAAAGAAAGAAGTAACTTTGGATGAGAAAGCGATATAACCTTGCAGCAATGTGACCCATACCTGTTCTTCTATTGGTCCATGTATATTTTCCCTTGACTGGCTTGATGTCCAAGAGATCTCAGTCTTGAATGAGTTCTTCCACCCATTCTCTAGCTGGATCCCTTACAATATTGCCCCTTCGCTTCTCCCCTTAGCATAAAGTAATGTTCATGTCTCCAGCGAGAATGAAATTATCCATCTAAATCTCATTTGCTAGATCCATAATGGATTCATAGCAGGTTTTATTGTGTCCCAAGATGACCGGGACATAAATATTGAAAAGATTTACTATCTCTTTGGTATGGAGATGAAAAAACTGAGCAAAAATCTAGTTTGAGTTGAATTTAACCAGGATTTTTTCAAAGCATGTATCATCCCATAGAATTCCCAGCCCTCCTGAGGCACCTCTAGAGGAGATAAAAATACCTCCTCCTTTTCCCCAAAATTGTTTTCTTTTGTGGAGAAAGTCCCTTTCCTCCATTTTGGTCTCCTGGATGAGAAGAATGTATGGCCTTTCCAACCTTACTAGAATTTTCATTGCTTCCTCTTTTAGGTTGCTCCCCATCCCTCTACAGTTCCAGGAGAGGATCTTCATTACTTCCTTTTTTGAGATGAGAGGGCTCCCTTAGAGCCCTGGATTTGACTTATGTTTACCTTAGGGTTTCTTTCAAACATATTTTCTAGGGTCGACTAGCTCCCCTGCAGCTTGTCCTTGTAGGTTTCTTGCTCCCTTTTTTCCCTAGAGGATTTTTGTCCCCTGGTCGATATTATGACCGAAGTTTTGGAATCCCTAATTTCTCCTTCTTCCTCTGCCTCCTCAGAATCTAGATCTTCACCCTCAGAGACAAGCTCTTTCTCTTTCAGGTTTTCTCTAGGATAATCACCAAACTTCAGTGGTTCTAGGGCTTCCTGCATTTGGAGATCCTTTTGCACGTCCTGTGGGTCAATTTGTTGGACATCCTCTATCTCTGAGTTTAAGACCGTAAATCTGTTCTCTTGACCTTTTTGGGTGGGTTTGGATTTAGGAATGATCCCTATGGGTTTTGTACTTCCCTTTCCTTTCTCCGCTCCTTGTCCGATTGGCCCTGGCCTAAGGCTCATTCTAGATTTCTTGGCTTGTTTTCGTCCTTCTTCTTTCTCCTTTTCTGGGCCTGCATTTTTGGGATAGTTATTAACAAAGTGGCCATACTCATGGCATCCGCGGAATTTGAACAACAGTTGTTTGTAGTCTAATTTCTGTATATGGGACCAGTTTACCATCGTTAGCTTAATGGCTTCTGGAAACCCAACTTCGAGATCAACCTCCATGCAGATTTTGGCACAATATTGTTGATCTTCTTTGTTTTCTTTGTCTATGAATTTTCCAAGGGCTTTGCTGATTTGCTGCATTGATTCCCATTTCTAGCAGTGCACCAGAAAGTTTGGGATCCTGACCTTGGCTGGAACGACAGATGGAACATCCTCCGAGGGGTCGAAGTTTGGAGTCCAAATATTTAAATACAATCCTTGAGGACCCATGAAATAGGGTCTTTTCCTGGAAATCAAGTCCTTATCCTCCTTTAAGTTGAATTCAAACAGGAATATACCCCACCCTAGAAATTATGAGGTGACGCTATTTGCAATGAGGGGCTTCCAGTTTCAGGTGATCCAGGCTTCCGTAGATTTTGGTGAAGGCCATAAGCCCGTGACCTGCCCAACCAACGCTTGGTTCGCAAGGGAAAGTGCCACCTTCATCGGACCCTCAGGCGGGAGAGCCACCGAGGGGATCTCATCCAATCTCTTGATGAACTTGGAGGCGAGTTGTTTTTTCTTCTTCGGTTGGGAAGCAATAAAAAATTTGAAGGCCTTGACCTCAAGAGGAGGAGGAGGAGAAGGCGGCGGAGGGGCCTGAGAGTCCACCATTGGGACGAACCCAAGCCAGGGATGGCACCCTAACCGACACCACCCTATCGCAGCACTAGAAACCCTATGCACAGGGTAGATCAGGAGGTAGAGCACAGGCTATCCCGGTAGAACGTACCAACTCAAAAAAATCAAAGGTCGTGGGCTTGGCCAGGATCAGTTAATCTCTCACGACGAGTCACGCCCTCGCTCACGATGGAGCACAGGACCTATCCGTCTTTACGAGGGCGACCTTACCACTACGCCACCTCCATAGACCTAGTTGTAGTTTTTGTATAGTTATATATACTAGTTAAATTAATTAACCAACACAAAATGTCTAAAACCAATTAGAAGGGTTTAAATCTGTTGTTAGGTTTATGAAAATTAACATATTACAAGCATAAAATACATCATTAGGAGTGGAGAATATTCTAAATATGTTAAGAGAAATATGGTAAATAATTAGTTATTTCTATAAACCATGAGGAACCAGAGATATGTACAGTGGGATTTATTATTAATATAAGAATGAAATATTTTTTACAAACTATGTACATAAATTCATACTGTACAAATTCATAAACATAGAAATCAATATACATCCACTTATTTCTTATGTTGAAAGAAGAACTTTGATATCATTTTACATATAGAGATACTATGTGTAAAGAACAATTATAAATACCTACATCAACTAGGAATTTTTCCTAAATTATGCATGTAGTTTAAATACTATAAAGAACTGGGAAAATAGGTATAAAATTATTACATGGATGGAAATTCATCAAATAAATGAGAACATAAATATGTATTAATATTCATAAAAAAATGTCAGCTATCTATGTCACAGTTATATTGACTAAAAGTCAATTGTTTTTTTATATTAATTACATATTTTATACATGGATAAATATCATTGAATTCAGTGGGCTGAATTATGTGAATGATAATGACCAACCTGTAAATAGACGGAACCACATTTATTGTCAATTCTTTTGATAAAGAGGACATAAGTAATTGTGCTGTAAATTATGAGATGTGATACATGTGTATAAAATCCACATAAAGAGTGGTTAGATTTATAACTACCAAAAAAATAAAATAAATACACAGAATATTGAAAATGGTCAAAATCAGTTAACATATGAAAATACCTTATTAGTCAAGTTTGAGGCAGTGAAGTCTCATTTATCTATGAAAAAATAAAATTAAGCATATATGTCAGTGTGGAGAACTAGGAAAGATATTAGAATTCTGTAATAATATTGAAATTATAGAAAAGGAATTACCTGAGTTGTAGGTGGAAACCATAGACTGGGTACTTGATGTGAATCCATGAATTGTACAGAAGTAGGAAAAGAGGAGTTTTCCTGTGTAACAAAACATTTTGTTAATCTGGGAAATCAACAAAATGATCATTACTTTCATAACACAAGTATTCACATATATTAAATTATTACTTAGTATTATGAATGTTTATACAAATTTATAAGACATACATAATATATATAACAAGAATGTAAGTAATGATTCAATAAAGTACATATAGAGAAACTGATTTAAAATATATATTCCATAAATTGGAAATATATATGATTCGACCTTAGTAAACAAACAAAGACCGATTCACGGCATTAAATAAATTTTGTGATATATAGAGAATATAAATACATGTTAAATGTGAAATATTTAGAAAATTCATTACAATGAATTGGGGAAATCGAATTCTAATTCGTTTTAGCAATGTTGTGGGTTGTATGGAAAAATGAAGCAGAATTAACCAAAATCATTTGAGGGAAACGAGGGTTAATTAAACTATGGAAAAGAGGTTAGATATATTCCAAAAGTTGAACAAGCTTTAATACCTTTGTGTAAACAGAACGAAGGTCGAATTCCATAAACGTATCTTAGAAACAAGATATTAATGCAGGGTCAAAAACTAGAAAAACGTAGAGTAAGAAATACGCAATACAGTAATACACTGTGGCTGTAACACTATTAAGTTATGGAAATCAAAATTTGAATTCAAACTATCAAATGTTATTCATATAGGAAGCAATAAAGAATAACAAATATATCTATAATGAGAAACCCTTGGGAATGAAGGGTAAATCCAAGATAAAGAGTTTAATAGTAATACGAAATATTTGAGAAGGCAAACGAGTATAAAACCTAGGGGCAAAACGTTAAATTGATTTTAATAGTGAACTAGTTGTACATGTTTGAAGACAAATTGCAAATTAAACAAGTAGAGCTCAGCCTTACCATAGCATGAATGATATAAATTGCAAGAAGGAAACCAAAACTTATAACGCATAGAGGGAGAGATAGTAATTGTGAGAGGAGTATACAACTTACCTGCATTATGGAGAACTGGTATTACCTTATGCGTTCGCCATGAAAATTTCATGCTAAAACCCTCTCCTGTCCTTCAATGTGAAGGCATAAAGGAACTTATCTGTTCCAAAAAACAAAGAGTAAGTCTTTGAATGTAATGCATGACTAACTCAGACATTTTAAAATGAAAACGAATATGTAAAAATCTATGAGTGTTAATAAAAATGTTGAGCAAATTACAGAGAAAAATGAGGTTACCTGAGCTTGGGAATCGTGACTATGAGGAAAAATTGGCAGAGATAAGCCACTAACATTGCCAAAATTTCAATAAAGAACCAGAGCCGAAACCCTTGGATGGAAAAATGTCAAATGAGGAATGAAACAAAATAAAACGAATATAATAAAATCTAGACAAGATCTATGGAGGAAAGGAGTAAGAATTGATCTCATCCGTTGAGTGACGAGAGATCCAACCTCCACTTGTTCACGAAATTAATATACCCATGTGACCAAGATAAGACAGGGTACATCCAGTTAATCAATGACAACATCGAACCAAGGGAAAAGTTAAATATTTTCAGGGTATGATGTCCTAACACATTAATTGGATATCAAATGAAATCCTTAGAGGTATGCTCGAGCGGATACATTACCTTTGCAAACATATTACATTAAAATTATGTCATATAACCATTAAAAGATTCACTTGTTAATAATAAAACTCCAATCTGCTATTATAAGGTTTTTATAAGCATGGTATCAAGGTTAATGATAAGGGACCATATACGTATTCCAAATTCAATAATAATGATAACTAAATGTAGTTAAAACTAGTTAAGTTGGACGTGGCATGGAAAATCCCTCCATGGGGATTAATCATATATGTCAATAGGGAATTCATTCCAGTATGATTATACACATTATTATTTAATACTCAAGATCCTTAATATAAGTCTAATATAAAATGAGGTGAATTCCCTAAGTATCTTACAAATTGATAGACCTATGGTAGCACGTAGGAAAAGACTTATAAGTCAAATTAGGATATAGTGATATATGTCCTAATAGGTAATTTTAACTTTAATAAATATTAAATTCATAAAATTCAATGATATACCTATAAGGGTAGAGTTGTGGAAAGGTATATGGACTTGATAAGATAATATTAATGGAAACTCTTATAAAGGAATTTAATATACATTAACATAAATGTATGAATTCCATGACAATGAGATGGAATTATTAATACATTAAAGGAGGAAACATATGAATATGATTATGTTAGTGTGGATATCATTATATGCATAGTTCTGAAAATAATTATGTCATAATGAAGATGCTAACGACAAAAATTAAAACCTTTAATGAAATGTTGTAAGAGGTGGTACAATGAAGGAATTAAATTAATTCAATGACGAAAAAAGCAATACCAGGTTATAAAAAGGGATTTTTTTGTTTGGGTAAGTAGAGTTGTTACAATGCATATGCTACGACCTCCACAAAGCACTTTCTTGGGAAAAGTGAGAAGAATTTTTTTCTTCATTTTTTGCAGGATTTTTTTTGGCAGTGAGTTTGCAGATCAGATTTGAAAATTTTGTTGCAAAATAAATAAATAAAAATACATATTTGTATTCCTTGTGAAAAAATACCCAAATTCAAAAAACAAATCGACTGAATCAGAGTCCGGATGAGGGATATATCGTTGATTTAAAATAAGTTGTGTTGCAGAATTTTTTCTGACAACAATTTGTGTATGTCAGCTCTCCTATAATTTTTTGCAGTTTTTTGTGCAGAATTTCAGAAAACATATTGCAGATCTGAGCTCCTCTTGAAAAATTACCCAATTTCAAAAAAATAAATTGATCGAATCAGAGTTCGGATGAGGGAGATATCGTTGATTTAAAATCAACTATTTTTTCAAAACTTTTGTGAGAGCAGAATCGTTGCAGCACGAATTTGGGTTTCCAGGGTGTCTAGATAGGGATTTCAATCATGTAGGAAGATGCATAATTACCATTCTATTTCCAAAAACATATTATAACAAATATTATGATTTATATTGACCGATTTATGCCCATTTTAAAATCAATTTTATATATGGAGCAACATTTGGAGCGAGTTCCCTTTGGAGACGTGTCCTCCCACCCCGCTTTAGTAGGCACCTACTTCAAATTCATTATTTTTAGCATAGTGGCATCTGGCTTGGGTTATTTGGAGATCTTCTCTCTCACCCTAGGCTATGTAGGCACTTGCTACTTCATCAACAGTTAGCATCACGGTTATGGGTCAACTGCACAAAATCCTTGCCATTGAAGTTCATTTTCTAGGCTGCACACTGTTAGTATCACAATTGGTCACAAGCATTACAGGGTATCTTTATCATTGGATCTTTGTTTTTCATGGTTTTGGGTTATCTACAAACTCACACTTCATTTAATTCCATTTGCTATGTCGCACATTGTCAGTATCACAATTGGTCACAAGCATTATAGGTTATCTCTATCCTCAGATCTTCGTTCATAATGGTTATGGGTTAACCACACAAAACCCTTCTCTTCAGTGGCTCTTCATATTCAACAAAGGCTTCTCAGGAGGGAACTTCACGCAATGGGGACCATTGCTTCTAAAGAAGGGAGGAATGATACGAATGGAAAGTGGCATACACCCATGGTATTCATCCACCCATAGTATTTATCTGTCCATGGTATTGTAAGTGACATCTACCCATGGTATTCATACAACCATGGTATGTATCCAACCATGGTATTCATCCACACATGGAATTTACCCATGGTATTGTAAGTGACATCCACCCATGGTATTCATTACCCATGATATTCATCCACTCATGGTATTGTAAGTGACACCTACCCATGGTATTCATTCACCCGTGGTATTTACCCACCCATGAAATTTCCCTGTATTATTGTAACTAAAAAAGGCTATAAGTAACAAGTCGCATTTTGTAAAAGGAGGTTTTCCACCACAATGTAGCTTTTACAATTATTCTCTCTTTTAATAAAAAGTTTCTTGGTGGTTTTGTTTATTGTTTTTCCTCAACTCTTTTCTTCCGACATTTCAATTTTTCAGATTTTTGGGGCCTCCCCCCAAGATCCATTTCATTTCTTTAGATCTTGCAGACCTCCCCCCAAGATTTGGATTATAATTCTTGCCGTAAGTTTCAACCACCCAACTCAACATTGCATGCTTTCGTGTACCAAGCACATAATTTCCATTAGATTCAAAATAAATTGAAATAATTTCAAATCATACCTCATTTGTAGCTCGTCGGCAAGGTACACTTGCAATCTTGTTCACTTTTTGTCACAAGAAGCCAAACTAGTTGTTTGATCAAATCATCATGTATAAACATATCACATCTGGTTAGCTCAGAACGCAACCATCATAAGTTAAAATCATGAATTGCATGAAACACCATAAACCATAATCATAAATCACATGTAACCATCATAAGTCAGAATCATAGATCACATGCATAATACAACTGAAATAAAATAGTGATACTTATCCTTCATCGGTCCTTACTTCTGCCTTTGTTCTTTTGTATACACATTGAATTAGTTTTCGCACCCAACAAGCACCTAGTGCCCTTGATTCTCTTCAATCACATTCACATACACACAATGTACAATATGTACATCCACAAAAGACATACAACACCACACAATACATACACCCACACCCGGTGTACAACACAACACAATACATACACCTACATCCTGTGTACAACACAAGACAATACATACACCTACATCCAATGTACAATACACACATACATCTGGTGTGCAGCACATCACATACACCTACACACAGTGTACAACACAATACATATGCGTACACATATTACAACACGACGAATACACATGTCACGATGCCATGACTACACAATGCACATACATAGTACCACATGCTCACAACACATCATTTACGACATGCACACAATACCACATGTACACCAATACCATATGTACAACATGTACACATTACCACTTGTACACAACACCACTGGCACAACATGACATCATATGTACATGGCACCACCTGCACAATGTGTACACAATGCCACAAGTACATCGCACCACATGTACAATGTGTACACAATACCACATGTACACAACACCACATGCACAACATGTACACAACACCACATGTACACAGTGCCATGTGCACAACATGTACACAACACCACCTGCACACAACACCACATGTACAACATGTACACAACACCCCATGCACACATCACCATATGTACATAGCACCTCATGTACAATATGTACACTACACTACATATCAACATGCGCACAACACCATATGCACACAACACCGCATAACCAACATGTGCACGATACGATATGTATACAACAAACATAGTTACCAATCAAACGGGAACTATTACCTCAAAATGAGAACTCTAACCCAAAAAAACTCAAAAAGCATGAAAAAACAACCCAAAAACGAAAAGTGTGTCTTCCAGAACGCACTATTTTTTTTAGGGTCAAATTTCAACATTTTTTTAAATTATGCTAAAAACCAAATTTTTTCTTGAAAAAGGGATTGAAAAAACACCCTCTAATCAAAAAGTGTTGGTGATGGAATAACATCGCCAATTTTTTGTGTGCAAAAAACAACTTGAAAAAAAAAAGCGTTGATGTTGGAATAACGTCGTTGATTTTGTGTGTGCAAAAAGAAACCTTAAAACGAAAAGTGTTGTTGTTGAAATAACGTTGTTAGTTTTTTGTGTGCAAAAAACACCTTAAAAACGAAAAGTGTTACTGTTGGAATAACGTATTTTTCTTTTAGGGGTAAATTGTCAACAATTTTTAATAATGACATTAAAGATAAAATATCATGACTCTGAAAAACCTTAAAATTTCAAAGATAAACATGGCATTAAAGATAAAATATCAAAAGCGTTAAAATTGCAACAATTTTTACACATGGTATTAAAGATAATCTATTATCGTGTCTCTGAAAAGCCTTGAAAATACAAGGATGATATTCAAGATAAAATATCACCTTTATGAAAATAACATTCCAACGATTTTTAGGGATGGTATTAAAGATAAAATATCACTTGTAAAAATAAAAAAAATTTAATAAAAAAATAAAAAATACAAAAAATTTCAAAAGAAAATAATTTTTTTTTAATAAACGCACCATTTAAAGAAAAAAATTTAAAATTAACCTAAAACAAAAATAAATATATTATTTTTTTAAGTTATCAAAAAAAAATAATTAAAAAACCACATAATTAAAAATTTTGATAAAATTAAAAATTTGAAATGAGTTAAAATTAAAAATAATAATAATAATAAAATAAAAAATTAATTTTATTTTAGAAATATAAATTAAAAAAAAAAAAAGCAAATAAAAATAAAAATTTCAAAATAATAAAACTTTCAATTAAAA
Source organism: Pinus albicaulis (assembly GCA_034641835.2). Taxonomy (NCBI): domain Eukaryota; kingdom Viridiplantae; phylum Streptophyta; class Pinopsida; order Pinales; family Pinaceae; genus Pinus; species Pinus albicaulis. Next base: position 598,299,482 of record CM076578.1, on the reverse strand, counting down.
AAATAAATTTAAATTTAAATAATAATTTATATTTTAAAAAAATGCATTTAAACGTATGAAAAATATTTTTTTAAATAAAAAATTAAATAATTCATTTTTTTTAAATTTAAAAATAAAAATAAAAAATGCAAATTAAAAATAAACTAAAAACAAATAAATTAAAAAATATAAAATATATTTAAAAAAATAAAAATAAAAATTAAATTAAATTTAAAAATAAATTTAAAAAATTTAAATTAAAAATAAATTAATTAAAAAAATTAAAATTAAAATTTAATAAAATTTAATAAAAAAAAATCACCACTTGGTTTATTTACTGTCACAGGCTCACCATGCTGCTGGAGAGGTGCTAATTTTTTTATTAATTTTTAATTTTTAATTTATTTATTTATATTTTTTAAATTTAATTTAATTTTAAATAAAATTATTATGAGGGTTTCCGTTAGTTGCATTATATTAGATATCATTTTGACCATGATTTCAAAATCATGAGAAGTTAATCGGGCCATTTACTCATGAGGTGAAATGGTCATAGGAATCATCAAATTGACGCAATGAATCCCAAAAATGATATCTAATATAATGCACTGCGGAAACCCCTCATACTTAAATACAAAGAGTAAAGGGAGCTCTTCTTGAATGGTTCATGAGGCACAATACTTGCTAAGGTTTTGCAAATGGGGTAGCAAGCTAAGTGGGCTTGATTGTGGGGAAAACTCCACAGTTAAGCACGCTTGAGCCAGAGGAGTTCTGGGATGGGTGACCTCCGGGGAATTCCTGCCACTGTGCAAGCTCTAAGTGATGATTGATGCTATGCATTCACTTCAACTGCACTTTCACCCCCGTGAGCATCACCTGATGCAATGAGTGCTGCGGACTATTCAAAAATCATGAGAAGTTAATCGGCTACGATCACTCTCATGGAAATGGGTCATAGATGTGAAATTCTAAATTAACGCTAGCCTGAATCCCAAAAAATGATATCTAATATAATACGCCGTTGTAAAACCCCTCATACTAAAAATACTAAGAGTAGCGGGGGTGAATCAATTACTTGAATGGTTCATGAGGCACAATAGTTGCTAAGGTTTTGCAAATGGGGTAGCAAGCTAAGTGGGCTTGATTGTGTGGAAAACTCCACAGTTAAGCGCGCTTGAGCCAGAGGAGTTCTGGGATGGGTGACCTCCCGAGAAGTCCTGGTTACCGGGTGCAAGCCCCAGAAGTGATGATTGATGCTATGTGATTCATTTCATTAGTTTCAATCCCACTTCTTCACCCCTGTGCTCATCACCTGATGCAATGAGTGATAAGTGGACTATTCAAAAATCATGAGAAATTAGTCAGTTACAAATACCTCTCATGGAAATGGTCATATATGAATGACTAAATTAACGCAGTTGAATCCCAAAAATGATATCTAATATATTAAATTTAGTTTTTTATTTTTTGTTTTATTATTTTTTAATTGTTTTAATTTACCTTTTAATTTTTTAATTTTATTTTATTTATTTTTTATTTTTAATATATATATATATATATATATATATATATATATATATATATATATATATAATTTTCAACAAAAAAAAATAATAATTTTTTATTTGAAAAAAAATTAATTAAAAAATTATTATTTTATTTGAAAATTATATATATATATATATATATATATATATATATATATATATATATATATAATATTTTTAAAATTTAAAATTTTTTTTTTAATTTTAAACTTTAGTATTTTAAAATTTTGTCAATCTTATTTAAATTTTTATTTTTTATTTTATTTTTTAAATTTAAATTTCTGAATTTTAAATATTTTTAATTTTAGTATTTTGATTATTTGATTTTTTTTTTAATTTTTTTTAATTTTTTTTTTAATATTTTTTTTTATCGTTTCTTTTTTTTTTAACTAACAAAAACAAAATTGTTTTTTTTTGTTGTTAATTTCTATTTTTTTGTCTTTAAATTATGAGTTTTTTTATTTTTATTTTTTCCTCCATTTTTTTTTTACAAGTTCTTTTTTTTTGTTTACACTCTTATCGGTTTTTTTCATATTTTTTTTTATATATTTTTTTGTATTTGATTTTTTCTTGTCATATTTTTTTATTTTATTTTTATGTCTTATTAGCAAGATGAGAATCACCACTCTAAACAAAAAGGATTGATGTTGCATCAACACTTTTCAAAATTAGCGTGAAAAGCATTAACATTTTAAAACAAATGTTCATACTTGATAAATAAAAAAAATTAAAGTGCTAAAAAAATGACCATTTTTCTAAATCGACATGATATTTAAAAAAAATATATCAAAGAAAATTTAAAGTTCCAAAAATATGCTAAAAAAAAAACAAGTTATTTTACATCACCATTTTTCAAAATCTACATGAAAATCATGACATTAAAAAAAAAAAAAAAAAGTCATAAGAAAATTTAAATTGCCCAAACTATGCTCCAAAAAAAAGGGGGGCGATTCTGCATCACCACTTTTCAAGATCGGGTGTTGTTTTTGCTACCTAAAAAAAACAGGTACCAGGTAATTTTCTCGTTTGATCGATAACTATGTTAGCACCACATACCCAACATGTACATATTACCATCTATAATCGACACTACATATGCAATATACACACAACACCATATATATATCATATGTACACAATACTACATATGTTACATGTACACATCACCATAGGTACAATCACTAAATATACAACATGCACAACATATACACAAAAGTACAATTGCACATCCATAGACCACACATTGACTCCACAAAGAAACTTGTTTTTAGTGTCTTTCCACTATCCATGCTTATCATAGCACGGTTGCAGATCACACTACTTTTACTTCGTTGATGTACCCCTCAGCGTTAGTTGTGCATACCATAAACATAGGCATAGTACAAACATATAATATCAATTCATGTCCATATGATATTGGCCTCACAGATCTATCACGGTTAATCTTCCCATTTGATTCCTCGTAAGACCAAGAACCTATTCATGCCATTCACCTGTATAAGCAATCTTTCCTCCACGAGGATGATCCCCGACAACCCTGCCAGACAATGAAATATATACATAGATACATACATATATAATCATTAGCATCAAGCAATCATGATCCTGTCAGACAATGACATACATACACACATATATACATATAAACATTTCACATTAAAAAACCATGATCCATGACGATCCTGTCAGACATGACATGCATACATACATACATGTATACATACATAAACATCAGCATAATCATGATCACAATAGAATTACCAGATAGCATAAGGCTAAGGTTAAGAGAACGCTCTTTATCCATGCACAACATTGAGAACAATAGTTCACAACATAGCCAAGAAAATCCATTTACTTTACCTTTTATGTTGCCTTTCTCATATATGTATTGTCGTCATCCATTTACTACAATGGACCCAACCAGTCCGACCGACTCTCAATTATTACCTTCAACTGCCTTTTACTCATGCACCAAGTTTCATCTAGGTTTTACATTACCTGTTGGGTACCACACAGCTCTCCCTGAGCTCCATTAACTTTCCTCTTCCCCAACCAATTCCCAAGGCCCTCAAGACATAAAAGGCAAGAACAAGAAACAAACTAAAAGAAAACCATGAAAACCAATAGAAATATGACACGATGATCATGCACTAGACATAAACAAAGCTGCAAATCAAGCACAAAAAACCACAAAATACCAAAAGCATAAGACTGGCAATAAACACCATGACACAATCCCCACGGATCTTCGTGCTTTCAAAGGAAAACTCAACCTAATCCTTCTCCAAGATTCCATGGTAGTCTCTTGCCATGCAATCCCCTGCATCATATTGCCATAACCACATAATTGTCAACACATGAATAAATATAACAATATACCAGTTATCTTACCCTGTTGTTCCAATATCGCTTCCTTGTAAACACACATGTCAACATGGTGAAAATTCCATGTAATAAAAGTTAATAAAGGAAAAATAATAACCACGGTTGATGGGACACTTATTCCAAGTTGAAAGTTGGGCAAAAAATCCTAGTGAGGGTGTTCATTGGTTTATTATGGCTAAGGAAATTGGCAAAGGCAATGTCAAAGGCTTTGGAAAGGCAAAATGGAATTTTTGGCATATTTATTTATGAAAATAATGGAAAATAGGAGAAAATGAAGGTGAAAGGTCGGAGGTTGCATGTGAGGAGGAAAATGAAGGAAAATAATGGAAAATGAAGAAAATAGAGGCATAATTAATACAAAGGCTTTTGAGGATCAGTTGGTACCTTTTTGTCAGTTCAGTTTTGGAGTTCTCTCATTATTCTCTCTCTCTTTCTCACTCTTGGACACTTAGAGTTTTCTTGGAGCACTTTAGCATTGGATCAAGAAAGACAAAGAAGGAAAGAGGAAGGAAGAAGCAAGCAAGGAAGAGTAGGATCAAGCAGCTACAATAGAATTCTTTGCAGGTATCGATTTGCATGTGTGATTTCCTTGCTAGATTTGGCATGCATGGTATTTCATATGGTTCTTTGTTGCCATGGCATGGGGTTTTCCAGGTGTGACGAAGCTTTCAGCCTAGCCTTTCCATTTCCGAATAGCCATGGTGTGATGGAGTTCTCATTTTTTAGTTGAGATGAATAGATGGATGGATTTAAAGTTGAGTGAGTTGGATCTCTAGATGAAAGAACATGTGGCCTAGTAACCCCTGGACCGTATTGTGGGTTGCAGTAAAGCTAGGCAATATCTTGCCTCGATTAGGGCCTAGTGATCTGGTGTGGATTGCGGTAAAGCCTAGTGGTGGGTGCTCTCCATCAGGCATGAGAATCCTGGGATGGGATATATGGTAAAGCCTGGAGAGTGGAGTCTCAGTTTAGAGCCTAGTGATCCAGTGTGGATTGCAGTAAAGCCTGAGAGACTAGGAGGCAGAAAAAATCCTCACGGTGTAGGTGGATAAATCTAGTGGAATTTATGCTTGTTCTATGGCCTAGTGATCTAGGATGGATTATGGTAAAACATGGTTTCTATTGATGAGGGTGAGGTGGTTTAGCCTTAGGATGCCTTGGTTGGTTCTTTTGGTTTGAGTCCCACATTAATGCTTGGAATATGGCACGAGGGTGATTCGCTGAAGAGAGATTTGGCTCAGCCAATCTATGGTCGGGTGGAACGTGGTAGTCTCATTCCGTGTTGGTTTTTTCATTCATTAATAAGAGTTTATCTCCTTGACATATTATGTGTAAATGTATTGGTTTATGTGTATTCTATAGCTGATGTATCCTTGAGATTTCGGTTGTTATTATGTTGGTTATAATCGTGCATTATGACAGTGATATTGTATGGCTCTCCTCATGTTTTCATTTGTAAATCAATGAACAACGTATCTATGACCTAATAGATGATAATGTGGCTAATGATGTAAGGGAACAATGCTTCTTAGTGATTCTCAAATAATTATGAGACCCCTATGCTTAGATATGTTGTTTAAACTTTTAGATTACATATTTGTGACATGTTTTACGAAATGTGTGTCACGGATAGTAGAGGTCCAGTCTATACCTTGTAATTTTTTTTTGCAAATGTATCATTGTTCTATTGTTATAAATCATTTCTGAACTTTTCATTGAGTTCTAGGTAGTGACCTGGGCTTTGGGCTTGAAAAACTGGCTCAAATCCCAAGGACGCTGGCACAGGTATGAGGAAAAAAATCCTTGGACGCATGCATGTCGATACTGTGGGAGCGTCCAGAGCCTACGAGATGCATCCTTTCCCATATCAAGGGAGCGTCTGAGGTTTTAATAGTCTAAAACCTCAGTGGGACCTAGGGGTTGGTTACCCGAGTGGTTGGGATGGCTCCTGTGAGTTTTGTTGCTGATGTGGAAGTTCTATGTGATGTGTTTTCGTCGATTCCACTTCCTTAAGGTCTTAGGTCACCTAGGAGGTTGAATCAAATCACAGTATCCTCTTGTCACATGTTTACCCCAGTTGTCTGGTTACTTGGGTAGATATCGGAGAAGGGTGTTGCACATGTCAACCACATGTTCCAAATATCAAGAAACATATCTATAAATTTTAAACCAACCTTTAACAAGTCTAACAACCATGTCATAATCAATAATTAACTCACAGTATTCATTCATAATACATAATGCTACAATTATCACCTACTTACACTCAAGTACATATCAACTGTCTCAACACATGTGTTAGTACAACCATCTTAAGACAATATCATTTCTTCATGCAATCTTACAGGCACATACTCATATCATGCAATTAATCAACCTTCAAGCAAGTTGTAAACATACCATGCTAGATAAATCACCTAGATTGCATAATAGTCACCAAACACTCAAACACCAAGTAGACGACATAATCAAATAGTCTAGCACCAAGTATACGACATAAGAAAACACATAACTTAATGTATCTCAAGGGAGACTATCTTTTTTGCACAAGAAATCTAGATTAGCATGATATAACTTCATAACGTATCAATTCAATCATAAATAAGGTAATGATATCCATAACAGTAATTAGCAAACATGTTCATATCATAAACTTATAAACAATTGTCTTTCATGCATAACAATCACATATGCACATTCAGTCTAAATTAGTACAACACAATAGCACAAATATGTTGAATCATACTTGAATGGCACAACCACAACCATCTGCATAGGCCAATCCAAATTATCATGATACATATAACATCAAGATATTAATGAAATAACCCTAATCATCAAGTTAACTAACATATAACAACAATGAGTTAACATATAGCATACTCATCAACAATATATAACATAATCATCAAGTTAGCTAACGTAAAACAACAACAATGCATATAACAACAAGTTACTATCATTCATGACTATTCTACGCATGTGCATATGACCACATTGATTCACTAGCATCTACCATGCATGTAACCACAACAACAATAAAATGACAAACATGTATATAACCATAATGCATATAACAATCCGTTAACCAACATATATGCATGCCAAACATAAAATACTTATATAATGATGTGCTCTTACCCCAAAGTCTAGTGCCCTAACTTCACTTTTATGATATGCATCTCTTGCTCTATCTCAACCAACACATCAGCATCATAACATACCAAAAACATCATGATGACCTATAGATCCATTTTCTGATCTATGGTAGTTGGGATTAGCAAAGTGTTCATGTCTAACAACTTCTTCTTTTTCTGCCATAAGTGGGTCATAATTATCTTGAATGAAACATCCATCTTTCATGGTGATTCTTTGTATCATTTCCTCTAATTTACTTACCAAAATGTTGAGTTTTACCTATGCAATGTTGTTCTTCTCTTCTTCTGCTTTCAACTTTTCCTTTCTAATTAACAAATTAACTTCTACATCTACTGCAATGTTCTACATCTGTTCAAGTGTTGCTGGGCTTCTTTCTCTCAGTTGAAACTCTATTTATGGATCAAATGCTTTTGGATAATACAAAATAGTTGAATTAGGAGGAGGTATGATATTTGATGGCATTAAATAATAAACTTGATTAAATCTACCAGAAAATTGTTGTATTGTCTCATTTGGATGTCTTTTCAATTGATTGTATTTTTCTATGATTATGAAAAGATTAACTTTGATTATCCATCTATCAAGGAAAATTTTGACAAACTGTTGGAAATTTGAGATGCTAGCAATAAACAGGCTCTTAAACCAACTCTTTACTTTAGTTTGCAAAGAAAGAGTAAAAATTTTAATACTAACATCATCTTCATCTATCTCAAATAGGTCTAGATAATTCTTAAAACCTTGAACATGTTTTTCAGCAGTGATGTTACCATTTTCAAAATCAAACATGGGGAGATATTTGTAATAATTATCAAGGAAATCATGGAGTATAGGAGGTAATATGAGTGGCTTATATCTATCAGGAACTTTATAATGTACAGGAATATGTACATGAATTTTAAGATCAGTCTTGATTACTTGAAGCTTATCAATCGAAGGATGATCATCATAAGTTTCAAAAGAAAGCTGCTCAAAGGAATCAGGAGAATTAATATTTACAATCTCCAAAGGAAATTAATTAGAGACTAATCTAAGATCTTTGCTAAAATACAATATACCTTGAAAAAACTTTTTGATGAGAAATAACATGACGTCTTGGATTAAGACCCAAGTTGAAAACCTAATATTCCCATGATGTTCTTCCAGGTTCATTCCTCCAGTGGAGTCTTGAATCTGATTTTGAAATTGATGTGGAGTCTCCAGGTGGATGATTTTAACCTTTATGTGTCTGATCATTGTCCACCATCATAGATCAGATCTGAACTTCAATGTAATCTTTTAAAGAAGATGTTTTCCCCAGCGGAGTTGCCAATATGTTATCACTCAATAATTTCTCAAGGTTAAAGAAATAACTCACCGAGGTAACCACAAACCTACTTTTAATCTTAGGATCTAGCCTTCCTAAATCTCAGAGAGGGCTCTCTCTTTATGATTTAACTTTGTTGTTTTTAGTTTATTTTAGGCTAGTTATGTAAGATTGATTGGGTTTTGATTTCGGTTTGGTTTGGTGGTGGAATTACTGATTTAGATGGATAGATGCAAGTCTGTTTTCCATTGGGCTAATGGAGTCAATGTATCAAGCAATAGATCATAATAAATTTCTAAAGGAAGTGTTCACAGGGCAAGGTAGCTGAGTAAATTAAGATCTTTAGGTTGGAAGGGGAAATGTTTTCAATCAAGATGAGAGAGAAATTAAGGATTCTCAGATCTGGATAATGAAGGAATAGGACAGAGGTCAATCGAAACGAGGGAGAAATGAAGAATTCCCTAATCTGGATATCAAAAGAAAACATGTAAATGAATAATAGTACAAGACAGATTGTATTTAAACAAGTTATGAAATAAAATTCCTGTTATATCATTTAGATTAAGAAAACATGCAAGTATGTGAAAAACTTTAGAAAATAACAGTTGAACAATAGAAAAATACTTCACTGAAATGGCTCAACACATGAATCTTGCAATGCAATGCCTTTATTACTCAATCCAGTATGCTGACTTGAAAATGGTGCAATAAACCTTTAGGTTTCAGATCAATAAAACTATAGAAATGTTTAGCAATCCACACACCACTAAATACTTCGAATTATGATGTATTTATACAAAAACTAATACTAAATATCTTAAAACTGATTCAGGATTTATTTCTGGAAATAAAATATCTGGATACTAAAAGGTAGTGATATGTTTCAACTGATTGAAAGTTGTCCCTATTTTACTTGATTGTTGTTATCTGTTGGTTTCTCTCAAGTTGGCTTGTCTCTCTTGCTGTCATCTTCCTTTGTCTTTATCTGATTTATCTTTTAACTCTGATTTTGACCTTTGACTTTGCCTTCTTTGTCACTTGCTTTCACTTTTACCTATAAATATTTACTCACTCTTTTACACTTCTGTGTTTTTATTAAAAATGATTTTTTATTAAAAGACACATAAAGAACACAAAATTTTCTTTGGAGAGTAGTTTGTAATAATATTTTGCTGTGTTGGTAAAAATAATTTCAACTATGTTTTCACCATCATTATGTAAATGGTTTTATTCCTGCTCTGTTGTTTTATTGTTGGTTTACCTTGTTTTCCTTTTGTATATTAATTTTCTGCTTAAATTCCAAGAATATGGTTTAAATAGTTTTGAACTAGTATCAACTGTTTATTAGATTTCTTGGTATGCTGATATACCTGCAAAACAAAACCAATTATTAATAAAACTCAGGTCTGCAAGGGGCGGACAATGGCTTCATTTGAATTGGGAATTTTTTGGGAAGAGTCCAGGTTTGTGGAGTTTATCTCTGACTATAAATAGCTCTCCTTTGCAATTTAACAGATAGGTTATAGACAAAATAGTGGGTTCATAGTTCTTCTTGATAATGACTTTCGTTTCATTTGAAAATCTGCAGATATAACTCAATTGTATGGTTTTGAAACAATTTTTGGATTTTTCGCATAGTGCCGGAGTGAAATTATGGTTTATCATAGTGGAAAAATGCTTTCACACAGCACAGATGGAAAAGCGGTTTGTCGAAATGGTGCAGAGGTAGTTTCACTGTTTGTCACATCCCAAAAGATGGTCAGGCAGTTTAAAATGAAGTGTTTCCGCATGGAAAAGGAAGGGATGGGAAAAACCACCCATTTCGCATTTCCTTGTGGTTTTTAAACATTGATCTGTTGGAGGATGTGAAAAGGATTGGGGCCGTTGGATTCGATCTAAGGAAATCAGACAGATGTCATGAGTGGCGGGTTTAAAAGGTGGGACCAAGAGTTAATAGGTGAAGGGGATGTAGAAACTTATTAATAATGATGTATTACCGAATTCTCCTGATCTAACAATATTTATCTTCTTGCTAAATACAGAATCCTTCCACTGTTAAACTTGTGGAAATTTAAAACTCAATTGCAAACACATGTGAATAAATTCAATCACACATAACACAGTTGTTTAATGAGAAAGATTAAATATGAAAACCCCAACTATCATATATTATTTATATCAATGGAATCATGTAATAATCTCATACAAAGCTTAGTACATCAAGCTCTTAGTACAATAAACAATTATTACACACTGTCATGCAGAAATTTGCATCTCCATGCACCAATTTCTTGCCTCTTGACAGCCTCCCTCCACTGCACAATCCCTATTGAAGAAGACCCCTGAATGAATTCGAATTGGCTTTGCCTTGACTACACAATCCTCATTGGAAACTCCAATGTGTGTCAAATGCATTGAATGCATCACTATAGTCACAACAGATAGTTCATCTCACCCTTTCACCTATCTCTCCACTAGGTCTCCACTGGAACTGACATGCAAGTAGTTAACTGTTGTATTTGTTCAGTTGTTAGTGAGTTATTAGTTGTGAATTAATTAACTAATTAATTCACTAAACTCTCACTAGTGTATCTTTCAGTTAGACTAGATACAACTAGCTCAACTAAGTTTAACTCACTTAACTGAGTTAAACTAAATAAAAACTCCATAAACTACTCTTCCAACTCTGTCATAAATTTGCCACTTCAGTTCTAACTGATTCCTCCATGCATGAGCCACCAATAAACCCTAGGAATTGCATAATTCCTTCAGCCCATTGATTTGCCAAATATGTTCACTGAAATAAAGTGCTCCAAGAGAATAAGTTGATGTTTATTGTCGGAATATTATTAAGAGCTAATAATAATCGACATGCATCTATTTTTAGATCGACGATCTATAAATAGACTTCGCCCAATATTCTAAAAATAGAATTTCATCTATTTTTCACATTGACCAACCATCTACAAATAGAATCCTACAACTTATATAATATGCTCACCATGTCTAAAAATAGACATACACCTAAAAATAGTCTGTGGGCCCCACTTAGTGAAGGTGCTTACTTTTCACTAAGCTCATCATCTTGTTGAATCTCAATAGGGGAATGTAATAAGCGAAGTCTTTATTAATATAATTATAAGTTGGGATTTTAATATATTTGGTTGGGGGTTTTAATAAGCGGGGAATTAATATATTATTAAATTATGGGTTAACATGATGTTAAAGGGGTCAGGAAAATGATATAAAGGGGTAAATATATTAAAAATGGGGATTAATATAATAATGGGGTTAGTAATTTTACATGGCGGGATGTTAGAAATGCATTGGGAATAAGTTAAAATAATATCAAGGAAGGGTATTTAGCAGTGGGTCTCGATATATAACAATCAATACAAACCATAGGTAAGTGGGTTTTGGGTGTTTTATTAGAAAAAAGGGAATTATTAGAGGAGAAGGGAATGAGTTTAGAAGTAGGGAGAGGGGTTTTTTATGAGGGGAAAGGGATATTTATCAAAATAGAAATGGATTTTACAAGGGAAATGTTCTTAGAATAAATGAAAATGAATAGGGAAGGGGTTTTCTGGAATTAGGAAGGGGAAATTAATAAGATATTAGTGATAAGAAACAAACCAATTGATGCTTTCCAATGCTTATGAAAGTAACCTACCTACCCTTTTTTATCCTAATCATTTTCATTTCCTTTATTGGGCACATTTTGATCTTGTTGACCCTTTATTTTATTTTAATAATCAAACTACCTAATTCTAACCTTATGACTTCCAATGGCTCAGATTAAACTGATGGGTTCATTATTATTCTCTACCTAACAACTGATCTGCCAAGATTAAATGGTTTGGCCAGATATTATTCACTAACTACCAACATGAAATTTAAAACATGAATAATCAAGATTAAATTGTATGATTATCATGAATTGTGGCATTTTGGACAAGCTGCACACAATTTTATTTGCATAAAGTAAACTAATAGTAGTGGCATTCGAATGTGAAACACTTTCGTGATCTTATTTTTATCTCTTTTTGTGGGGTTCATACTTGATATTGTTTTTTGCTCTTGTTTCTTTTGGTCCTTTGATTTTTCTTTCAAGACTTACCCTCTTTTCATTTTTTAAATATGGGAAAACATTTGCAGAAAGAAAAGTTATGTACAATATTACAAGATTTTAACATAGCAAATTCAAAATTATGAATCCTATTATTATAGGACCCTAATAGTGGCTTTAATTGGGGATGGCATCTCCTCGTGAGATGTCAAGAACACCGTCAACTAATAGCCTAATCTATTGGGCCAATCCCAAGCCTGCATATGCTTTGTTATATAATATTTGTGACTGAAAATCTTGAACTGGAATCACACCCTTTTCTGCAAACTGGAATATGATACATGCTGAACTACTGCATCCTTAAAACCAAACTACTATATCATCAATAATTTTTAGGGTATTCTTCTTGGCTTTAAATCTTAATGAATTTTTTCAATCTCTTGTTGAAAACTGAAAACTGAAACTGAAATAAACTTGTTGTTGAAAACTGAATTTAATCAAACTGAAATCCTACCTACTTACTCTAATCCATTGTCTAACTAATAATTAGGTAAAATGAAACAGCCAATGCAACCATTCAAGAATTATATACATTGATGTATTTTGTTGCGTGTGCTTATTTGTGATCAAAACTGAAGTTTTGCAATTCAATAGAAACTTGTCAACAAATTTGAAGATAAGGAAATACTCAATTTCCTTTGTTGACTCTAGAAACTGTATAAAAGGATCTTCTAAGGTATATGTACAAATGTTCAACTAATACAAGCAACTGTACATCTGTTCTGGATGGCCTCCTTGCCCTAAAACTAAACTGTTATTTTGACCTTTATCTCCCTGCAAAATTAACTTATGATTGTTCTGAAATAATTGCAGTTTTTCAGATAAGCTTTGTGATGATATGTCTACTGATGGAAATGTCTGTATGAGGAAACTTTTATCATTTTGATTATGAAGCTCATAGTTAGTAAACGGAGAAACATTTTGAATGCATTCATCATCCAACATATCAACTATTGGATCATAAAAAAATTGGAAGGATGGTTGCAGCCTATTACATATGGGTTTCAATGGGACTTCATAGATTTCTATAGGCTGCTCCTCCTTAGAGATATATGAAAATTTTATTTTACAAACTGAAATGATTCAAAACACAGTGGCATAGATCTTTCCTATGTCATTTGATCAGGTATTTCAATGAAATTTGATAACTGTAATTGTGAAACTGAAGAATCTTGATCAAGGGTTTCATTGTCTTCTTTGTTGTCAATAAAAATACCTAAATACTAATGATTTATAATTGCATTAAAGTTGTCTCTGATAAACTGAAATGAAGCAAAACAAAGAGGCAAATATCCTTGACCTATTTCCAAATTTTCTGCACTTTCTTCTTCACTCTCATAACTGATATGTATTGGTTGATCACTGTATTCTAACTGCTGAGACTGGATTTCCTCATCCCACAAACTAGCTTCTGATTGCTCTATAAATTTAGCTTGAATTTGGAGAACATAATTATCATCATATTGATCATACTCAATAAAATCATTAAAATAAGGAATGCCATCAAACATAGACATTAGATCAGTAGATTACTTCTCTGCATATTTATTTATAAATCCATTTTCTGATCTATGGTAGGTGGGATTAGCAAAGTGTTCATGTCTAACAACTTCTTCTTTTTCTTCCATAAGTGGGTCATAATGATCTTGAATGAAACATCCATCTTTCATGGTGATTCTTTGTATCATTTCCTCTAATTTACTTACCAAAATGTTGAGTTTTACCTCCGCAATGTTGTTATTATCTTCTTCTGCTTTCAACTTTTCCCTTCTAATTAACAAATTAACTTCTACATCTACTGCAATGTTTTTCATCTATTCAAGTGTTGTTGGGATTCTTTCTCTTAGCTTGGGCTTCTTTCCAAGCATTATTGTGGGAATCAAATCGAAAGAACCAACTAAGGATTCAGAGACTAAACCACCTCACCCTTGTTAATAGAAACTAGGCTTTACCATAATCCTCACCGGATCACTAGGCTGAAACAATAAACATGTAATAACAAGATTTAATATGATCTCCACCAAATCACTAGGCCAAAACAAGCATAGAGACCATAGTATTTCTCCACGTACACCATGAGGAATTTTCATGTATCCTAGTCTCTAGGCTTTACCGCAATCCATAGTCTTATCCAGGGATCAGAAGGACATAATCGAGACACCACTCTCTAGGCTTTACCGTATATCTCATCCTGGGATTCCTAATCCTAATGGAGAGCACCCACCTCTAGTATTTACCTCATATCCCGCTATTCACCAGTCGAGGATTCCTAGGCCCACCAAGGCAATACACTATCTAGCTTTACCGCAACTCGCAATCATGTTTAGGGGTTACTAGGCCATGTGTTATTTCATCCATAGATCCACCTCACTTAGCTTCGAATCCATCCACCAATACATTTCAACCAAAAAATTAGAACCCCATCACACCATGGTTATCCAAAAATGGAAAGGCAAGGTTGAAGAACACTGTCACACTTGTAAAAACTCATGCCAGTGACAACAAGAGAACCAAGAACACACATGCATGGTTATGCATTTTAAATCTAGCAAGGAAACCACTCATGAAAATCAATACCTACAAAGAATCTCGTTGTAGCTGCTTAATATTTCTCTTCCTTGCTTGATCTTTGCTTCCTCTTTGCCTTATTTTCCTTTCTTGATCCAATTCTAAAATGCTCTAAGAAAACTCTAAGTGTCCAAGACTGTGAGAGAGAGAGAATAGAGAGAGAGAGATCTACAACTAAACTAACAAAGGGTTTGAGAAAAATATTTCCAACTGATCCTCAAAATCCTTTTTATTAATGAGGCCTCTATTTTCTTCATCTTCCATTATTTTCCTTCATTTTCCTCCTCACATGAAACTTGTGACCTTTCACCTTCCTTTTCTCCTAATTTCCATTATTTTCATAAATAAATGCTAATGAATGCCACTTTACCTTTCCAAATTCCTTTGTCATTGCCTTTGCTAATTTCCTTAGCCATAATAACTGAAATGAACACCCACTAAGATGTCTTTTCCCAACATCTAGCTTGGAATATGCGTCCCATGATCGTGGTCTTATATATTTTTACATGAGTTTTTTTACCAAGGTTGTTACATTTTCAGTGGCTTGTGTGGGTTATTATATGGCTTTTGTGGCTTCTATGGATGTAGGGTTCTTTTGCTGCTTTTGTGGCTGCCAAAAGTGGTGGCTTTTATGGCTTTGGTTGAGATAAAATTTTGGGGTTCCCCATTGGTTAAAGGTTTTTCTGGGATATTTTGGATTTAGGGTTTTTCTGTGGATTTTGTGGGTTATTATGTGGCTACTGTGGCTTATGTGGATGTAGGGTTTTTATGTGGCTTTTGTGGTTTCCATAATTGGTGGCTTTTGTGGCTTCTGTGGATTTGGTTTTCTTATGTGAGTCTGTCTTTTGGGTTGTAAATTAAAAATATGATTAACCCTTAGCTAAACTGAGAGGGAGGGGTAGGGGGGGAGGAATCTTTTTAGTACATTGATGGACTTTTAAAATTTTTCTTTAAACTTATTTACACCTTCAATTCATAATAAGCTTAATACATAATGAATCAAATAACTTAATGTGTGGAAAACAAGTAATTAAGCAGATTAAATATCCCATCAAAACATAATCATCATTCACATAGAAAATATATATAAGTGGAAACCCATAAGGGAGAAAACCACATCTTATTATTGTTGTGATGCAAAGGCAAGCTCCAAATCCCTCTCACCACTGATTTTATGTAGGCTCCAACCTATAGGAGGCTACTACCTCAAATTCTGCAAGCTACAACTTGCAAGGAAGCTCCAATTCCCATCTATTTTCTGCAGGCTACAACCCATGGGAGGCTCCTACCTCAACCAGCTCCAACTAGACATATATCAAGCTACAACTTGAAACGGAAGCACCAACTCCCATATAATTTATGCATGCTACAACCTACAGGAGGCTCCTACCTTAACCAGCTCCAACTAGACATCTATCAATCTACAACTTGATATAGAAGCTCCAAGTCCCTCACACTACAATAAAATCATATGCTTATTTACTAGGATATCAGCTCTGTTTTTCTTTCTTCTTCACTGCTACCCTTCCAGCCTTCAGATCTGCTTCATATCAGCTCTGGATGTGCACAACATCTTTATCTGCTATTTCTCATTCTTCCAATCTCTCACATCACTATGCACATTACAATAACATCATTTATAGAGATAACTTCATGGTTGTTTGCATTATATATGGGAATATGATGTGAACATGCATGACTCTTTGCCTTCCACCCACTCATTTCCTCACTCAACATATTCAAGATATTACAACAATATATACACTCATTTCGGTATTAAATTGGAGTTTTTATTTGCCTTAGAGACTTGCCTTTGCATCCCAAACAATATAAAATAATTAATGAATTTACATTTATAGTTACAACAATATTTCAATTCAGCCCTTTTAGCTTCTTGTTTTTCTCTTCATTTTGTCTTCTCTGCCTATTGTCCCTTTGTCTAATCTCCATGTTGTTATATTTCCAACTGTGTTGCAGCATTACTGTCTTAGCCCAACTTGACCCATGCCTTTATGTTTTACACAACCTCTACCTATTGCATATCTTACCCACAACATTCTATGCTCTTCTCTTTGTGTTGGGTCACTTATACACCCGAGTACTTCCTTCGTGTTCAAACTTTTGTATTAATAGGTGCACTACCATTTTCACTATAGTCGGGTCACTTGCTTGAGTCTTTTCTCTTGCGTTCAGCCTTTCCTTTTCAACTCACAGCAGCAACAGCATAACATTGTTCTACACGAGCGTCGGGTCCTTTTTCCTTAAGGAAGGTATAACCTCTTATATATATATATATATATATATATATATATATATATATATATATATATATATATATATATATATATATATATATATATATCATTGACCCAACAAAACCCACTTTATATATATTAAACATGAACCTTAAGCTCGCAATGGTTTTCTTTATCGGAGATTTAAAACTTTAACATGTCGTAAATTGGCTCCCAAGAAATATACACCAGTTCCAAATCACAACACATATCACTTCGCACCTCGGTGAATATAACATTTTTGATATGAGAACAAATAACTTTTAACAACAAACAATAATAATGCCGATGCGAAATGCGCAAATTTCAGAATATATGCGCGGACCTGTGGTTTTGTGGGCCCACAACACAGTGACCAATCACAACCAAATGCAATTTTGCAACTTTACGAACTTTCCACTTCACAACTTTACCAATTTAAAGATTTCACAATACTTGTGATTCTACGATTTTGCAATTCGAAGCGAACTCCATATCGCACGTCGCAAATTTTAGAGGTTAGAAAATACCGTGTCCCTTATCCTATGCGATCTGTGATCTACGTCGCATCGCATCGCAAACCAAATTACTTATCGTGCAAGTATTAACGATAACATCAAAATTATCCGATGTGAGAAATATCGTGGGATTGCGATTTAATCTCCACCGTTGATTAAAGTCTAGTTCTAATGGTCCTCACAGCTCCTTAGTTGATCTACTTCGCATCGCAACTTAACTCATTTTATTTGCGATCACACATTCCACTTCTTATTGCACTGCAACTAAAATAATTAATCTTGTGAAATCTTAACATATAATATAAAACTTGCCGATATCTATGTGCGTTAAGCGATAAAGGGTTCGGGCCCGACCCTTCCCGACTCGTTCACGAATCGCTGCATTGTTCTAAACGTAATCAATAGCCCGACTCTTTGAGCTTTTCTGAACTTAAAATAACACAGCTCGACCCGCTCGTGCATGACTCTGCCCACGTTCACGACTTGACCCAACTTGATGCCTTTGTTGCCTTTGTTCCTTTGCTACCTTTTTTGTTGCTCCTCTGCTCCTTTTCCATCATGATAATTCTGGTGCTGATCCATTCTACTCCTTTTCCATCAATGACAATATTTCCAACAATATTCCCCTTTGGAATTGATGGAAATACTTCCACCAATACTCCAAGACTTCCTCCCCTTTTCATTCTCAGAAGTTTCTTTATTTCTCTGCTTACTTTTCAGAAGTGCCTTTCTTCTTCTGCTTGCTTTTCCTCCCCCTTTGACATCAAAGGAAAAGGGTTACATATTTTTCCAGTGTAGTTTCCATCATTGAATTACTTCTCTCTGAGTTGTGTATAAGCATTCTTCATTTTTTTCTTTTGATATTAATTTATTCATTACACACTTGATGAATCCTTTTGTAATTGAATGAGTACACCTAATTTACCATAGTATTACTGCTATCTAATCTTCTGCATACATAGTGGGTGTTGCTTTATGTTACCCATAAGCATTGCTTTATGTGCACTTAAACATTTCAAGAGTGTAGTATACCATCGTTGTGACTACATTGCAGACTTCATAAGATATATGAGCATTGTCGAGGTACCACTTTGAAAATCATAGAGATTACATGAATATACTACAAATTGATGCTATCCCAGACTCATGAGAATGTTGTAAGGCATGTCACCATAGAATGTTTTGTAATTTTGTCCCTTACTTCTTGGTAGTGGTGATATGTGCTAGACTTCTGAAGATATAATCACTACAAGCCAAAATCCCTTGATGCTAATGTGAACAATGGGTCCAAATAGAGATTACAACTTATTGTAAGATTAGACAATATCATTCAATTTAAATAGGACCTAATGCCTATAATATTGTACAGAGCATATTCAAAACAAACCCTTGAGGCTATATACATTAAACGCATTGGAAAATTTTCACTACCAACTATACAATTTCATTTTTGACACGGGGAGGTATTTGTGTCAATGATCAAACTCCCTGCAGTGGGGAGATATCAACAATTCCTTTCTGCTGAAGTAAGCTTTATATGAATCAATAATATACTCTTTGAACTTCAAATAGTAATATTAGCACAACTAGCCCATCATGCTTCAGATACTTCAACAGTTCTATCATAATGATCTTCAACAAAACATCTTCAATTTCTTTACTTGGAATCTAAAAAGGCAGACAACTCATAGATTTATCACTCATTTAACTGCTTTCCTCCAAGGGGACCTTTTATGAACTGCTCTCCCCCTGGGATGTTGCTTCTTATCTATCACTGGTTGGATATATGTGTTCCTTCCTAGAGCATCTCCCCCTGAGACTGTGATGGATTCATTATGTCATGGAAATAATAGGATCCCCCTTTTTCTTCTTCTTCCATAATTTTTTGGGGTTCCTCATAATGTTTGAATTTCCTTTTGATTCATAGTTTGGTCTAATTTGATTTGGTTCCATCATCTGTCTAGAGTTCTTTAATGTATATGACAACTTACAGTCATTTTCTTTGTGTCCCAGTTTGTGGCATGAATAACATCTTATTTTACCTAGGTACGGTTGAGCTGATGTATGGCATTTTGTTCCCCTTTTTTAACATATTTTACATTCAACAGATTTATGTCCAAATTCATTGCATGAAAAACAATAGACTTGGAAATGATGTGTGTACCTGGTGAAAGGTTGTCCTCTCCATTTATTTGCTTGAGGTAGTCTTTTCATTTGATGCATATTTTGCTGATTAAACTTGAGTTGCATTGTCTTACATTGAGCCGCTACATGTCCATAGTCATTACATGAATAACAGTAGCCATGGAACTGATTTTTGTATATGCTGAAAGCTTGTCTTTCCCATCTACTTGCTTGATAAATTCTTCTTATTAGCTGTATATTTTATTGATTGGACTGGATTTTCTTTTTCTTACAGTATGCCACAATATGACTAGGTTTGTAGCAGGAAAAACAAGTGGTACTTCTCACAGAAGGAAAGAACCTCCTTTGACATCTTCTGAATTTGTTCAATTAATATTCAGAAGTGTCTGACCCTTGAGAAACTGACTGTTTCTTCATTTTTTTCTTCGTCACTTGAGGTTGTTGCTTGTTTCTATTTGTTTCATTACACATCATGGTCTTGCTGGCTTCTAATGTTGTGAGTCCCCTTTTTGCTTCTTCAATATTCTGTACAGCTTTTACAAAAGAGATATTCTTCTTACCTTCTATCTTGGTCTTGTTGGATTCTCCTTCATACCCTATCCCATCTTTTAAGAATGGAGATCTTTGAGCATTTAGTATCTTGTCCAGTTGTTTTGATCCTTTTATCTGATGAGGGTTCATAGATACTTCAAATTGGGCCTTCTCTAATTTCTTTCTCAGGCGTACTGCTTCTTCTTCCAACTTCTCTTGCTCCTAATTTTTTTCCTTTATTTCCCTTTCCAGAATATCCTTTATTTTCCCTGATTCTTCTAGTTCCACTTTCAATTTCATAATATCTTCTAAATTTGGTTCTGTCTTTGCATTTTTCTGAAGAATCTCTTTCTATTTCTTACTCTTAAGTTTAAGTCTGTCTATTTCTTCCAGGGCACTAATTAGCTCCCCCTAAAGGTCTACCTCACCTTGTTCTTCATCTTCCAGTAGGTATCCTTCAAGTTCTTCCTTGGCCATCAACACAAATTCATAGGTTCCTTATTCATTTGAGGATTCATCTAAGCTTTCAGATGCACTGATATCTTGTTGAGCGTAAAATTATTTTCCATTAAATCTCTTCCCTTTATGCCAATTATTTATTTGCGTCTATGTCTCTTGTGGTTTATTTTCTGCTCTCTTATGGGGACGTTTTTAAGCATAGTGCCCCACTTTTCCACGATTAAAGCACTTAAATGGAATTTTACCTCTATACTTACCTGAGCCTATATCTAATCTTCTCACGAATTTGGCTTCTTCTTCA
This sequence comes from Pinus albicaulis, assembly GCA_034641835.2. Classification (NCBI taxonomy): domain Eukaryota; kingdom Viridiplantae; phylum Streptophyta; class Pinopsida; order Pinales; family Pinaceae; genus Pinus; species Pinus albicaulis. The sequence goes on along the minus strand of CM076578.1, from coordinate 598,278,188 downwards.
TCAAATCATGAGCATGGAGCTTACCTCTGTACTTACTTGAGCCTATATCCAATCTTCTCATGAATTTGGCTTCTTCCTTCATCAAATCATGAGCATGGAGCTTCCTTAAAGGTTGCCTCCCTCACATTTGACTTCTCCTTTGTAAGTTTCATCTCATAAGTCGTCAAGTTTCCAAGTAATTGGTTCATGGTAAAGGTCTTCCAATCTGTTGTTTCTTCTATGGCAGAAACCTTAGGGTTAAAACTAGATGGTAAATATCTCAATATATTTTGTAATACTACACATCCCTTAATGGTTTCTCCTAGAGCTATCATGTTATTCACAACTTCCGCAACCTTTAAGAAGAAATTGTCTACATATTTATCTTCATTCATTTTAAAATTTTCAAACTAAGTTCTATAGGCTTGCAGCTTGGCCATCTTCACCTTTTTATCTCCCTCATGCATATCTTCTAATGTATCCCATATATCTTTAGCAGTCTTACTGTGCATTACTTTGATAAATTCTGACTCGCTCAGACAGCTCAAGAGTGCATGCATTGCTTTTGCATTAGCTATGAAATTTTGTTTGGATTCTTTCTCAGTTTTAGTTTCCTTTGGTGCAAATTTTTCTTCCACAACAATCCAGACTTCTATTCCAAGCGACATCAAATATGTCATCATTCTTATTTTCCATAAAGCATAGTTTGTACCAGTAAACATAGGGGGTTTATTTGTAGAGCTTCCTTCTAGGCTAGCCATTTTGGAGACTAAGGACCTCCTTCAGTGGTTAAATTGTTTCAGAAGGGCCCGCTCTGATACCAATTGATGAACCCTTAGCTAAACTAAGAGGGGGGGGGGGGGGTGGGTGAATCTGTTTAGTACATTCATGGACATTTAAAAAATTTCTTTAAACTTATTTACACCTTCAATTTATAAGAATCTTAATACATAATGAATCGACAAACTTAATGTGTGGACAACAAGTAATTAAGAAGATTAAACAGCCCATCAACAAATAATCATCAAGCATATATACAAAAGATATAAGTGGAAACCTATAAGGGAGAAAACCACATCTTATTATTGTTGTGATGCAAAGGCAAGATTAAAATCCCTCTCACCATTGATTTTATGTAGGCTCCAACCTACATGAGGCTACTACCTCAAATTTTGCAAGCTACAACTTGCAAAGAAGCTCCAACTCCCATCTATTTTCTGCAGGCTACAACCCATAGGAGGCTCCTACCTCAACCAGCTCCAACTGGACATCTATCAAGGTAAAATTTGAAATGGAAGAACCAACTCCCATGTAATTTCTGTAGGCTACAACCCACAGGAGGCTCCTACCTCAACCAGCTCCAACTGTACATCTATCAAGCTACAACTTGAAACGGAAGAACCAACTCCCATGTAATTTCTACATGCTACAACCCACAGGAGGCTCCTACCTCAACGAGCTTCAACTGGACATCTATCAAGCTACAACTTGATATGGAAGCTCCAAATCCCTCACACTACAATAAAATCATATGATGATTTACCTGGATATTAGCTTTGTTTTATTTTCTTCTTCATTGCTACCCTTCCAGCCTTCAAATCTACTTCATATCAGCTCTGGATGTGCACAGCATCTCTATCTTCTCTTTCCCATTCTTCCACTCTCTCACGTCACTATGAACATTACAATAACATCATTTATAGAGATAAATTCATGGTTGTTTGCATTTTATATGGGAATATGAAGTGAACAGGCATGACTCTTTGCCTTCCACCCACTCATTTCCTCACTCAGCATATTCAGGATATTACAACAATATATACACTCATTTCAGTATAAAATTGGAGTTTTTCTTTGCCTTAGAGACTTGCCTTTGCATCACAAACAATATAAAATAATTAATGAATTTACATTTACAGTTACAACAATATTTCAATTCAGCCCTTTCAACTTCTTTCTTTTCTGTTCATTTTGTCTTCTCTGCCTGTTGTCCCTTTGTCTTCTCTGCATGTGCTTATATTTCCAACTGTGCTGCAGAATTATTGTCTTAGCCCAACTTTACCCATGCCTTTACGTTTTACACAGCCTCTGCCTATTGAATATCTTACCCGCAACGTTCTATGCTCTTCTCTCTATGTTGGGTCACTTATACACCTAAGTACTATCTTCACGTTCAGAATTTTGTTTTAATAGGCGCACTACCATTTTCACTGCAGTTGGGTCACTTGCTCAAGTCTTTTCTCTTGCATTCAGCCTTTTCGTTTCAACTCATAGCCGCAACCGCATAACACTGTTCTACACGAGCATCGGGTCTCATATATATATATATATATATATATATATATATATATATATATATATATATATATATATATATATATATCATTGAGCCAACAAAACCCACTTTATATATATTAAACATTAACCTTAAGCTCGCAACAGTTTACTTTATCGGAGCTTTAAAACTTTAACATATCATAAATCAGTTCCCAAGCAATACACACCAGTTCCAATTCCAACACATATCACTTCGCACCTCGGTGAATATAACATTTCGCATACCAGAACAAATAAATTTTAACAACAAACAATAATAATGTCGATGTTATGAAACCAGCTCCAAAAATAGAAGAAAAGAGAGATCAACGCCTTATAAATCATCCACTTCAAGGGGGAAACCTCCAATACATTACATAAATGAAAAATTATTGGATGATACAAATGAAAAAACCTCCTTCTATATATAGGGGTCCATGGGGTCACAATATAATCCTAGCCAACCTAACAATAACAATATGGGGGTTACAGGGGTACAACAATAACAATAAGGGGGCTACATTAATAACAATAAGGGACTACACTAGTAATATGGGGACCTAACATGCCCCTCTCGTTCGAAAAAGTGTTTTCCTCAATGCTTGAGTAGCTCTGGATGCTTCTGTATAAAATTCTCATCCTCCCATGTAGAATATTGAGTGGGTAAGTTCTTACAATTGATGAGATACTCTGAAATTGATCGATTTCGTAGTTGTCGAGTTCTTGTCTCTGTGATTGTTTCAGGTTCCAATATGATTTTTCCTTCCTCATAAAGTTCTGGAAATATTGTTTGAACTGGAATTTTGTCACCTATAACCTTCTTTAAGTATGAAACATGGAAAAATGGATGCACTTGCGAAGAACTAGGAAGCTCCAATTTGTATGCCATAGTACCAATGTTTTGCAACACCTTGTAAGGACCATAGTATTTTGGCGATAATTTATTATCCTTCTTAACTTGCTTGAGGGAAATTTGTTTGTATGGTTGTATCCGTAAAAATACCCAGTCTCCTACATCAAAACTTCTCTCTCTACGATGTTGATATGCATGTTGTTTCATTTGATTTTGTACCAAATTTAGGTTATCCTTTCAGAGTTGGAGAACTTCTTGTTGATGCTCGATGTGATCTTCCACTTCTTGCACCTTAGTATTTTCTCTTAAATATTATGTGATGGACGGTGGATGGTATCCATAAAGTGCCATAAATGGGGTCATTTCGGTTTCAGTATGGAAGGAAGTGTTATACCACCATTCATCCAGAGGTAACCACTTGACCCATTGTGTTTTTTTATCAGATACAAAAAAACAAAGATATCCTTCCAAACATTTGTTCACTATCTCAGTTTGACCATCGGATTGAGGATGATAAGATGAGCTATGAGCTATTTGAATACCCAAACAAGAAAATAATTCCATCCAAAAATTTCCAGTAAAAATGGGATCTCTATCGCTTACCATAATCTTTAGGTTTCCATGTAGCTTTTGAATTGTTTCCATAAATGCAGTAGCAACTGTACTTGCTTTAAATGGATGAGATAATGCACAAAAGTGTGCATACTTGGTAAGTCTATGAACTACCACCATGATGACACTCTTTCCTTCAGACTTAGGTAAACTTGTGATAAAATCCATTAAAATCTCCTCCCAACATTGACTTGGAATGGATAAAGGTTGTAGAAGACCTAGGGTCTTAATTGTCTCAACTTTATTTTGCTAGCAAACCAAAAATTCTGCCACAAACTTTTGAATATCAGATTTAAGGCCATCCCAAAAAAATTATTTCTTCACCATGTGGTAAGTTTTTAAAAATCTTGAGTGTCCTCCTAAAGGAGAAGTGTGCAATTCCAAAAGAATTTTTTGTTTTAGTTGGGAATTCTTACAAAGATATAAGTGATCTTTGTACCATAACGAATCATTTTTCCAAATAAATGTATCAGATGTACTAGGATCTTGCTTCAACTTTTAAATCAGTGTCCACAATTCTTCGTCCTTCTTCCATTCATCCCTTGCTTCAGTTATCCAATCTAGTTGGATAATAGAAATTGCACAAAGCAATGCTTCCACCTCTTCATCCTTTCTTGAGAGTGCATCTGCAACAACATTTAGCTTCCATTCTTTGTAGATGATTTCAAAGTCATAACCCAACATATTTGTGACCCATTTTTGTTGCTCTTCTGAATATAGTCTTTGTTCCAAAAAGTGTTTAACACTATCATGATCAGTTTTTACCTTGAAGTGTCTTCCCATTAGGTAAGGTCACCATTTCTTTAGTGCATTTAGTATTGCCAACATTTCCTTATCATAAATAGATTTCCGTAAATACTTTCCTTTGATTGGACGACTTTCAAAAGCAATGGGTCTTCCTTCTTGCATTAAATCAACACTAATTCCATTTCCTAAGGCATCACATTCCACAATAAAGGTTTTTTTAAAGTCTGGCGTAGCTAAGACTAGTGCTAGGCACATTGTCCCTTTAAGATGTTCAAAGGCCTTAGTTGCTTTAGGAGTCCAAGAAAATGCATCTTTCTTCAATAATGTTGCTAGAGGAGCTACTATTCTCCCATAATTCTTAACAAACTTGCGATAATATCGTGTTAACCCAAGAAATCCTCGCAACTGCTTTATGGTTGTGGGGAATTTCCATTCCTTAATGGCTTTAATTTTGTTATGGTCTACCTTAACACCCTCATGAGATAAAATATGACCCAAATATTCCACCTCTCATACTCCAGAGAAACATTTGGATGTTTTTGCATATAATTGTTTCTCCTCCAATAGTTTGAGCACCATGTCAACATGTTGAACATGATCCTTCCAAGTCTTGATGTAGATTAGTATGTCATCAAAAAATACTAGCACAAATTTTCTAAGGAAGGTTTTGAAAATGGAATTCATCAACCCTTGAAATGTAGAAGGTGCATTGGTAAGGCCAAAAGGCATGACCAAAAATTCATAATGACCCTCATGAGTTTGAAATGTTGCTTTTGGAATATCTTTAGTCTTCATTATAATTTGATGATATCCTAAACGAAGATCCAACTTGGTAAAATAAATTGTGCCCTGCAATTCATCCAATAATTCATCAATCACAGGAATGGGAAATTTATCTTTAATAGTGAGCTTATTGAGCTCCCTATAATCTGGACACATGCGCCATGATCCATCCTTCTTTTGCACCAATACTACTGGAGCAGAGAAAGAACTTTGACTAGGTTGAATTATACCAGCCTCTAACATGTCTGCAATCATACGTTCAATTTCACTCTTTTGGACATAAGGATATCTGTAAGGCCTGATGTTTTGAGGAACACTTCCTGGAATCAAATGAATAGCATGATCATGATCAAGAATAGGTGGGGGTCATTTAGGAGTTTCTAACACCTTGGAATGATTGTCCAAGACTTTTTGGAGATCTGGATAAATAGATGATTTCGATGTTGGAACTTCTTGTGAGCATAATTGTGCAATTACGCCTCATTGTTATTTATTCAGAATATTTGTCATGACATTAGAGCTTATTATCTTTCCCAACTTCCCTGCGATACCCCGTAATTCACTTGCCCTTCCTTCTAAAAAAATATTCAATAAAATTTCTTGAAAATTAAAAGTTACCATCCCCAAATATTGTAACCATTGTACTCCTAGTACAACATTAGCACCTCCCATTGGAATATTCAATACATATTCTCCCATGGTTAGCTTGATATTATGGCATTTTCCAGAGCAATTTATAGTTCCTCCATTTGCAACCATCACTTAACATTTTGGTGCTCGGTATAGGAAAAAATTCAATTCCTTGGCTAGCTTACAATGAACAAAATTATGGGTACTACCCGAATCAATAAACACTATTACCTTTTCTTCTTGATATGTCCTTCTATCTTGAGAGTTTGAGGAGTGGTAATTCCTGCCAATGCATTACACGATATGGTCGGACTCATTTCTTCTTCTTCTAGGGTTGGTTCCTGGTGTATATCCTCTTATTTTGAAGTGTCTTGTTCATTTTCTTCCTCCTCTTCACAATCTATGTGAAATAATTTCTTCTCTACACACTTATGACCTTTATTGTATTTGCTATCACAACTGTAGCAAAGCCCTTTTTCTCTTTTTTCTTCCAATTGTTGTGGTGTCAACCTTGTAGGTTGTGGAAGTCTAGGAGTAGCAACACTTCCATCTTTATAGATGTGAGTGGTAGGCTTCCTTATCACCATAATTTTACATTCAATTTTTCTTACCAACCTGAATGCCTTCTCCAATGAATCAAGTTCCCAAACGTGAACTTCATGTTGGATTTTATCCTTTAAATTCCCTATGAAGACATTAATCTTGTGTTCCTTTGGAATATCAGTTACCCTTATATTCAATTTTTGGAAGTCTTCAATATGCTTCCCCACTGAACCCTTTTGTTTGAGATTTATCAATTAGCTAAAGAAGGTGTTGCTCTTTGTATCCTCATAATGTGCTATCATTTCCTCCGTAAAAATTGACCAAGTGACAATTTTTTTACGGGAGAAAAGCCATCAATACCATACAAATGTATTTTGTTCTAAATTTAAAGTTGAAATGCATACCTTTTGTGTGTTTTTCACATTATTGAGATCAAAATATTGCTCCATATGTAGTATCCATGTTATGGGATCCTTGCCATCAAACTTTCTCATATCCATCTTTGGAATATGGTGGTTCTTCCATCCAACATTAGAGTTTATGAAATCACGATTAACATTTATTTTGTTCTCATCATGAGTTTCCTCTACTATCTTTTCGCCATTAGGAAACATTTCTTATATCAACTTTGCCAAACCTTCGATGTCTACTTTTAGATCATTCTTCATGTTTTCCATGTTGTCTTTAATTTTTTCTTCCATGTCATCCATCTTAGCTTCCATGCCAATTTCCATGATATCCATCTTAGCTTCCATGCATTTCTTCAAACCATCCATATTATTCTTCAGACCATCCATCTTCACTTCCACGCCTTTCTTCAAAACTTCCATTTCATTTTTTGTTGCTCTTTGCGAGAGTGAAAATTGGTGCACTTGCTCTTGTAATTTTGATAGATAATGTTGCAATTCTTCATCTTCATGAGTCATAGTAGAGTACTCTGAGGGCTTAATGGGTGTTGAATTCTTTTTAGGAGGAATTTTAGAACTCAATACTGATATCTATGCTCAATAGGCCTTTGGAATCACTTAAAACTAATTTTTCAAACAAGACTTATGCAATTTGAAAAAACAATACACACCTTTTTCTTGATTTTGAGGAGCTCAATATTGAAACTGAATTATCTCTGTGATTTCGGATCTTCAGTATTTGAAATTTGGCTCTGTAGTAGCCCTCTGAATCTTCTTTCAAATGCCAAAGGTCTGACCTGATTTGGATTCTTCAAGGAAAATTTATGCCCAATCTCTCACAATGACCTAATTATGGATTGGTTCAGTAGAGTGAAATTGTACGGCATGCCATTGTCACAGTTTTCTTCTTCAGGTCTAAAATTGATATATAGGAAACTAAAGTCAGTGTACTTGCGGCTACATTTTACAGAATTCCAATCCAATGCTCAGAGAGGGAGTTATGATGATTTTCCCATGGTCACCTCTTTGAGATGAAATTCGGGAGCCTGAAAAATCTCTAACTTCCACAGACCCTATCTCCGAAAATATTGTGAATCAAGCTTTGAAATTTTTCCATGACGTTCCTCAGGATTTTCACTTTTCTCTGTAAAACTTTCAGCTTCTAAACCCTCGTAGAAATAACGTTATAGCAAAATTCCACAATGACCTGTTTAGGTTAAATTTAGGAGCCTACAAAAAGCCCTAAATTCCACGTATCATATCTCCGAAAATATTGTGAACCAAGATCTGAAAATTTTCCACAATGTTACTCAGGATTTATTCTTCACACTCTAAAATTTTTAGCTTCTGAACCTTAGTAGAAAAAAATTTACAGCGAAAATTCCATGATGACCTGTTTGGAGCAGTGAAACCCTAGAATCCAAAGCTCTGATACCAAATGTTATGAAACCAGCTCCAAAAATAGAAGAAAAGAGAGATCAACGCCTTAGAAATCAACCACTTCGAGGGGGAAACCTCAAATACATTACATAAATGAAAATTCTTAGATGATACAAATGACAAAACCTCCTTCTATATATAGGGGTCCATGGGGTCACAATATAATCCTAGCCGACCTAACAATAATAATGTAAGTAAACAATAATAACAATATGGGGTTATAGGGGTACAACAATAAAAATAAGGGGCTACATTAATAAGAATAAGGGACTATACGAATATGGGGACCTAACAGCCGATGCGAAATGTGAAAATTTCATAATATATGTGTGGACCTATGGTTTTATGGGCCCACAGCATGGTGACCAATCACAGCCAAATGAAATTTCGCAACTTTACGAAATTTCCACTTCACAACTTTACCAATTTAAAGATTTTGCAATACTTGCGATTCTGTGATTTCGCAATTCGCATCGAACTTCATATCGCACGTTGCAACTTTTAGAGGTTAGCAAAGATCGTGTCCCTTATCCTATGCGATCTGTGATCTGCTTCGCATCGCATCGCAAACCAAATTACTTATCGTGCAAGTCTTAACGATAACATCAAAACTTGCCGATGTGCGAAATACCGTGGGATTACGACTTAATCTCCACCGTTGATCAAAGCCCAAATATAACGGTCCTCACAGCTCCTTAGCTTATCTACTTCGCATCACAACTTAATTCATTTTCTTTGTGATCGCACATTCCACTTGTTATCGCACCGCAACTAAAATAATTATTCTTGCGAAATCTTAACATATAAATATAAAACTTGTTGATAGCGATGTGCGATATGCGATAAAGGGTTCGGGCCCAACTCTTCCCGACTCGCTGCACTGTTCTAAATGTAATCAATAGCCTGACTCTTTGATCTTTTCTGAACTTAAAATAACACAACTCGACCCGCCTGTGCATGAATCTGCCCACGTTCACGACTTGACCCAACTTGTTGCCTTTACTGCCTTTACTCCTTTGTTGCCTTTGATGTTGCTTCTCTGCTCCTTTGTCATCATGATAATTCTAGTGTTGATCCATTCTACTCCTTTGCCATCAATGACAATATTTCCAACAATTTATATATCATGACAAAGCACAATTTTGTATTTCTAATGTGGGCCTTTGATTTCTAATGCCAACCTTTGATTTTTTTAATTTTTTATTTCATGATATTAGATGACTACGTGCAGGAATTGGAAAAATTTAATAGTGGCCAATAAGTTGATTTTAGTTTTGTGTATTTGTATTGGAAATTAACATATACAAATTGATTTCTTATATGTATAGTTGTGTCGACAATTTCGGTAGTAGTAATGATTTTTCCATCTTATATTTATGTTTTCCTACTGTATAATTAGCTTTGAGTCACCCATTATATTAATATTTCCATATGCTATAGGACATGGAATGTTGTTGCTTGAATTTTAGGGGATTATTCTGACAAGAGTTTTGATATGTTGCAATATTATTTAATGTTTCTAACTTACTGAGTATGATTTACAAGAAGTTTACGTGTAATTACTAATAATTATCTTTATTTTTTCAATCATACGTTGAATGGTTTATTTATTTTTATTATTACTGAGTCCAGACATCTCCTTTTATCTATGCGAAAAATAGATGAGCATATTTATTAAATTTGAATAAAAATTTTGTTTTCATTGTAGACATGGATAACTTCCACTTGCTAAAATCTTGTTTTTAATTCAATAGACAAATTTAACATTGTGTAAGAAAATCATATAAAAGTGGCAAGACCTGCTTCAAGTAGTTACAATTTGAAGTGCATGCCCTATGTTGTACTGAGTGTTAAATCTGATTGTTTCTTGGGCCATCGCAATTATTCTTTTTGGAGACAATTTTAGATAGAGGTTGTGATTTTCAACTGTTGTATTTTGGATCTTCAATAGAAAAAATGTTATGTTGCTCTATGGAAGTCACCCTTAAGCTAAGGGGACATGGGTGCGATGTATCCCTTCCACCAAAGTCACTTAGGACTTGCACCTAGCCCCACAAGAACAGGTGCACAAACAAGTACACACACGAGCATGCCATTAGAGATATTTGAACCCTGCTAGGGGCAATAACACCAACTTGATTTCACAAACTTGACAATCCACTGTTATCACCTTCTTGAATCTGGTGAAATTACTTGGCCAATTACATATGAACCAAGATTTTCCTTCATAGTTATAATTTTTAACTTTTCACATACTCAATGGTTCCTTCACACCTAACCAATTTTATGTTGCAGTGATATAGTGATTGTATGGAAAGTTATTTTTCCTCAACTTATCATTTCAAAATCTGGTTAATAGTTCTAGAATGTAAGGTCTACCAAAGGGGTTTGTTAGAGGTTTCATGTGTCATGAGCATTGTCAATGGATCATAATTACCATCTAAAACATTTCTCTCACTTATGTTAATCACAACTATTGTAGTTTTTCGATCCTTATATAAAAATGAAAGGGTTTTGTTAAGGAGTGTTATGTTAATTATAATACACTCATTGATAAATGCTACATACAATGATTAGTATCTTGCTTGGAGCATACCTATACACTTTTTTAAATGCTCCATATTAATAATTATATTTATTAATATACACTTATTGGTAAATTCCCCTCTTGAATCCCCAAAGGGGTCATAGAAGCTTGGCCTAGCCTCTCAAATATTGGGCTTGTCCTTCAAAATGTGAAAGGATTTGGATGTAAATTCGTTCAGTGCATAGATTCGGTATGTTGTTGGAAATTCCTTTCCTTATTTATGGATCAAGATGAAAATGGAGCTTTATATATTTGATTTGAACATAACCTCATCTACTTGGTGTATCAACTCATGTAGTCACTGTTGCAATTAAATCTAATACAAGCAGTCGATTATTTTATTGTTCATAATTTTCAATGGCCTTGTCAACTAGAATTTAAGGAGGTATATGACGAGTCCTTAATTGAGCTTCTAGGATCATGATTCATATGTGTACCAATACTTGTCTTATTCTTTTTTGTTGGTATATTTTCCAACAACTTGTATGTGTAATCAACCATGAATGTCAAGGAAGAACTACAACTCTCTGTAATAAACCATGAAAATATATATGTATGTGTTTTTTGGTATATGTATCCATGAATGTATGTACTTTATATGTGTTTATTGGTATATGTATCCATGAATGTATGTAGTCACTACTTTCAGTTGGTAACTACAAAAAAGCGCATGCAATCAAAGGCCAAGCACAATAAATCGTAAATAAACCATAATCAAACATAGTGTATATTTAACTATTATATTAAACCATATGTTTAACTATTTTTTGAGTTGTATCCAAATACACTATGGAACTATATCCAAAATGGCCATGTAACATGCAGGAAAGTCTCCCTTACAAAATCCACATTGCAATTTTGTTCCAAACAAAAAATTCATGCCACATCTATGCTTGATGGCCTCCATTTTCTGCATTTCCCAAACTTGTTGAGTTGCATGCCCGAGCCAAGTTGTTTCCATATGCTTGATTCCAGTTTACTCCATGTAAACATGGAGGGATTGAGTAGCTAAATTTTCCACTTGTGCTACTAACCCTAACACTAAGTGGATGTGTCCTATAATACATAGGATTTACACCTACACTAGTAGGTATATAGGAGGTGGGTATAACCCCTGGCTGATAGTGGGGGACTTGGATGTTAATTAGGTCCTGGTACGATGGTGTATGATCTGCAATGTGGTCCAAAGTGTTGGAAATCATCCTATTTTCCTCCAACTAGCATGCACCATACTCTTCCCTGTCTATTGCCCCTCCTTTTTCCAACACTTGTTGAACCTTTCTTGCCTCCCTCTCTTGCCTTGCCAACCGTTTTTTATGTTATTTATGTTCCCTTATTTTTTGTATTCTGAGCCTTTCCTTTTCCTGAGATTTTGCTACTACGGTCCTTGCATATCTCTTTTCCTTATCCAACTCCTTCTTTCTCTATTTAAATTCATGAATTTCAAGTTTTTTACACTCGGACTCAAACATTAGGTTCATATATTCTTCAGAGGTGACTAATTATGAACTCCTCTCTAAATGAATATAGTCTATTTTTGGATGCATTGATGAGTCCTTCACTCTCTCTACTGGTAGCTTTATGAACCTACCAAGTATTGCTTGGTTCATTTTCACATGCTCTTGATCGATTGACACTTGCCTTTCAACTTCAGGGAAACCTTATTGAACCCCATCGTTGTCTTCATTCTGAATAGACTCTTCTTCGAGTGATCCATTGTCCACAAAATAATGAACAAGTTCAGTGTTCAACTCTGCTGGTTGTGAAGGCATGGCCATGCTTTCCTCATTGGTGGATGACACATTATGTTTGTTGTTATTCATCATGTTCTCTTCCAACCATGATGGTGGGGTTACTTGGTTTGGCATGCTCAATTGGTCATTGTTTATTGCTATTACATTATCATTTGAAACCACATTTTCATTATCATTTGAATGATCAACTACCTCATTTGGAATATCACATGCAGAATTAGTAGGTGCTTCACTAGGTGTGGCAGCCTCCATGTTATTGACAATTGTTTCATTACTGAATTTTGTCTCACTTACATGTTCACCATCATCACCATAGAAGTTCCCTTGAGAAAGGGATATCATACCTTTAGCAGCAATAGCATATTCCTGCCAATCCACATCTTCTTGGACATCAACTTGGTCATGTAAGTCCTATGCTTCTTGACCTTCCACAAAAAATGCTTGCCTGTGACTCGTATCATGAATAAGAGCATCAAAATTCAGTGGTCAAATTCCAGTCCTCCTAAATCAAGCCTTGATATTAGAAGGCTTTAGAGCCCTTTTAAATACTTTAATTTCAAGCTCAACTAGCTCAAACCTTTTTACCTCCACCCCTAGATTCTTTTCCATCCATGAAGCTCACCTGCCCTGAAATAGTTATTGAAAGGCCCAAACACACTAACATCAAGGGGTTCCAATATGTTAGTGGTATGAGTTGGGAGTGTTAATAGTTCAATTCCTAAATGGTTGGCCTCCTCGATTGTCTGCACAACCATGTGGCTTCCATGGCCATCTAAAACTAGTAGGTTTCTATTTTTAGGCGAGACACCACCTGGAACAGATGCAGCAAAGTGAAAAAAAAAATTCAATAATAGTTCCTTTGTCGTACATGCATGGGTGTGAAACCATGCATGCACCTGGTTCACAATTCTATATATATATTTTTAAGTTGAGTTTTACCTTTGAATAAATAAAAATCTGGGATTGAATTACCAGTTTCATTGACACAACAAAGAATAGTAATCCACTTTGTGCTCCTAGGAAAACTATTTGGCACATTGCAGCTCCCTCTCTTGGAAATTATCTACATGCCACAATTCCTTCCAACATGTAAGCATGTTTCGTCACATTTCCAGATATGGTTTGGGGCATAAGAGTGTTTCTCATATGTGCGGGAAAGGGCGCCATAGAACTCTGACACAATTGCAGGGCGTAAATTTAAAGCCCTATCTTTTTCAAGGCCCTTGGTTGTTTGTAACACAAGGTCTGGCTGTCTTTTTTTAAACCCACTCCACCAAGATTTTCGAAGAAACCCATCTTTGAAGGGGTTTGGCCTCCCCTGAAATATTTGAGCTACTATGGATTTGAGTTGCATCAACTCTAACCCATGTCCCAATTGGGGCATTTCCTTACATCACACAACCACCTCACCCTCCTCCTCTTCAGTCATAACTATAACATGCCCTCTACAGTTTGTATGAGTGAGACCATTAATCCAATAATGCATGCTTGAGGATGAAATTCCATGTTTTTTTCATATGCACATACTGAATATCCCCTGAACTCTATGTCATCAATTGCACCTAGCATGTCTTCCTGTGTCCAGCCTGTTATGGTATTGATCTTCTTCGTTGAGCTTGCACCTTGTATTGCATTTGAGGGTAGCTTTGCGGTAGATGGTGGAACAATAGGATCTGCCACCACATGGGCATTCTCGACATCATGTTTGGGAGAATTGGAAACATTCACATCATCCACCATTTCCTCTTCCAATGAAGTGCATCACAATTTGGCACCCTTGGTCCCTCGCCTCCTCCTGTTCCTTATACGATATGCATTTGAAACTCGTGGCATTGCTGCAACAACCTGCATATTGTTAAAATTTATTTGTGTTAGTGGAAGTTGTTTCAGCAATAGAAACTCAGTATTATTTGAATAATAATGTTATTTGGATAATAAATTTAAATATGAAAAGGTTAAGTTAATTAAGAAATTTGAATACTTTCAACCTGCATATATTTGAATAAGAAATTTATGTGTTTGCAACATGCATATATCAATGAATGCTATTTGAAAATATAATTAATGGTTTGGTTTGTGGCAACAATTCTTTTGATATTTAACATAGGCCTCCCTCCCCTATGTTATCTTGATTTTACATTAATTTCTTGTTTCTGAACTTAGACCTGACATGACTTCGAACCTTGAAGAGCTACAGGTGGACCTTTAATAACAAGTGGTTTTTCTAGTTTTATAATGTGAAATAAATATGTACCTATGAAAGCAATGAAAGTAAAACTCAAATGTATTGACTTGAATCTCCATCCACAAATATTAGAACTTTATTTAATATAAATATTAGGCCTATGTGTTTTGTTTGGATTCTCTAGTATTTTTGTCTTTGTTGTATTGTTTATGTTCTCTTTTCTACGTGCCTATATATCCCATTTCTGAGTTATGTCTCCCGATCAGCTAACACCTATGATTGGAATCTATCACATAGATATAATTTTGAACATAGAATAAGGAGTTTCCTTTTAACGAATCAAGAGAAAATATGTTTTTAGGCAATTATATATTTCTTGGTCAACTATTCATTATGCCTGTAAGGCATTATGCTATGTATCCCTAAGCACAAAAGCAAAGGTATTATTGGCACCATGGGATGGTAGGTATATCTTTACAGTCTTGGATTGCTTGCATGCAGTCCCAGGCCCTGAATTTTTGGGATAAAAAGGGTTTTTTTCTAAGCCCTTTGTACTTCACTGAATTTGGCTTATGTCTAGGCTAGTTATTTTTGGTTGAATTCTTGTATAGCTATAGGTGATCACTCTTTGGGTTAAGACCTTTGGTATTGTCAACATCCTCTAATTAATGAAGGTTGTTCTAATGCTTTTTTCTTCTGAAAAAAATCAATGAATGTTATTTAAAATGGAAATTTGAATTCCTTCTTGTAGATTCCATGAGTTCATGGTGCTTCCCCTACGTGTTGAAGATCCATAAGGGAATTTTTGTAAAACTAAATTATGATTTGGGCATGATTAAATTCTTATATTCAATTTCCCTCACGGTAGCTTCATATTGTAAATTAATGGAAGATTAAAAAAAAAAAGATTTTTTGTTTTTGAAGTGTTCAAACCTGATTACATTGTGCACACAGTCTTTGATGGTATGTCTCCAACTGCAGATGAGTAGAATAAAATTTTATGAATCAATTCAGTAAGGGTTGAGGTTGTTTTATAGTTTTTTGTCATTGAATTTGATTGGTAGGGAGGATTGACATGGATTGTCATTTTTCAAATTCAAATGCGTGTTGTGGATTGATTTTAATGTGATCCAGTGGTTGATAAACTCTTATGGTTGATCCTAATGCTTTCATGTGTTTAATTCATGAATTAAATGGGTTGGTGTCATTTATTTCCTTTAGCAAGTTGCATTGATGAACATATATGCATTTATGGTTGACACATACATTCTCTATTCTTGTGCAGATATCAATGAACCTTGGTCATAGCTTCTCTAGTGTATATCTATTGGGGTTGGTTTGATGTGATAGGTGTAAATTGGATAGTATGGGATGGAATGTTTGCAAGTTTATTTTGTCTTTTTTTCTAAATCAGACCTGGAGGTAGTTGGGAGAAGATGTCTTATCATATTGTGATACTAAAGGCTAGTGTTTGACAGTTGTAAGCTCAATCAATATATGGGCCCATTTTTGCATAATTTAATAACTTATATAACTTAATATTATATATTTATATTTAAATTATGAAAATCCCTGCACAACCATAGAAGCCTCTCCCCTATATCGAGTGAGTGTTGCTAGAATAAAATTTTTTCTAGTATTTGTATATTATATTTAATTATAAATGATATATTTATTATAAAAATACAAATTTTTGAAATTACAAATTTTAATAATGATAATTATGATTAATATTATTTAAAATTAAATTAATTTATTAATTAATAATTGACTAAATTAAATTATAATTAATAAAATTAAGTTATTTATAATTAAAAGAAATTAATTAAGCTTATTACTAAAGGTGTATGTCGACTAAATTTAGGTTGAAGATAAATGTAGGTTGGATTCCTTCTAAGTGGTAGAGATTTATGTTTTTCAATAATAAAAAATTGTGTCGATCAATTTATATGATTTAGGTTATAATATTAATATGGTGCGTTAATGTTATATATATTATTAAATCAATGTTATACTTGGAAATAATAAGAAAATTTATACTTCAAAAATCATGAAATATTATATAAAATAAATAAATTTAATAATAGAATATTATCATGCTATTTAACTAATTAATTAAGTTTTAATATTATAATCTCATTTCTTTCCAATTAAATATAGATATCTAATTATTTTGAAGGAAATTATTTTTCATTTATAAACAAAATACGATTACATATTTATATCGTAATGCATCTTCATTAATGATTTAGACTATAGTTTTAGGTATACCATTGAAACTTGGTTTTGATAGTAAGTAGTCAATTTCACGTTATAATCTTGCTACTTTCAAATTTTGATATATAATAGATTTTTAATAATTATGAAGGAAGCTCTTTCAAACACAAAAATAAAATGATTACATATTCATATTGTAATACATTTTTTTTTATGATTAATATACAAATTTTATCATATTTTTTGGTGAATGAAGAAAACTTGACTTTCATGATGGGTAGTTGATTTCAAGTTATCATTATTATCAAAATTATTTTAATGAGAAACAAGTTTGACATCTAAAGACTTATACTTTTTACTTATAGATGTTTAATAATATTAAAGGAAATATCTTTTAACATAGAAAAAAAAAATTAGATGTTCATTTTGTATTTCATATTCATTTATGATTAGTTCATTAATTAAAGACCATGACTTTTGGTATACCATGGGAATTTGGCTTTTTTGGTGGATAGTTGATTTTAGGTTATCATTGATTACAATTATTTAAAAGATTGTAATGAAGTTATTTACAATACAATATACAACTCATATTTGCTTGTCTTTTATTGTACAATAAGGTTTATAAATACAAATTTCCATATTTGAGTCCATAAGTCAACTTCCAAATACATGAAAGTTCATAAATCATCCTAGAAATATGCATAAAAAACATATATACCCACGATAAATACATCAAAATATATGACAATATCCATAAATTGAGAGTGTGAAATGATTTAAATCTAAATGCATATTCTAGCTTAATGTGCTAAAAATATAAGTTCACTGCAATATATTATTTAATATAAGTTCACTACAATTTATTATTTATCAAGAAACTCTTTAGAACACTTTTATGTGTAATTTATCTTCAATATTGACTAATATAATAAACCATTTTCGCTAGAAACTTTTTGTTGTTAACTAAAATATTTCGGTACCCTAAACACTACATGTTTGTCTTTTCCCATGAAAGCGTTCTTAGAAGGAAGTTGTACCTTTTTGTCATAAAATATAAATTTTCATACAAATCTATACAAATAATATATTAAAATAACAAATATGGTATTAAAGTTTATAAAAAAATCATCCACAAATAGAGTTCTTATAATTTTTTCCTAGGTAGAGATAATGCAATCATGAATTTTCTTCCTATGAATTAATATAAAGTTATATATAACTTTATTGTTTTCACTTTATTTTAACTATATTTAAATTGAGAAAGAGTAGTTGTTCTGTAGCCCTTGTTCAAATATAAAAATTGGTTCATACATTTTAAAATTCAATAATTAAACTAAGTGGCAGGGACACGACTATGTTGAATGTTATTGTTTTTATTAATGATGTTATTTATTAATATACATATTTAAAAAATTAATACTTAATCTTAGTTTTATATAACAATGATGGATATTAATATTAATATTAATATTAATATTAATATTAATAATTATTATTATTATTAATATATAAAATTGATATTAGTGTTAATCCTTATTTTAATATAAACAATAAAGTGTTTTTTGGTCAAGTTGTTTGTGTTCTTTCAGGCTTGACCTGTGGCTTGAGGAGTTGCAACTTAAGGGCATCTAAGTCGTCAAAGTCACCCAGGGATTGCACTCGGCCTGGGCCACACCAACCCTTCGCTGACTAGATTTTTTAGCATGTTGCCTCCCCCTAGCACAGGGCACAACCACCCCCATAAGGTTTGATATTGGGTCGCCTTGCTAACAAGGTCCATCCTCAACCAATTGTGCTAGTAAGACTTGACAATATAAACATTAAAGTTATTATATAACTTAAACATGCATTTAAACATGCACTAAAATTATTTATTTAGAATTTTCACATATTATTACAATCTCTTAAGTGTTGTTTTCCATTCAACATCCATTCCTCCTTTTAGATATCGAGGTTTAAACACTTTAATCTTCCACTATCAAGAGATTTCTCACATATGCTTACTAATTTGTTTTACAATTGCTAACCTTATGTCCTTTCACATATATAGTGAGAGTGAATTTATTGTGACACATGAATCAAGAATGATTAAAATTATTGTCATGGGTACATTGATACCTAGGTTCTTCATACAACAATAATCAGAAGCATAATAGTCTAAAAATGGAACCTAATTCCAAGTAGACTATGGTACTGTTGATGCCTCGAAAATCGCTGCAACAACATTGGGGGATAACCACCCGGTCCGGACCTTAATACAGCTCCTTTTCCGTTTGGAAAGGTGGCTCCGACTGGATATGATGGGACCAGTTTCCCGATAAAGAATAGAAATGGGTGAATGAGTGATAATAAGTGATAATGAATGGAGTACTTAATCTATAAACAACAAATATAAATGACTATTATATCCCGGGAAGTTTCTATTCTTAAGTGCAACATTTGATGATCTATGTTTGTCAATAGGCATATAGATGACACTATTTAATAAACAAAGATATTTATTTAAATAATAATTACTTCATTCAATTAGTTGAATGAAGTAATTGATAAAACATTGTTACACTTATCTCAATTTATATCATTGACATATATATGATTGAAAGAAAAGCATACCATAAACATCCAATAGTGGAAGGAATACAGAAATACTGTTAAAACACATACATATATCCAATAATAGCAAAAGTAATCAAACAACAATTTATATAAAAAGAATGGATTCAGACATAGATAATAGTACCATATGAGCTGCAAGTCCTTCCCCGATATCAATCGCTATTTGAGATTCTTCTTTCAACGCAAAAATACTTTCACACAAAGACAGTAGTGCACATTTGCATAAAAGCTTCCTTGTCAAAATTAGAATAATTGGTCCAGTTTTATAAAAGAATACGCCTGAAGTACAATAGTGCAACTTCAGGTTTTAAGTCATATACAAAACTTTACGACCCTTTCTAAATGCATGAAAGGGTCTATAAATACTAATTCTATCTAAATATCTATGAAACTGAAAAATCCTACTTAATTGGTATCATACAATCTTGAATATCTCTTTCATGGCAATCTGGCAGTCGGCGGCATGAATCATCACTTAGGCTGTTCATCTCTAGTTCTGAGCTGGCAGATTGCAAGCATCGGCTCCACTTCTGGTGGTCGGTTAAGGCGAGAATTGAGTTGGGCATCATAGGTGGCATCCTGCATTTCGGGAATGATGCATCCGATTGCATCTGAGAGGCATTTGAGGGCGGCTCTCTGGCTGTAAGGTTTGACTAAGAACATCCAATAGGTGTCCCATGTCAAACTGTTAATTCCTGCGATTAATCTGCCAGTTTTCTCCAGCTCTGAGTAACATGACTGTTCCAATGTTTTAGCCGATGTCAATTTACCTGGGGTACATTGGGAAATCATGTTAGATAAGTAGAGAGTGTCATTAATCAATTCAACCAAATTACTTGTGGTTAATTTGCATCTGGAAACTGCCCTCTCTGCTTTGTTTAACTGAGATTTCCATTCCATAAATAATATCTCTTTATGCGATTCTAGGATCTTTGGCAATTTAGCTGACTGTCCTTCCTCAGTACCTTGCCACTCAAGATAATTGGTCACTGTTTCATCGGCCTGCTCGAAGTCTGTTATAGCATCAGTTGATTTATTACTTAGAGATGTTGTTAAGTCACATAAAGGTTCTGCCTGGGCGATTTGTTGACATAACAACTTTATCTGTGTTAATAATGCTTTGTTTATTTGTACTGCCTCTGCCCTGAATTCAGCTACCTGTAAAAGATTCTTTGTTTTCTCAAGCTGGGCTGATATTTGAGCAATCTGCTCATCTTTCATCTTCAGCATTTGTTCATTTGTCGTCTTGAGTTGTGCCAATGCCTCTGATAACTCTTTTTGCTTCTGGACTGCACTCTGATCAATCCTCTGCCTTTCCTCCTGCAATTGTTGAGTTAATTGATTATTGGTTTGCTGTTGTGTTAACAATTGCAGTTCTGCCTGCTCTGCCTTCTGCCGTGCTTCTGATAGTTGTGCTTGTAATGAGAGAATATCCTGATCTTTTGTTTTTAATAAAAGACTTACCTCCGATGCCTTATCTATTGTTGCTGTTGAATAGGCTCCAGCAAATTGTGATAGTTTTGTTAGGTCCTCAGAGGGGTCAAATTCCTCCTTCCAAACTACATTGCCCGTCACTGTTAATTCTGGAAACAGGGAAGGCTGATCAGTCCTTTTCCTCTTCCTTTGTCATTTTACCACAGCTTTGTGTTTCGGGCTATAGAAGACATCCAAGGGGGGAATTTCTTCTATCTGCAAAATAACTTGATCGGAGGGGTCCTTTGGGATTATCTCTTTTCCTTTAGAACTGGGTAGGCCGCTGGTTTCACCTGGAACTTGTTCTGAAATGGTCTCCTGTGTGTCTGCTACTCTTGATGTTTGGGCTTCCTTCGAACCCTCAGGATTGTTGATAATTGAATCGAATTGCTGCCATTCCTGGAGCAATTCGGGATCAATTTGAGTATCTTGATTTACCTTTATGGTGCTCTGTTCCTGTTCTCTCGTCTGGGTTTTCTCTTGCACTTTCTCCTGTTCATTTGTCACAACCAGAGGTTCCTTAGTATGTCGCTGTTCAGGCTCGCTTGATCCTGCTGCTGGGCTTGTTGCTAACAGATCTAGGGGCAGAGTTTGCAACCTCTGTGCTCTAAGTCTGTCGAATTCAACTAACCCTTCATCTTGATATTTCATCCTGGCCAGCGATCTAACTTGGGACATTGACTCGGCTGTGGAGAACAGGTCATCAAACATATCTTCTTTATGATCAAACTTCGCCAATTTGGCCTGTTCAAGGGCATTATAGGCAACTTTGTCGGGATCAAAATGCCTATTAGGGAGAGTTGCTAGAGTTAATGATTTCATCTTTATAGCTTCTTTCTCTGCATGTTTGAGATCATTCAAGGTGTAGACACCACATCTAAGAGGAAAAGAGGGCCAGACCTGCTTCTTATTTCTCTTTAGAGTTTGTGTAACGCCTTCGGAAATAATCTGATAGGCTATCTCCCTTGCCAGCAGTTTATCAGGTATGTACAGAGGAAGAACATGAGGCTTGGCTTGGCTACCAAAAATTCTTATATAAGTAAATTTTTCCTTTGCAAACCATCTCCCTAAGCCAGTTAAATCAATCCCTGCTTGGTAGGAAATCTTGGGAGCCGGTTTATCAAAAATAGAGTAATGAATGGGTAACATGAAGCCATTGCAGATTTGGTATAAATGGTGCCTATGGGAGGTTTTCCACACTTTCTGATAGTATATGTGAATGGGCATGGGATCTTTTGGAGTCCACCTCCAGCCGAGCACGGGAAATTCAGAATTAAAACACAGGGTGTCCAGGATATAAGCACTATAGTAGAATGGGGAAATAAACCTTTCAGAAATGCGGGTCTTGCCTCTGAAATCAAGAACCGCGGTGGCTAATTTGTCAGACAATATAGTTCCCCAATCCATAATTTCACTATTACATGCTGCCTCCATTAAAGGAACCATCTCTATAGTGAAATTAGAGGAGTCGTGCAAACCCCATAATCTACACATCATTATCCCAGCATAGCAGTAAGGAGAACATAGAGAATCAACAGAATACATACCGGAAGATTTATGCTTGTGTTTTTCCGGATTCTGCCTCCAATTCCGAATGGGTTCGGATTCAGTTTCGTTCTCATTTCGGAATTTCTCCAGAAATGCCTTGTTGTACTTCTTCTCAGGCTCAGGCAAATGATACATCTGCCTCAAATCATTAGCTTGAAATGAACCAAAGACTCTCCCATCTCTGGTGCAGAAGGTTCTGTCTGTGATTGGGAGTTCCTCAATTGCCCACCTTACTACATCCATATATGGGAGAATTTGTTCCCGAGCTGCTATCCGATGAAGGAAAG
Source organism: Pinus albicaulis (assembly GCA_034641835.2). Lineage (NCBI taxonomy): Eukaryota > Viridiplantae > Streptophyta > Pinopsida > Pinales > Pinaceae > Pinus > Pinus albicaulis. Next base: position 598,255,208 of record CM076578.1, on the reverse strand, counting down.
AGTCAGCTAAGTCTTTTAAAGTTCCTTCAGATTTTTGAGTCGTATCGACTGTGGCTTCTACTGTTGTCACTTCAGGTTCTTCTGCTTCTATCAAATTGTAGGTACTTTGCCAAGAAGTTTTGCCAAGACCTGAACATGTAGTATCAGATATCAATCCTTTCTTTTTATTTCCCTGATCAGTGATGGCTTGTTCTATGGTTGGCGAAGCGGAAACGTTTGCAGTTTTCTTGGACTTCTTCCCCATTTTGCTTGCATCTATCAGCTTAGAAGAATTCTGCACAGGAGTAAAAATAAGCGTAACACAGAGAATTGACAGTAAAAACCAAATACGGGGGAAATATATTGATTAATGTGTGATGAAGAATTAACTTAATGTTGCCATGGATCCAATCCGTAAAAATATTTAGACTTAATATTTCATTAAATGGCCGCAAAAACCCGTCAATCATTTAAATGTCCATCACGTCGTTTATTGGTGAAATGATTTGTTTAAGCGTGCCTTGGCCGTTTTGGCGGTTGAGCGCAGGTGAATCTCCATTATAAAGATAAGGCTTTTAATACGAATTAATCGTAATATCCCCGTTTTAACAACTTTTTCGAAGTTCGTGTTTTGGCTTTATCGCATCGCATCGGGACGAAAAGGCGCTTTTCTTGTACTGGCATCTCTTGGAATCATCGTTCGCCGATAGCGATATCGCATCGCATCGGGAGCATTTAACTGTTATATCGCATGGTATATCGCCGAGCGCTTAAAAGCATGCATGGTATATCGCTTCGGAGCAAACCAAAAGTACCTTACGTTATGTCTCCTTTGTCATTGCGATATGCGATCTTGCGATCGCTTTATCGCAATGATAAAAGATTTAATTATTTATATCCCAAGGCCTTTATTGGTTTGTAAAAAGGTTTTTTTGTAATGTTTTTTATTTCATTTTCGGACCTTTTTGAATAATACAAAATTGATACCAATTAAAAAAAATAAAAAGGACCCATTTCATATTATAGTGTTGTGAATAAAAATTATATGAAATGGGGGGTTGTTGTAGAGGACAACATGTACAAATATTAATTAATCTAATGAGAAGCTACAATGAGCAATGAGAAAAATAACTCTTGTCATCAAATCTTGGATTTTTTTAACAAAAATCACTTTAGAAGTATGGAACTATGAGATTCTCTTTGAAACGACCAATTATATTCCAATTCGATATTAACTACTCCATAAACGTAATAAAGATAGTGAATTCGATGCGGTTGTTTTGACATCGAAATTGCTTGTAATGTTGGACAGGCAATTGGTTACAATAAATCCCATAATTGATTACACTAAAATCTATTCGACTATTGGTACATGTATAAATAATTTTAAGGTTCCACAAATAAATAATGAACAATAAATTTCCAAAATATAATACGAAAAGAATAGATGAGTGGTCGTTTATGTATTTCTTCTTTTCATGTAAGGTAATTTTCAAATGAGTCCTAATCATTTCTTATTATCGATATACTATGGATTGCACTATGTCTCATCTCTCAATGATGAGAGTTTTATTCAAGAGATCATTGTTTAAGTTACAGTACCTATATACTTATTCTTCTTACACTATTCTTCATATGAGTTCTATTAAACCAACAATTATACTTTGCAATATTAAATGAGTAAATAAATATTACAGCACACAAGATTGATTTGAAATCAAATTTGGTTAGATGATTACTAGTGAAGTAGCTAATAATAAACTACAGACTATTTCCCAATCTATCAATATAATTAGACTGAGACATTTAGATATTGTCACAAATACTAATCAAATCCCAAACCATCATAAATCTAACCCTAGTAAGAGACAACCAAATTCCCAAACTTGCAGTTTCAATATTTGTCACGCAAAAATAAGAAACGAAACAAATTAGAGGTAGTGAGATTATGTAGAGAAACCTTAAAGGTTGATCTTGCAATCCTTCTCAACAACACTAACTCCATCCGCAGATCTCAACATTTCTACTTACCCATTGAAATTAAATCAACCTAATTAGTATATTATTAGAAATAAAAGGTTATATTTGATACATATTATATGGAAGTTAAACAAAGAAACATGACAGGGAAGGAAGAAATATATGTATATTTAGAGCATCTAGTTAGATGTGATCCCAGTAGCGAATAACCCAAGAGAAACACTTTTTGTAAGTCCTAGGCTTGAGTGCTATCTATGGTAAGATGATCAAACTTTTATGGGTCACGGAAAAGATTTGGATTGTGATGAATGTTTATAAACAATGACATGACCTTCCCTTCTTTCCGAATGAGGTAACCAATGCAAAAAATACCATATGGAAAATCAATTTTTAGTTGTAAATTTTTAGTCTCTATGCCAATGGTTGTTAGCTCGAGTGGTTGGGATTTTGGCTTGCCATCCCATCCACTTATGTTCAAGTCTCCACATGCATGCTCTAGTTTGTATTGATTAGGATTAAAGAGTAGGCAACCCTAGCAGTTTTCACTTCGTGTTCAATACGGGGCATCTCGGCGTTTTCTTATTCATTGAGTCTTTCCTGTCAAAAAAAATAAAAAGTAGTCATCTCCAAAATCTGCATAATTGAATAGAAAGAGACAAACAAACCACCAAATTTGATAGTTTCAATATTTTCCATAGGAAAATACTAAATGAAACAAATTAGAGCTAATGATGTTATTCAATCAAACCCTAAAATCCCATCTATGGAACCTTATCAACAACCCTAACTCCATTAGCATATTTCAACTATTCGGCCCACCCATTAAAATTACCACAGGTTGCTTGGTAGATTATTATAAATAAGGGGCTAGATATAATACATAGTGCACAAAAATTGAACAAATAAAAGAGACATGGAAGGAAGAAATAAATGTGTATTTAGAACACCTTCTCAAACGTGATTTTAGCCGTGAAGCCATCCAAAAAAACCCAAGAGACAAACTTTTTATAATTCTTAGGCTCCAATGCTCTATGCAATAAAATGGTCGAACTTTTCTGGATTACAGAAAATCTTTGGATTGTGATGAAGGTTTCTAAACAATGGTTGACCTTCCATCCTTCTCGTATGAAGTAATGTTTACAACAACTACCATATGGCAATCATTTCTCAGTTGTAACCGTTTCCAAAACCAGCATAATCGAATAACGAACTTAGCACCAAGCCATTTGAACTCCAAAGGCTCGAAACAGTGGTTGGAAGGAAGTTCTAAGCTCTAGGAGCCCAAAACATGCAAAGAAGAAATTTTAAATAACAAATTGTGTGTTTAGAATTTAAGACAAAACCCTGATTTACCAATGAATTTCTTCTTTAGAATTTTAGTTTGATCCACGTGCTTGTATGGTATGGGAGTCGAATGCTTTTTTAATCCTTTCACTTATTAATCCTAATAAGTGGAAATTAGAAAATGGTATGGAAACCCTTTAAATATGTTTTGTAAATTTTATAAAAAAAAAAATTAACAAAGTCGGTTAGTGTGATATCTATTCCAAAAAGAAAAGGAACAAGCTCCATTACAAGGGGGGTTTAAAGAGAAGCAGGCTTAAGGAGGTAAGAGAGGGAGTGCAGTCCCGGTTACCTAAAGCCTTGTTTCCAAAATTTCCAAAATTTCCTACTACATTTTTGGCATACTGCCTTACAAACTGAAAAATCAGAGAGACACATTTACATAACATAATGGAAAATGATTATTATATGCCGACTGAAGATCCTTCTTGTATTCTAATGTCTACTAGATATTGATCAAAGCATTTGTTGTTGTGTTGTGCCCTTGTTGTGCCCTTGTTGTTCCTTTTTTGTTCCTTTTTTTTTCCCTTGTTGTGCCCCTGTTGTGCCCTTGATGTTCTTTTGTTGTTCCCGTGTTTTTCCCTTGTTGTTCCATTGTTGTGCCCTTGTTGTGCCTTTGTTGAGCCCTTTGTTTAGTGCCTTGTTGATAAGAGCATTTATAAGTATAAACTATTTCTTCCTTCTGTATGGCTCGGTGAAGTATTGTGCTGATACTGCATAACTTTGCTGCTGATTAGAGGGTCTCATACATCTTGATGAGAATAGCTATAAATTCAACAGAATCAAGGATGATAGAGGGAGAGGATTTGGAAAGAGTTATGTGGGGTTGTGCAGAGGGACAACTTAGCTAAGAGAGATGCTATTGAGTTTTGCTATGCTCCGCTGAGTGCTAGGAGTTCATTGAGTCCTTGGGAATGTGAAGAGTTGAAGAGGAATATCAGGATTGATACAAAGAGCTTTGACCTGAGATTTGGAGAGGAACTAATGATACACAGAGAGCGTCGCAGACCAAAACCGTAGATGAGAGATGACTGGAAATAAACAGAGAGGAGGAGATCGGATAGGGGGAAAGCTTCCAGGCAGCAAGACCCGAGGGGGGGGGGGGAATGAGTGAGGGGAAAGGAAGAAGAAGTGGAATAGAGGAAGCGCAAAGCTTGACGATCATAGGAAAACGAGGCTAGGAGATACGAAGGCAAAGGCCAAATCTAAGGAATTTGTAGCCGCAACTGCGATTGGGGAATTCCGATGAATTGAGGAGGACGACGCAATGGTTATTAGTTAAAGACAGGGAGCTTGTCGATTGGAGAGGCACGGGAAGGAGGACAACTGAGATAAGAATCCAAGAATGATCAGTTTGGATCTTGTTGGTGCAAGAAAATATTCAATTTTCAGGCTTCTTAAGGGTGTCGATAATTTTGAGAGAGATTCCTTCCTGCATGCTTGATTTCTAATAGATTTTCTTATTCATGAGATTGGTATTTTGACAAGGCCTCTGTCAATACTAGCCTGTCCCATTGTTCTATCAACTACCTTGTTTTCCTGACTGTCTTCACTTTTATTATTATTCCTTAAGATGTGATAATAGGTCATTTTCCCAATCTACTTTTCATATTGATTTATCCTTTCTGTAATATGGCGTAGGGCTTCGTTTTTTAAAATATTTCCATTGACCATTTCCTAAATAATGATTGATGAGTCTCCAAAGATTATTAGATTCGTTATCCTTCTTTCTTTTAATATTCTGATCCAAAGGAGAAGCCCATAAACTTCTTCTCTGTTTTTAGACATAGTACCTAATCCCAAATCATAAGATATGGGGTTTCTCTTATCGTTGGTGAGTATATTTCCTCCTGCCCCTACTTTTCCACGATTCTTTTTCAAAGCCCCATCGAAGAAGAGGAAGGGTTTTTTGATTTTGTTAATCTGGTTCTGGAATTATTCTTCTATCATCCTTATTTTCCACTTTGATTTTCCCTTTCTTCGCATGTGCATTGTTGCGAAATTGGATTTACTACTTGCAAACCTTGCCCACTCTCTTTCTTCTACTTGAAGTTGCACCCAATCAATTCCTTTTATTCCTTTAGCAGAGTAGAATTCGGGAACTTGCACCCATGTTTTGGATATTACCCTTTCCACCGTTGGATTTTTATTCCTGAAAATATTGTTGTTTCTGGCTAACCATATATGTCAGCATAATAACGAGGGAATGCTTGTCCAATACCTTTGCACAGTGCTTTTATTTTTGAGAGAGTAAGGATAATTATTTTTCCAGTTAGCCAGAAACTCATTGAGTGGGATGGTGTAATTTAGAATTGCTTCTAATGGAGATACCACACCCTTCCAACATTCTAGGTGAAGTTACATTCTATGAAAAAGTGTTGAATGTTTTCCTCCTCCTGTAGACACAATGGGCACTAAGAGGGCCCAAATATTCCTCTTTTTTTCAAGTTCTATATAGTGAGGATTTGTCTATTTAGAAGGGTGATCTCAAATTACTTGCTAGTTAATGTTGTGCTAGTTTCATTTCAGATATAAACACTTCTTTGCATTGTTTTACTTATCCTTCATGAGTTTTTTTAAGAGCATGTGATTGGAAAACAACGTACTTAGTGAAATTATGAATTTGTCTTAAGCTTAAAAAGCATAATTTTAAATGACAGAACAAAAGAAATATTAAACACAGCAAGCACATATAACAGAGCTTAACATAGATATTTTTTTTATAAAGGAGTTCACCCCTCCTGGGCTACATCTCCTTGGTCCAACTTCATAGTGTGACCTTTGTATTAGCTTCAAGTGTGATCAAATTGCTGTTACAAGCTTCTAAACCTCTTGGAACCTGTTCAAATGAGTTTAAGACATCATAATCTCCCAAAAATTACTATTTTTTTGCTAAATTTGGACTCTGTATGCTCTGGAAATTACCCCAACACTTAGTGGCCCTCGCCTTCCAAAATATTCAAATGCACTAAAACACATGTAGATGACATTTTCTGCCTCTGCAACCTACTTCATTGAGTTCCCAGCATGCCAATTAGCCTATAATCACTCTTTCTAAGCTCAGTTTAGTCGAAAATTGATTGAGTTATGACCAAAACCAACTTTGCCCCAATTTCTCCTCCAAAACTGGAGAAACTGCTAGTTAGTTTTCTAAACTTGGCATTCCCGCCAAGTTTGGTGTTGCCTCCGAATTCTCCGCTAGCTTAAATGTCGGATTAATTAATGCTAAGCAGGATTACGGCGGATAAGCTTGTATTAATGTTTAAGCATGTATTAAGCGCTAATGCTGGATTAACTTAACTAATATGAATTTAAACTTAATTAATCTGCACTTATAAATTCCCACTGGTTTAGTTTGTCGTAGCTCCTGGTTCAGTGGTTGCAACCACATGGGGAGGGGGTTGGCCCAAGGGACTGGTCCCCTCCAAACCCCAAACGGTCAACAGTTAGACTTAAAATGGATGCGGAAGTCATAAGGGGTAAGAACTACCCGATGGATGAGACAGTATGGCAGTCGGTTTGCAGGCGGGCGGTCAGGGGTTTGAGCCCCGACTCCACCATAAAGTTTTGTGCCAACTCATAAAGAAATCTGCCTGCCAAATTTGTCGACTCGGCCACATTTAACTCTGCTCCAAATTTAGGTAGAGGCTCCTCCATACTTCTTCAAGGGCGTTGAAATGTGATTTGAAAACATTAATATATATATATATATATATATATATATATAACACCACCAAACCTTAGTCCAACCACTGATGTCATCACATAATTCGACCATTAGACCAAGGTCCAGTCCATAAAATTCGACCCCATAAACTAGGAGGTGGCCCACCAGAGAAGACACCTGGCACCCTCTGGTTGGGTTTCACTCCAATCCTAAAAAAAAAAAACAATTTCCAACTTAGGAAGAATTGGAGGTCATTGGGCAATTTTTCTTTTCACTTAACCCATCTGGTGAATCTGAAGATGACACTTGTCACGGTGTCACTGGCTGCAATCTGGATAATATTCTTGTAATGCTTACTGTACCTATCACATTAGCATTGTACCTTTTCTGCTCATTTTTTGCATGTTTCGAAAAACGAATAGCAAATGATAACTCAGTCATAAAAACTCGGATTTTGATGAAACGTATTGCGCTGAAATCCTGGCGATGAACTCTATCCGGTTGTTCAGGTTTGAAGCAATTTCGAGCACTTTCAATTTTTAGCTAAAACTTGAGCTTTAGATCATTCCTTCCCACCAGAATCCATTAGAACCCTATTGTATCTTAAGAGACAATCCCTCGATTTTGAAAGGAATCAGTGCTTAATACATTTTAAAATTGTGTCACATAAATGATTTTATCATGAGGTCTTTGTTCTATCCCTCTGGAGACTAGTTTTCTAAAACCCTTAATAATATGGAATAATAAAAGATTTCATAATGCCATTCATTGCCGATATCTGAATGAAAAGAAGAACTGCAGGGGAAACTCAAAGTAATATGTTCAATACATAGAATCTACCACTTATAAGTTTTAGAGGAAATTCATGGAGAGAGAGGAAACTTGAAATAATATGTTGTAAACACATAATCTATTACTTCAAAGTTTCATCAGGAGTTTGTGAAGAGAGGGGAAACTCAAAGTAATATGTTGAATACACAGAATCTACCACTTTTAAGTTTCAGAGAGAATTTGTGAAGGGAGAAGAAATGGAGTGAAGGAGCATAAATAAAGGTTATTTAACTCTTACTCACAGATGTAATTAAGAGACCGGCTACTACATTACTTCACTTCATTCAAAGAATAAAAGACACAAAATGGCACAAAAAACACGAATCATCATCAACAGTTGCAGGAAACTTACTGCTTCTTTCATTTACCCATCAGAAAAAGAATTACAAAATGTAATCCCCAAGAGGTCCAGAACTCGAAACCCCTCTTCACTCTTTCTCCCTTCCTTAAATACAAACAAAAGCAGTTTGTAACTACTCGAGCTTCTTGAAACTCCTAAACTGCCTAAACTTTTAAACTACTTATTACATTGCAATCGAGGGCACCATTGTAGCTTCGATCTTAACAAAGAGACAAAATACACTTGGAATATAATCCCTTTGCTGAGCTTGATTTGTTGTTGATGTGTCTCCTTCCGTTTCGGCTGTGTTGTCCTAACAGTCTGCACAATTGCATCTCCACCTGACTTTGCCCATGCTTTTGTGTTTCGAACACTGTCATCATGTCGCCTGCTACCCGACTCTGCCTCTTCTGTGTGTGCATGTTGTGTTTAGTCTTCTCTTCCTCTTTTCTCTGCATCAGGTCACTTACTCGAGTCTCTCTGCCCGCGTTCAGAATTTCCTCCATTATCAAGGCATTTAACCGGCTTTATGTTATAATCCCCCTTTTTTCCTCCAATGTGATTTAACACAGGAATTCCTTCCCTCTAGATTTGAAGACCTTTGGAGTTTTCTTTTGAAACCATGTCGCATCTGCCCGACATCGCACTTCACATGCCATTGTTTTCGCTTTTCCTTAGCACTTATCTTCTAAGACTTGCGATGTGCACTATGCGATGGGGCCCACCTAGCATCACACATCGCACCTCGGCAAATTTAACATGAACCCTTTTTGCTATCTTTTAAAACTTGTGATTTGCGAATTGCGATTGGGCTCCATTGCATCGCATGTCGCACTTTGGCAATTATAACTCAAAACCTTGGCACTTAACTTTTAAAACTTGCGATGTGCGGTATGTGGGCCAGGGCCACATCATCTACCACGTCAGCTTTCCACGTCATTGCCATGTCATCATGAATCAACTGTAATCTGTGGGGTCGGGGCCACATCATCTACCATGTCACCTTTCCAAGTCACCGCATATCGCACTTCGATGAATTTAATATTTACCTCCGCACTTATTCTTTAAAAATTGCGATTTGCGATCGGGCCCCATCGCATCGCATATCTCACTTCAATGATTTTAACATTTACCTCCTGTGCCTATCCTTTGAAAATTATGATTTGTGGTTTGCGATTTAATATCCGTCATCAGTATCTTCCCCTTCATATCTTCGACTCGATCCTCGTCGTTTCATTTCCTCCTTTGGAAATCTTCTAAGTATTTCTGTCTTAGTCGATTTCTCAGCTTTCTACCATCGCCACTCTGCAACTCTACTATCCTTCCTGGCCTTTATTCAATCTTAAAGTGTGTTGATCTCTCCTGAGCTTGTGCACGATCCTGACTCGACCTTATCCGGTATGCAATTTTTTGAACGTGCCCATCAGTTCGGCCCTTGAACTGTTCTGCACGTGAATAAGCCTGACTTGAGCCCACTGTTACATGGCATTTTTTCACCATCCCTACAATCCCTCACCCCTCATATTGCAAGGTCTTTCGCGTGACCTGTGAGCAGTGTCATACTCTACAAACACCTTCTTTCCATCCTTCTACATAAGGACATCATTTCTCATGTTGAACATTTCCTCAAAAAGCACACAAAAACCTATGTTTTGGCATTGGCGCGGGTAGCCAGTTCACCCCTCACGCCAATAGGGAATATTTTCACTAGATCCCGTGCCACTTGGCACTTTGTCTCTATGTATTTCCCATGCCAGCTAATTTAGGAATGTTTTTTTAACAAATAGAGGTGGAAGTTTCCTTTTAACTACCTCAGGGATGACTCATTAGAAGTGGTTAAAATTGATAAGCCACGGATCTCTCCCTTTGGGTAGTGGTTTTTACCTCCCATGGAACACTCTTTGAAGATAGGACTCCCCTCCATGACTATAGGGATCCTAACCTCTCCCTCTTCCTCTATATAAACAGGCCTTCTCCCTTTACAAAATCTAGCTGGACATATAGCCAAGAAGCTGAACTTGGAGAAGAGATACTATAGCTGAGTAATTGCTATAGAGAAGGTAGAACCAAGGAGAATTCTGTAGAGAGAGCCCCTTCCTAATTCTCGACAAGTCTTTGTGAGATGCGCTCCACTGGAACCTTGTTGGAGGAGACCTCAACGTCAAATCCTGGTTGTACTCTTCCTTTCTTCCATTAATATACTCGACTATGGTATTGGTTTCATCATTGTGTTATGATTATTTAATTCAATTGATTTAGTATTCTTCGACTGAATGATAGTTACGAATGTAAAATAGTACGTTGTATATCGTCGTTGTTTCTTGTGTGTGTGCAGGTATCTGAGCGTGAAGGCGAGCGGATCGTGATCTGTCAAACCAGGAGCGAGAGGCAGCCACTCTTTCCGACGACAACAACAGCGTAGGACCTCCGGTAAGCCATCTATCGAATCTTCGTCCATTCATTAACTAGGAATCAATGTTATATCTTGTCTCGTTTGTGGCTAGACCCACTCTAGGGCTAGTGGGATCGCCTCTGTCTGCAAAGGGGATTTACCTCACCAAAAAATTGGCGACTCCACGAGGGACTAGTGTGAGTTTGTCTTTCATCCATTAAGTCTTCTTCTTGGTCTTTTCTTGCTTAGCTTGCCTTTTCTGATTATTTTTGTTGAGTCTAAGACTCTTGTTCAGCCCCAAAGGATCAGATCTAACCTCTGTTTTCCAAAATTTTCCTTCTACCAGGGTTGACTTGATTGGCGCGGTTTCCGGTCTGAGAATCACTCCCACTGGCGCTTGTTGCTAGTTCAACACCCGCGCCATCCCCTGTTTGGCACTAATTACAGCCAAACAGTCGCGCCAATTCCTATAGGTGCTAGGGTTTGCTTGATTTTGGAGTTTTTGGTCAGTGCTTGTGATTTTGGGTTATCTTTTGGCATGTTTTGAGTGCTTTGGGATTGTTTGTGATTGTGAATAGCCTCATTTCTTCAGTTGTTTGTTTGTTTCCTATTAGCATCATAGCCTTAGGGTTTTCTAGTGCTTTGGTATGCTGAGCCTCCTGTAGAAGTCTAGGTATTTTGATTCGCGGTCAACTTCATTCCTTGCTTGATTTCATTCGGCTCCCTTGATCCTTTTGAGTGATTGCATTGGTTGAGTGGTTCTTGCCTCTTTCATTCAGTTGTGCTTCTTGTCACTCCAAGCATAGATTACACTGCTTGTATGGGTTTGTTCCGACATCTTTCTTCAATTTGAGAGATTGCGACATTGGTTTGAGTTTTGTTTTGTTTGCTTTTGAGTTGATTAAATTGCTTTGCTTCAACTCTCGCATTGACATTCTCGAACTAGTGTGTTGGTTTGTTTTTCATGTCATTTAGTGCACTGTTTTCCCTATTACATTGAAAAAACAAAATTGTGCTTGCATTCTTGTTTGCATTGTGGAATTGAAAATCTTTCGTATAACTAGCATTGGACATTCTAGGAAATATTTCTCATTTTCATTAGCTTGCATCGGATACTGTAGTGGATGCTTTTGTGTGCTCTTATTGTTTTCTATCACTTGAAAACTCCTAACTTTCTCATAGATAGCTTTTCATTGAACGAAATGGTATTTTATGGCATGTAACTTGCATTTAGGGATTCGTGAGATTCAACATTCGGTAGGACCTTGGAATTGAAACATAAATACAAGATCAACTTAAAATTTATTCAATTAACCTAAGGCAACATTGAAACCTAACGAAACATTGAGTGGTCTAAGTTAGAGACGTGTTCCGGCATCTTTAAACCTAGCAGTTTTCGCTCACCATCTGGCTTCAGACAGCACTAGTACGGACTTGTGCTCCCCGTACCGTCGAGTATATAAAGTGAGACCCCTCTAGGTTACAATCCTTTTATCCATAGGAATCTGAGTCTGCCGCCTTGTAACCATGATACATCAAACACAACATTCGGGGAGACTACCTGCACGTACGTCAAGTCCTTGGTCATTTCTTCTTTCATTTGATCACAAAGGTGTATATGGTAGTTCACGGAAACTTGGTACACCCTTCTACCTAGACTACCTGAGTAATCATTTTTGATCTTTACTGACTCCATAAATTTGAAAATATCATCGAGCACTTGTCCTTTCATGCTTGTTTCAACCTGAAAGTGATAGAGTCACATTTTTGTTGTTTCTTGACTCTTAAAAGATGAAATGGTAGAGTTTGGTTTCAGTGTCTTGAAATTAACTACCCACGAAATATTCCTGGTTAAAGTTATCTTCCTTAGTGTTGTTTTACCTTTGTTTCTGATGAAAACCTTCCCGGAGTTTACCAACCAAGGAATCCCCTCCGAAAGTAATCTTGTCCCTTTTCCTGCTTTTGGGAATGTTGGTGCTCCTTATATGGCAACGTTGTCTCTTCCTGGGTTAGCTGTTGGTTTACCCGTGTGGTTGTTTTCAACCTCAGTGGTCTCGAATGCCCCGATCTCTGTTCAACCGTCTCCCCCACCTGAACATCATCATGTTGATTCCAAGGTGGACCTCTCCCCTTCTTCGCCTATTTCTTCGGCCTCCTCTTCTACTTTGCCTGGTGAAAGTTTGGATTCCCCTAACCAGGTGGCTAAGAAGAAGAAGAAGAAGAATTCAAATAAGCGAGAGGCTAATGCTACAACTATTGTGCCTAAGAAACCTTCCATTGAGAAACCATCCAACCTTCCATGGAAAGTAAAATTCCCTTGCATTTTGTGCAAATGTGACCACCTTCTTTGAGACTGCCCTGGCATTCCCAAGGCACTTGAAGTATGGTCTGACGGTCGTCCGTCGTTGCCTTTGGCTTCCAAAAGTCATATTGGTAGTACATCTTCGACTAGTGCTGATAAGACTCATAAGAAACAGGGTAAAATTACAAATCCCTGTAATTTGTGTGAAGGGAATCATCCCATTCACCTTTGTCCATACATGGATGAAGCCAAGAGAGTATTGGACAACTCTATTATTTCTGCACCCTGCCTTCCGACTGGTTACCAGAAACTTTCTTTGAGTCCTTCGCTAGTTGATTCAACGATCGGTCAAGATTCATCCTTAGTCGATCCCTCTCCCCTGGAAATTCAAATTCAGGAATCCATTCCCGACCAACCATTGGAAGTGGAATTGGTTGACTTGATCCCGACTATGGTTCATTAGGTCTTTTTCGTTGAGAGTGGATCTCATCCCCCCCAGGTTCTTCTCATTTCATCAGATTCACCGAACTTGGAGAAATATTCTTCCATCCCTGTAGTTCAAGAAACTGCTCCTCCTACTCCCATGATGGACGTCTTGGAGGATGCTCCTCTTGCTCTGGTAACACCAAAGGAAGACTATCTCAGTTTGATGGTACCTACTCCAAGTAGTTTGGTCGCTTCCTTCAATTGGAGTCGATTTGCAGGATACCGCCTTCTGTCTTATGTGCCTTTCGAGATAACGGTACAAAATTTTGATCTGGTCGTACCCAGCACCATTATAGATGAAGGCGCATCTGTTAGTATTATGTCTTCCACTACTTGGAAATATTTTGGTTCTCCACCGCTTATGCCTATTACGCAGAATATGTTGGCTTTTAACAGAGGAACCAGTCAACCGTTAGGAATCCTTCTGAAGTTGCCTGTTACTTTGGGAAGGAAAATTGTCTATATAGACATGATGGTTGTTCCAGGCCCCTTATATTTTAATTTACTCTTGGGCCACAACTATATTTATGTCATGGGAGCGGTTGTCTCTTCCCTCTTTCGTGTGATTTATTTTCCACACAAAGGTAAAATCGTGAACATTGATCAGCTTTCATTATTTGGTCCTGGCATGACATCTGGTCCACCATTGTCCCTTCCAGGTCTTTATCCATCGATTGTATCTTCCCCACCACAGGTTAATTATGTGGCTACCTGTTCGGTGCCTACATTCAGTGATAGTGCCATTGTGCATTGTGTGCTGGGGGCATTGGTTCCTGATTTTCGAGATGTTTTTCTCCCATCGGATGACAACCTCTTGGAAACCATGACTTCTTACTCATCATGATGAGTTGTCTTCGGAGTAGAGTTCGTTTTCTTGTGTCAAGCTCCTTAAAAAATGAAACAAGCTCTCTCGAGGATGGTTTGTCTTCTATGTCAACCTCGTTAAAAAATGAATTAGCTCATGAGGATAGTTCTTTTAATGTGTCAACCTCATTAAAATAATGAAACATGTTCCTATTCAATTCGAGTCTTTGTTTAGATCTTGTAAAATCCTAGTCGAGTCTTTCTCTTGATCTCGTAACTTGAACCTTCACTGCATCTTCCTTTCGTATGGATTGAAGCTTGGGGGGCATGTACCTCGAATTGAGTCACCATGCTGGAGGCATGCAAAAAAATAAAATAAAAAATAAAAAAAATTTCAAGCATAGTTTATCTTTGTTTCAAGCTTGTGTAAAAATGAAACCAACTTCAAGCACAGTTTATCTTTGTTTCAAGCTTGTGTAAAAATGAAACCATTCTTATTTTACCTCTCATGATTTCAATTTTATCAACCTACTTTTCCAGATGAGCCTTGGTTTTCTCATTCCACCGCCACCATCTACTTGGCCGATCATATGCCTTCACTTGGTTGTTTTACCCATTCCTGAGGAACCGTTGCGATGAGTGGTCTTGTTAGCCAACCTCTTGACCTTTACTTGTTCTAAGCAGTTCCACCATTACCGAAACTAGTGGCTACCCTTAATACCACTTGTTCCTCTAGGAGGAGTCAAATTTCATCTCTTTTCTGACTCTCTAAAACTGAAAATATTGTCGAGACGCTTGTCATTTTGAACTCGTTAAATGGTTGCGAAGCGATATCTACCCAGTATACGTTTACCCCTTTTTTGGGCTGGGATAGATTAATTATGAAAAAGGAATACCTTAGCCTATCAAGACTAAGAGGTTCTCTTAGACACAGTTTTCTACCTTTTCGGATCTGTGAGACTATTTACAAAAAGGACCTTGCTGGAGTTTTCTTTTCCACTTTATTTTCAAACTCTCTAAACATGAAAAGATGTCGAGTTCTTCCTTTGTTAAACTCGTTAAAATCTGATGACATCGAACTGCGTCGTTATAACATTACCCAAGTTCCTCCTTCCTAGGGCTCGTAAAATGTACTAGGTTGGATTTGTCCGAAGGACAAACTTACATCGCAAGCATATGTTATCCCCTTCAAGTTTGTTTGTCAAAAATAATTGGGGTACTCGCTAGAAATGGTGGGGGAAAATGGAACAAGATTGTAGTCGTGTTGGTAGTATGTCGCTCTTGCACATGGCACTTTTCTACATTCGTGTCGGGTTGGGGACATCTCACTTCGTCATTCGTTTGCCTCCATGGGTTTGGGTAATCTCTTTTGACCGCTCATCAACTCTTTGCCACGTCGCCATGACCTCAGATCCCTTGATGTCAAACACTGCCAAATCCAATGTCGTGCCACCGATATGTTCAAGAGAAGTTTACCTCTGAAGTTTTCAACCTCCCTCTGATTCTTTGTTGGTCTTGATTCACAAACATCACATTCCTCTGTCTCGTGTCGATGATGTGGGAAACATTATGGCCCACCTTCGAATAGGTAACTTCCTGTCGACTCCAGATCATTATCCAAGAAGCTGATCTGGAGACTCCCTTCAGGTACCTTGGAGCCTGCATGCCTCAATGGCAGGTTCTTCGCATTCGAGAAAAGGTCCACATCATTGGCCTTCGATCGACTGAATCTGCGAGTGTTTGACGTCAAATCACTGTTCACACTCCGTAGATTGTACGTCTCGTACCTTGAGAGCCATTGTCATTATTGGTGGTTTCTCTCGCGTCTATTAATGGCTTTCATCATTAGCTGGTAATCAGAATATTTTCTTGCATGTTTGACTTCAGTGTTGTGTCTCAATCTAGTCTCCTAAACTGAGTTCATTTAATTGTCAACCAGGATTTGTAAACTGCTGAAGTGAAGTGTACCATATGTACCTAGGTGCTTGTTTCCTAGTGCGTTGTGTGTAGTGTTTTGTGATGTTTTGGTCTTTTATGTTGATTTATGATTTTTTTGGTCTTTTGAAGTTTTGTGTTTACAATGAAAATGCCTAGAAAACTAATGAAAAGAAATCGGTGGTCAAAAACACAGTTGAGCCTACTGTATGAACTGGAAAATGTAATCAAAAACACTGAAGCAACATCTGAACTATGAATGAATAGAAACAAGAGCTTGATGATAACTTCTTAGACAAATGACACAAACTAGACTTGAGAAATGATCACTAAATATGCAAGTTTTCTAACTAGACAGTTAGACACTAATCATGATGCAACATTCTGTCCTAGCTCATCTATTCCATGATTAAGCCCTAATTCTATTCTGCAACTTAATTGAATGTCACAGAACCTATACTCAAAGAGTTATTGATTTCTTGTTTAAAGTAGTTCTTTTGAGGAAGAGCTCTGTTTATGATGAGGAATTTGCAGAGATATTTCAGACCTTATAATGATGTTATCTCCTGTTCCTTTGGTTATGGATCATTGGTGATTTTCAGAACAAAAAGATATTTGTAAATAATGAAGGCTGTCTTGTGAATCCTATCAACTAAAGTGATCTACTGTGCAAAGGGTGTCAGTGTGACTATGAGATGCAAGTGCAATGAATTAATTTAAACATGAGCTTAAGATGCTTCTAAACTAGAACAATGTTAAATTATAAGCCATCATCAAACTTGAAACGAAGTAGCTGGACATGAATTAAATGCAAAATGAAACTCCGGAGCATTCTAACCTAATGCATTATTCCCATAAAGCATACATCTGCTTTGTTCATCATTAGTGATATTTTGGAAATATGCTCCTTCTTTATGGAAGAGGTAGAACAGCTTCTGACTGTGGTAATTGTATGCAATTGAAAGCAAAAATGAAATCAAAGCTAAATTAGAAAAAAAATCAAATTATCACATCAATGGCCATATTCTGAACTTCATAAGGATGTCTTGGAAGAATTCTTCTTTGTGGAAGAGTGATTTAGAACAAGTGCAACTGAGATAAGTGAAGAGCAAAAAAACTACACAACTAATTCCTTACACAAGACTATAGCTATTCATCATTCATCATTATAATATATTGGAAGAATGTCTTCTTGTGGAAGAACTGGAATGAATATAACTACAGTATCTAGTTAAAACAAATACAAATTCAACTCCTATCCTACAGTACCATAGTCATTAAACATTCATCATTTTAGTCTATTGGAAGAGTGTCTTCTTGTGGAAGAGCTGGAACGAATATGACTACAGTAACTAGTTAAAAACAAATAAAAATTTAACTTCTATCCTACAATACCATAGTCATTAAACATTCATCATTTTAGTATGTTGGAAGAGTGTCTTCTTATGGAAGAACTAGAATGAGTACAACCACAGTAGATAAAACAAAACAACTACCAATTCAAATGCAGAACGTAAAGACAGCTAGGAAAACTTATCTAGTTTACGCAAAAGAAATCCGTGCAAGGGGCAGGGGCCCTCTACCACTTGACGGCATTCAACTCCAAATTAAATCACGCCTTCAAGATAATTTTGTCTGCTCCATTAACGATGCAATAGTTTGAACATAATGCTCTGTGTCTTCAAAGACGTAACACAGAGTTTACAAAATCTAGCAGCAAATCTAATACAAAATTTCTAACTAAGCTCTCGGCCTACTCAAGAGTTTATAAAGTAAATGCAAGTAACAATAATTACAATAATTTAGGAATGATGTCTTTCCTTATCCAAATAATTTTAGGAGTCTTTGAGGTGGCTGCGTGAAGGATAAAAGACACCTGGACTGAGACAGTCCTAGTAGGAGTCTTCCTTCACAAATGTGTTCCCACGTGCATAACCGTACCCAGAATTCATTTCCTCTTCCATGACGAGCAACACACCATGTAGGCACGACGTGGATCATGCCCATATGCGTTTTTTCTCAAGAGGCCACCTGGAACATGCTCAAACATAAAGGTAGCTGCAGAATCGCCGGTTAGCTACAGAATGCCTGCATTCTGCAGCTAGTTCCGGTCAAAATGCTTAACAATGGCAACAATCACAAAATTCAACAAGTCAGTTATGTAAACCATTCTAGAAGTAATTTCAACTATTTTTATTGATCAATTGGGTTTAAAATGGAAATGGACAAGGGAAAAATGAGGTAAAATGAGGTGAAGGAAAGCACAAATTTGAGGCTCAACATACCCCCACTGCTGTCTCTTTGCATGTCCTCATGCAAATTATCCTATGAATTCTGAGGCTTCTGCAAGGACATCTAATCCCCTTCTTCTCCGTTGTCTGAAAGCTAGAGGCCTTCTGGGTTTCCTGATCACAAGTTTGAACCTGAGGTTTGTGAGTGCCCTGATCAACTTTCTGTTCCTTGTCTTCATCTTCTCATTGGTCCTCTCCACTTTGTCTATATGCAGGGATAAGGTTGAGTTCATGTCAGTCTTGAGCTTGATTTTATCTTTGAGAATTTCATTCTCATTTTTGATGTGTCTATTCAATAATTCCAACTCATACATATCCCTCCTTAATATATCAATTTCAGTCAGTGGAGGACTGGGGGTTCTCTCTTCTCTTTCTGAAGCTGTCCTCTCTAAAGTTTCCACATAATCATAGATTTCCTGTTGAGAAGGATCAATCTCAGGGGTGCCTTCATAAAAATCTTCATCATCATACTCTTCCATGGATGTTTCTTCATCTTCAATATTGATTACCCCTGTTTGTTTGATTGGTGTTTTCTTCAGTTTTCCTTTTAATCTGTGGCTTCTCCTAAGCTGAGAGGACCCATCTCCTTTCTCTGTAGTAGATTCCTTGATTATCTTCTCTTCCTTAAGTTCCCTCCTTATTCTAGTCAACTTCTCCAAAATGACTTCCTCACTGCTTTCTTGAACAGGTTTGTCAATTTTACCTTTTGAAGTCCTCCATTTCCTACTTCTCTTTGTGGGCTGTGGTTCAGGTGATAGTTCTTTTGCTTCTTCAAAATGATTTCTTATTAAGAAATCATCCCATGTATCATTTGTTTTATATAGATGATGCTCAATTAAAATTTTGACCAACCCATGATGATACAGGGTTGTCTCCAAAAACTGAACTCTTCTCTGAACACAGGAAGCCATTTTCTTCAGACTTTGATACAAGAAATATGGTAGATTCAAATATTCTCCCAGAAAATGCAACATCAGTCTAATGTGGTAGACATAAAATGTCCCATATCTACCCTCACATGTAACAATTTTTTGTAAAAGAAGTAGTATGTTTCTCCATTTGCTTTTCAATGTTGTACTGGGAATTCCTTTCTTGAACACACTAACATCCATATTTGGTGATTTTAAAATTTTTTTCCAGGAGTCATTGTGGAATTCCCTATTTTTAAACCATCTCTCCCCAGTTCTGGATAATCCTGTAGCCTCTGCTATAAAAACTTCAGTAACAGTAAACTTGACATCCCCTATTTCAACTTCAGTACCTTGGAATGATCTGGAAAATGTTTTGGTGACTTCCTTATGGAAGCCATTAAATTTTTCCAAGAATTGGAGTCATCCTACTTGTTGTAACATTTCCTTGCATTGTGGGTAACCTTCTAAATATTTTGATCCCACAGGCTCAGTCCTTACGATGAAACCCATGATTTTTTTCAATATCAAATTAACACTCTTCTCTACCCACAAAACAATGACTTTTACTTTCGGATTAAAATGGCTTCAAGCTCTAAATGAAAATGGCTTCAATTTTGGAATGACATACCTTTGATTTATAATAGCAACAACTTCAAAACCTCTGGCTGGTATGCCTCTGTTTGATAATGAAAAATGCCTTCGAACCCTCGGACTGATGTGCTTCTGTTGAACTTTGGAGTGATATGAAAACAATTTAAATTTTCGAGCTAATATGTCTCTGATAGGCAATGAGAGATGGCTTCAGATTCCTTTTTGTGAAATACCTCTGTCTTTGGTAACAGAAGGACTTCAAACTCAATCACTGATAAACACCTCTGTCTCTAATAGCAAATGGTATGCTTCCAATTCAACACTACAGCATCTCTGTCTCGGGTAACAACAGACTTCAAACTCAATCACTACCACACCTCTGTCTTTGGTAATAACAGACTTCAAACTCAATCACTACCACACCTCTGTCTTTGGTAATAACAGACTTCAAACTCAATCACTACCACACCTCTGTATTTTGGTAACAACAGACTTTAAACTCTACACGGCCACAATTCTGTGTTGATAGTGAAAATGCTCCAAACTTCGTCCTCAGTGAAGTGGCTTTGAGTCCTCACACTGTTATACTTTCAAATTTACCTCCTCTGTTCTGCGTTTACAATGTTCAATGCTGTTATCCTTTAGCTCTGTTCCTGATGATCATAATATCTGTGTCTTCGGAATGGAGTATCGGCTACGGAATGAAGTTATGGCAAATGGTCACGGCATAGAGTAGTGGAGTGAGGTGGAGGATTGTATTAATGATTGAGGAGACGGCGGAGGATTTACGATGGCAGGGAAAAGCATCATCATTAAATAACTTGGTTAAGAGTCGTGGGAAATTCAAACGCTTTGATCATTTCACCGCTTAAATGCTATCGGATATAAAATTTGAAATGGAAGATTTTAATACAAGGTCTGTAGAGGGTTTGTTTGGTGTTTGATCAATAAAACAATTAAAACAACCTTTCTAATAATCCACAACTAAACTATGCTAAACTTTTATGAAGTGCCATCGTAATTTAAATTTGTTACCTCTGCCCTTTATTTGATGTTTTTGTAGCCTTTGTCTTCTCTGCTCATCTTTGGAGGAATCTTTCACAATTTTCTTGATATTTTTGATTCATGAATTCATTGGATCACTTTGTTGTAATTCTGATGTCTGCTGGTTGATGCCTTCAGGGTTTATAGCTGCGAAAAGACTGTCGGGCTGCAGAAAGGTTGATCAGCTGCAGAATGTCCACTGAGCTGCAGAATGTCCCTGTAGAACACTTTAATCATGAAAATGAAATGTTTCTGGAGGATGGATGAAATGTTATGAAAATGGATGAAAATGGATGATGGATTATGATATGTATGAAGTGGATAATGGAATAAAATGGATTCAGTTCATGGAATGAAGGAACATAAGGGCTGTACTGCAATTCATGGCATATTTTTATTCACTTACAACAAGATATCAAATTCTATGTTTTGACATGAAAATGAAGTGAATGGAAGATGGAGTGAAATGAATGAGATGTGGAATGGAGTGAAATGTGAATGATGGATGAGATGAAGTATGGATGGATAAGTGAGTGGAGTGAGATGAAATGAATCATAAGTACTATGGCACTGAACTTATGATTTTTATAACAGCTGCTTAGAAACAAAAATGGGAAAAGTTAGAGTGTCAGAGAGACTCTGATTTTCACCCTATCTTTTATGTATAAAACATGCCAATCAGTGATTGGTTTTCATGTTTATACCTTTATTTTTTTATTTTTATTTTTATTTTTTTTATTTATTTTTTTTTTTAAGAGAGAAATGCTTCAGAAAATTTAATCAAGTTGATGAAGAAGAGAGACTCTTCTTCATTAACTTCACATCATTGTCTCCTTGGAACTTCTTGACAAACTCTTCTCTTGAGAGTGGCTTGTGGTATAGCTTCAATCTATGGCCATTCACAAGAAAAGTGACCTCTTCTTCATCTATAGTTCTGATTTTTACTACCCCATTATCAAAAATTCGAACAATTTCATATGGCCCAAGCCAATGTGTCTGAAATTTCCCTTGAAAATCCTTGAATTTTGAATCAAACAAGAGAGCCCAATCACCCTCTTTAAATTTCTTCTCCTTGATGTACTTGTCATGCCATCTAGCCCTTTGCTATTGGACTAGACTTGTTTTCTGAACTGCATCTTGTCTGATCTCATCCAATTCATTAATTTGCTCCAGTCTATGCTTTTGTGCCTCCGTTAGATCAAGTCCTAGCTGAACTGCCATCTTGAATGTTTGAATTTGGAACTCTATAGGAAACAAAACTTGCTTCCTATAAACAAGCTCATAAGGAGTATGGCCTGTTGTGTTTCTCCATGTAGTTCTATAGGCCCACAAGGCTTCAGGAAGCCTATCTACCCAATCTCTTCTATGTAGATGAACAGTCTTTGTTAGGATTCCTTCAATGACTTTATTAGTGGATTCTACCTGACCATTTGCTCGTGGATGATAAGGAGTAGATGTCCTATGTCTGATTTTGTACTTCTCCATCATTTGCTCCACTAGCCTTGATGTAAATTGAGCTCCTTGATCTGTAACAATTTCCCTTGGGACACCAAAACGAGTAAAAATATCCTCAAAAAGAAAATTAACTACAGATGATTCATTAGCAACAAGTAATGGTTTAGATTCTACCCACTTAGTAACATAATCAGTGCAAACTAATATATATTTCTTTTGTCTTGATGGAGGACTAATAGGTCCTACAAAATCCAAAGCCCATTTTTCAAAAGGTTCAATGTGTACCTGAGGTTGTAATGGCATCTCACCTGAAGGAGAAGGTTTCCCTACCCTTTGGCAACTGTCACACCTTTTGACATATTCCCTTGCATCTTTAAACAAAGATGGCCAATAATATCCTAAGTTAAGGATCTTATAGGCTGTCCTCTTATCTGCAAAGTGTCCGCCACAAGGTTCATCATGACATGCCTTGAGAATTTCGGGCATCTCATCTTCACGAACACACCTTCTAATGATCAAATCTGAACCTGTCTTGTACAACTCATTAGCGACCCATGAATATCTTGCACTATCATTAATGAATTTTCTTTTATCCCTTGCATTCATAATTGAAGGAAACTTTCCTGAAACTAAATAATTAGCAATATCAGCAAACCATGGAGTTTGAGTAGAAACTGCAAAAAGATATTCATCAGGAAATTGATCTTCAACCGGAGTGTCATCTTTGACATTTTGAATTCTAGACAGGAAGTCAGCCACAGTGTTTTGTTTTCCAGGCCTATCTAGAATAGTAATGTTGAATTCTTGCAATAATAACAACCATCTTATAACTCTACCATTAGTGATTGATTTGTTCATTAAATATCTAATGGCAGAATGATCAGTGTTAATAAAAGTTTCATAACCTGTTATATAGTGTCTAAATTTGTTAATGGCATGAACAACAGCTAAAAACTCTTTTTCAGTTACAGTATAGTTTAACTCTGCAGGAGTCAAATTTTTACTGATATAATAGATGGCATAGGGAATTAAATCTTTCTGTCCCAATACCGCTCCTAGAGCTGTATCGGAAGCATCTGTCGAGATATGAAAAGGTAACTTCCAGTTAGGTCCCCTTAATATAGGTGCTTCAGAAATTTTGGTTTTCAGGGTTTCAAAAGCTAACTGGCAATCAGAAGTCCACTTAAATTCACAATCTTTGGTGAGTAATTTGAAGAGAGGAGATGCTATTTTGGTGAAGTTTTATATAAATCTCCGATAGTACCCCGTAAATCCTAGAAAACTTCTTACATCTCTTTGACAACTTGGAATGGATAGGTTAGAAATGACTTCAACTTTCGCCTCATCAACTCTAATCCCATCCCCTGAAATGTGGTGCCCTAAAACAATACCTTCAGTGAACATCATAAAAATTTTTTCATGACTAAGAGAAAGGTTTGCTTCTTGACATCTTTTTAAGACCTTTTCCAAGTTTTCTAAAGCCTCTTCAAACGTATCCCCATAAACTGTAAAATCATCCATGTACACCTCTACACAGTCATGTATCAGATCAGAAAAAATTCCTAATACTGCCCTTTGGAATGTTGCAGGTGCATTGCACAATCCAAATGGAAATACTCGGTAGGCATAGGTACCCCAAGGACAAGTAACTGTGGTTTTATCTTGGTCTTCAAGTGCTACTTGGATTTGATTGTAACCACTAAATCCATCCAGGAATGAAAAGTACTTTTTACCTGCTAATGTATCTAATACTTGATCTATGAAAGGTAAGGAAAAATGGTCTTTAAGAGTAGCTTTATTCAGTTCTCGGTAGTCAACACACACCCTCCATTTTCCATTTTTCTTAGGTACAATTACTAAAGGGGAAACCCACTGACTATCCGAAATAGGATAGATGAAGTTAACATTTAACAATTTTTGTAATTCTTCCTTGATAATTTCCCTAAGATTTGGATTCATCCGTCTTTGAGGTTGTCTGATTGGTTTTCAATTTGCCTCTATATAGATGTGATGAGTACAAGTCTTGGGACTTATCCCTTTCATGTCAGTGTATTCCCATGCATATGCAGAAGAATGTCTCTGTAATACTTTGACTAGCTCTTCTTGTTGAGATTTTTCCAGGTTTTTGTTTATGTTCAAGGTTTTGCCTGGAAAATTTTCACTTGTAGAACTACCAAATTTGTTCATAGAATGAAGAGACATCTGTCTAGATGACAAGAACTCAATATTGGATCTCTCTTGAAATGATTCTTGTTTGTGCTCTGGAGAAGATTCAAAATTTTCTAGAGTATTCAGAATTTGATTATCTTCACTAATTTCTGAAATTGTGAAGAGTGGTTGCAATTATTCTTCATCCTCTATCCATTGAGTGTCATCTAGATCTGTAATTGTCCTAGCTGGAGGATATAAAGTGAATTTCTTTGTTGAACTTCCATCAGAAATATACATATCACCGGACCTACAACTAATAAAAGCATCAGGTGTAGCCAACCAAGGTCTTCCTAGTATAACAGGATGGCCTCCTAGATTATTCTTGGGTGTCAGGATCATGAAATCCACAGGGTACTCCCAAGAGTCTAGGGACACTTGAATGTCTTCTATTACCCCATCTGGTCTGATCACAGATCTATCTGCTAGTTGTAATAGTGTGGGTGTAAAGAGAAGATTAGGAAGTTTCAGTTTGTCCATGATTTGTCCACTCATGATATTTATTGCTGCTCCTAAGTCAATGAGTGTGTTTTGAATTTCAATTCCATTGATGTGAATTTTGACAACTGGATTTCCTGGGTCAAGGTACTTTGGAATAGTAATCTTACCCATCATAATATCTTCTATTTGTCCTACCAGTTGAATTTTCTTGGTTTCTCTTATTCTTTTCTTTGTTGTCTTCATACTCAACTCCTTTATTGTTTTGGCTAAAATTGGGATTTCCTCGATGGCTTGCAATAATGGAATTTTAATGCAAACATTTCTCAATTCATCCAAGAAATCATAATTAGGCACCATTATTTGTTTTTCTACACCTTTGTCAATTTGTAATCTTTCCAGAAAGGGAGGTATAGAAGTAGATGTGGATGGTTGCTCTAATACTGGAGTTGGGCTTATTGGATCTTTTTGTTTCAGTTTTTCAATGTTTTGGCCTTGAAAGGATGTACCTTCCTCAAGACTTTTATTAATCCGTAGGGAGTCTTCCTCAGAATTATCTTGTTCTTGTATGATCACAGAAGGTTTCCTCTTCTCAAGTATCCTTCCAGACCTAAGTTGAACATCACTAAGGTCTAGAGGAGTAATTAAATAAGTTGGAAATTGTTGTCCTTCTATCATGTATGTATTCTGGGGGTTCTTATTATTGGGGTTTGGTATGGGCTGAGCTGGTAATTGATTGGATTTTTGAGGGAATGGTAATGGAAATGGTTGATTTTGATGAGGTTGGTTCAAATGATGTTGTTGTGAATTTTGTTGAAAATTTTGTTGAAGATTTTGAGGAAAATTTTGTTGAGGATTTTGAGGATAAAATTGTGGATATGGTGGATAGGATGGTGGATACTGATAATATGGAGAGTATCTTCCATAGGGACCTTGTTATCCTTGTGCCCAAGCTTGAGATTGATTTTGGAATTGGGGCCAAGGTTGCTGCCAAGAATTCCAAGGTGGAAGTTGATTATACATTTGATCATGAAATCCTTGTGTCTGAGAACCCTGCCAAGGTCTTCTAGATACAAAGTTAAGAGATTCTGTGGAATCTGTAGGAGTTTCTTCCTGAAAAATAGCCTTGAGACCAGGAAGAGAAGGACAATTCTTGGTCTCATGTTTCTCAGAACAAATAACACAGGTTTCTACAACTTTTACATCTAAAGGACACTCTCTCAAGGCATGTTTCTTCCTACATTTGGGACAAAAGATTGCCAAGGCATCAGATTCAACCTTTTGCTTGTTTTGTATCTTGAGGGTGTCTATTTGTTCACTAAGACTCCCTAAGATGTCAGATTTAAAATCATCAAGCATGTGTCCTATTTCTGATCTACTTACTGTCCCAGAAGCAGATTTACTTGCTCTCGCAAGAGCAGGATCTCTTGGACCTTTGACAGTTTTGGATTTCCCTCTGGAAAGGTTGATACATAACTCAGATATTTCAGGTAATGTGAGTTGTGATATATCCCCTTTTCCCATCATGTTAAGGATATCCAACCATTCATCCCTAATGGTTTTCAACAAAAGAGCTTTTAAAGTGTCTTGATCTAGGTTTTCCATTTGTGCCCTTTTATGTTGTATTTAAATCTTTCCAACAAATCTTCTAAGTTTTCATCTTCTTTTTGTAACATCTTGAACACTTCTTCCTTATGATTAACCGGCATACAATAATCCAAGTATCTCTCTAGAAATGCTTGTTTCATGTCTTCCCATGTCCTAATGGAACCACTGTTTAAGCTCATAAACCACTTCAATGCTGCTCCTTTCAGAGTTGAAGGAAATAATTTCAATTTTTGAGCATCTTGAAGGTAGTCATAAGTCCTACATAGCACTTCAAATTCGAATAAGAAAGTTTCAGGATCCTCAGTTTTAAGTCCATAGAAGTTCGGAAGGACAGAAGGTGAAATGTTTTTCATGGTTGTATTGGTCTCTTCATCAAGTATAGGGAACCCAAAAGAGCTTCCTATTCTACCTATTCCTCCATCTGCACCTCTACCTCCTCTTCCTCCTTCTCCTCTACCTCTACCTCTACCTCCTCCAATTAATGTGTGTTCTCCATTAACAACTCCTCCTCCTCCTTCTTCTGCCATGGTTGACTCTTCTGTGGAAGTAGAAAAGTTTGTATCCTCAACAAAAGTTTTTGGATCCTCTTCTATGGCAGGTTTAGTGGATGAAGTGGAAGGTTTCTCTAATGGAATAGGTGACCTTAGATCTTCTAGAAGTCCAGGATCAGTAAAGGATGGAAGATGGGTTTGAGTTGAAGGTGTACTAGTTCTGGATCTAGATGAAACAAGTGGTGTTCTAGATGTCAAACTTCTGCCTCTTCTGCTTATAAATCTTCCCCTTGAATCTCTCTCCCTACACATAAAATTGTTTTTGGATGCTAAGAAACAAAGGTTACCTAGTTTTCATTTCCCCGGCAACGGCGCCAAAATGTTGTGTCTCAATCTAGTCTCCTAAACTGAGTTCATTTAATTGTCAACCAGGATTTGTAAACTGCTGAAGTGAAATGTACCATATGTACCTAGGTGCTTGTCTCCTAGTGCGTTGTGTGTAGTGTTTTGTGATGTTTTGGTCTTTTATGTTGATTTATGATGTTTTTGGTCTTTTGAAGTTTTGTGTTTACAATGAAAATGCCTAGAAAACTAATGAAAAGAAATTGGTGGTCAAAACCACAGTTGAGCCTAATGTATGGAATGGAAAATGTAATCAAAAACACTGAAGCAACATCTGAACTATGACTGAATAGAGACAAGAGCTTGATGATAACTTCTTAGACAAATGACACAAACTAGACTTGAGAAATAATCACTAAATATGCAAGTTTTCTAACTAGACAGTTAGACACTAATCATGATGCAACATTCTATTCTAAGCTCATCTATTCCATGACTAATTCCTAGTTCTATTCTGCAATTTCAATTGAATGTCACAGAGCTTATACTCAAAGAGTTATTGGTTTCTTTTCAAGGTAGTTCTTTTGAGGAAGAGCCCTGTTTATGATGAGGAATTTGCAGAGATATTTCATACCTTGTAATGGTGTTATCTTCTGTTCCTATGGTTATGGATTACTGGTGGTTTTCAGAACAAAAAGATATTTGTAAATAATGAAGGCTGTCTTGTGAATCCTATCAACTAAAGTGATCTACTGTGCAAAGGGTGACAGTGTGACTATGAGATGCAAGTATAATGAATTAATTTAAACATGAGCTTAAGATGCTTCTAAACTAGAACAATGTTAAACTATAAGTCATCATCAAACTTGAAACGAAGTAGCTGGACATGAATTAAATGCAAAATGAAACTCCGGAGCATTCTAACTAACATGCATTATTCTATGAAGTTACACAATCTGTTTTTTCATCATTAGTGATGTTTTGGAAGAGTTCCTTCTTGTGGAAGAGGTAGAACAGTTCTGACTGTGTAATTGTATGCAATTGAAAGCAAATGAACTGAAAGCAAATGAAAAACTAAATTATCACATCACGGTCATATCTTGAACTTCTTAAGGATTTCTTGGAAGAATTTCTTCTTGTGGAAGAGTGATTAGAACAAGTGCAACTGTGATAGTGAAGAGCAAAAACTACAACTAATTCCTACAACACTATAGCTATTCATCATTCATCATTATAATATGTTGGAAGAATGTCTTCTTGTGGAAGAACTGGAATGAATATAACTACAGTATCTAGTTAAAACAAATACAAATTCAACTCCTATCCTACAGTACCATAGTCATTAAACATTCATCATTTTAGTTTATTGGAAGAGTGTCTTCTTGTGGAAGAACTGGAACGAATATGACTACAGTAGCTAGTTAAAAACAAATACAAATTTAACTCCTATCCTACAATACCATAGTCATTTAAACATTCATCATTTTAGTCTGTTGGAAGAGTGTCTTCTTATGGAAGAACTATAATGAGTACGACTACAGTATATAAAACAAAACAACTACTAATTCAATATGCAGAACGTAAAGACAGCTAGGAAAAACTTATCTAGTTTACGCAAAAGAAATCCGTGCAAGGGGCAGGGGCCCTCTACCACTTGACGGCATTCAACTCCAAATTAAATCACGCCTTCAAGATAATTTTGTCTGCTCCATTAATGATGCAATAGTTTGAACATAATGCTCTGTGTCTTCAAAGACGTAACACAGAGTTTACACAAAATCTAGCAGCAAATCTAACACAAATTTTCTTAACTAAGCTCTCGGCCTACTCAAGAGTTTATAAAGTAAATGCAAGTAACAATAATTACAATAATTTAGGAATGATGTCTTTCCTTATCCAAATCATCTTAGGAGTATTTGAGGTGGCTGCGTGAAGGAGAAAAGACACCTAGACTGAGACAGTCCTAGTAGGAGTCTTCCTTCACAAATGTGTTCCCACGTGCATAACCGTACCCAGAATTCATTTCCTCTTCCATGATGAGCAACACACCATGTAGGCACAACGTGGATCATGCCCATATGCATTTTTCCTCAAGAGGCCACCTGGAACATACTCAAACATAAAGGTAGCTGCAGAATCGCCGGTTAGCTACGGAATGCCTGCATTCTGCAGCTAGTTCCGGTCAAAAATGCTTAACAATGGCAACAATCACAAAATTCAACAAGTCAGTCATGTAAACCATTCTAGAAGTAATTTTAACTATTTTTATTGATCAATTGGGTTTAAAATAGAAATGGACAAGGAAGAATGAGGTAAAATGAGGTGAAGGAAAGCACAAATTTGAGGCTCAACATTCAGCTCACATATTCACATGCTCGAATTTGTACTTTTTTCGGGTCGAGATGGAAAGCAAGACCTTGGGTTTTGTTTGATGAAATCTAGGTTGTGGGTTCGTTGTGGATTACTATGACTTATTACATGTCTCTTCTGATTGGATGGCTGCAACCATACCTGAGTCTGTTTGTTGATCCCTACTGCTGGATGGTTGTGTCCATACCTCGGATCTTACTGTTTATGTACTCTATTCTGGATGGCTGCGCCCATACCACATGTCATGTATAAGAAGTATCAGTGGTACTTGTATTTGCAGGACTTTCGACAACAATGTTTGGGTCGAACGCATTCTCATAAAGCATTTCACCCCTCCCTCTCTCTCGTACCTCATGCTTTAGGGGGCATCTGTTACACAGCATTTTGTCACCGTCCCTGCAATCCCTCACCCCGCATATTGGAGGGTCTTTCCCATGACTTATGAGCAGTGTCATACTCTACAAACACCTTCTTTGCATCCTTCTACATAAGGAAATCATTTCTCCTGTTGAAAATTTCCTCAAAAAGCACACAAAAACTTATGTTTTGGCATTGGCGCAGGTAGCCAATTCACCTCTTGCACCAATAGGGAACATTTTCACTAGAGCCCGCGCCACTTGGCACTATGTCTCTGTGTATTGCCTGCGCCAGCTGTTTTAGGAATGTTTTTTAACAAATAGAGGCGGAATTTTCCTTTTAACTACCTCAGGGATGACTCATTAGAAGTGGTTAAACTTGATAAGCCACAGATCTCTCCCTTTAGGTAGTGGTTTTTACCTCCCATGGAACACTCTTTGAAGATAGGACTCCCCTCCATGATTATAGGGATCCTAACCTCTCCCTCTTCCTCTATATAAATAGGCCTTCTCCCTTTACAAAAGCTAGCTAAACATATAACCAAGAAGCTGAACTTGGAAAAGAGATACTATAGTTGAGTAATTGCTATAGAGAAGGTAGAACTAAGGAGAATTCCGTAGAGAGAGCCCCGTCCAAATTCCCGACAAGTCTTTGTGAGACGCGCTCCTATGGAACCCTATTGGAGGAGACCGCAACGTCGAAGCTTGGTTGTACTCTTCCTTTCTTTCATTAATATACTCGACTATGGTATTGGTTCCATCATTGTGTTATGATTATTTAATGAAATTGATTTAGTCTTCTTTGACTGACTGATAGTTACAAATGTGAAATAGTATGTTGTATATCATCATTGTTTCTTGTGTGTGTGCAGGTATCCGAGTGTGAAGGCGAGCGGATCGTGATCTGTCAAACAGGAGCGAGAGGCAACCACTCTTTCCGACGATAACAACAGCTTAGGACCTCTGGTAATTCATCTATCGAATCTTCGTCCATTTGTTAACTAGGAATCAATGTTATAGCTTGTCTCGTTTGTGGCTAGACCCACTCTAGGACTAGTGGGATCGCCTCTGTCTGCAGAGGGGATTTACCTCACCAACACCCTCCTGCATGCTTTTCTCTCTACTACTCCTATGGCTTAGATTACACCTCCAATGTTGCTACTTCCTTGATTTTGGTTCTGGTGCACCTATGATGACAAATCCTCGTTGAGCTTGTGGTTATCCTTTCGAGCATATTATAGGTCTTTTTGAAATTTTAACAATTGTTCCTCAATAACCTTGAACTTCTCAAAACCTCTCTGGACTTTTAGCTGAGTCAAATTAGGCTACAACGGACCCCAAAAAATATTATCAATTTTTCAGCAAGTGAGGGTACACCTCCCTCACTTTTCCAATCTCCAAGCGTTTTGCCTTTGAAGGATTTTGACGTTTGTGTCCAACTCTAAGGCATTCAACATTCCTTTTTGTTGAAGTTCTGATTCTTCTGTCAAGTATGAGATCTTGTTGAAGTTCATCAAGCTATTTTGGCGAAAATCATCTATTGATGGCAGTTGAACATGCTCTCCTTGATCATCAATCAAAGGAGGCTCAAACAATCTCAAATTCTCAACATCAACGACTAAAAAAATTTATATATAAGGAGGCAAATCTAGCTTGAATGCATTTGTACCAATCTTTTCCAGAATTTTAAATGGACCATAACGTATTGGCTTGAGATTTTTACCTTCCCCTTGCAATCTTTCTTTGCTTATGCACAACCAAAATTCATCTCCAACTTGTAATTTGTGATCAACCCAATGTTTTTCATGCCTTGCCTTAGAGCTGCTTTGACTTTTCTCAAGTTTCTCTTGCACTGTGTGATGTACCAACTGAATTTTCTCATTGAAATTTCTTACTTTATCTATGTCACTATGTCCATCTATAGCAACATATTTCTCAAAGATAAATTCCAGTGGAAATCTTGGTAAGTAGCCAAAACATGCCTCAAATGGCGATGTATTGGTCGAAGAATGTTTTTCCTGGTTGTATGCATGGTGTATGTAGTGTAAATGTTTATCCCACAACTTGGGATGCTTGCTACAATAGCCTCTTAGAAGATGAATAACAGTCCTATTTACGACCTTTGTTTGACCATCTGTTTGTGGATTAAATTTTGTACTCTTCTTCAACTTTGTATCCATCATGTCCTATAATTTTGACCAAAAATTCCCAACAAATCGAGAATCTCGATCACTTACAATAGAAGTAGGAAGACCAAAATGGATCCATACATTTTGAAAGAAAATATTAGCGGTTTGTTCAGTTGTAATATTTTTCTTACATGCCATCAAAATACACATTTTTCTGAATCTTTCTACCACAACATACAAATAATCATGACCTTTCCTTGACATAGGAAGGCCTCCTACAAAATCCATTGAGATGCTTTCCCAAGGATGAGAAGGAACTGGAAGTGGTGTGTACAAACCAAGCTTCCTATTGCTAGGCTTACTTGTTGCACATAAAGAAAATCCTCTAATAAAACAAGAAACACTTTCATTCATGCATGGCCAATAGCAATATTTTTGCAGATGTGCTACTGTCTTTCCTACATCGAAATGTCCTGCAATAAATGATGTGTGTGCCTCCCTTATGATATTGTTTCTTTCTCCCTGTGGTATACATAACTTTCCAAAGTGATACAACAAACTATTATGCACATGATAATCTACCTCTTCACTTTGGTTTTCCTTACTCAAGTTCTCATACACATCTTGAAAATCACTATCATTCACATATTGTTCAATGTAACTTTCATGCATAATAGAATTGTGCTTGAGAATAATAGATGAATTTACAATAGGCCTAGAGAGAATATCAGCTACCTTATTGTAGATTCCTTTCTTGTACCTGATAACCAAGTGAAATTTTTGTAGAAAATCCATCCACCTGAAATGTCTTGATTGTTGCAATTTGGACTGTGATTGTAAATACTGCAATGGCTGATGGTCGATATGGATAATGGTCTCTTTTCCCATCAAGTAATGCTTCCATTTATTTACACTTTGTACCAATGCATATAACTCTTTAACATATGTAGTATATTTAGTCACAACTCCATTAAAAGTTTCAGAATGAAATGAGATAGGCTTACCATGTTGCATGAGCACTACTCCCATAGCATAATCACTTGCATCCATTTGGATCTCAAATGGCTATCTTAGATCTAGAATTTCTAGTACCGGTGTCAAGCTTATATTTTTCTTTAAAGCATCAAATGCTTTATGCTGCAAATCTCCCCAATGGAAGACTTTCTTTATGCTTGTCAATGCATGTAATAGTGTTGCAATGGAAGAAAAATTAACAATAAATTTCCTCCAATATTGTGTTGCTCCTAAAAAGCTTCTTACCTCGATAACTGTATTAGGCTTGGGCCAATTAAAAATGACCTCAACTTTGGAAGGATCAATCTTCAAGTCATCTCCTCCAACTATGTGTCCAAAATATACCAACGAAGTCTTACCAAATTTGCACTTTGACATCTTAAGAAACAATTGCTCTTTTCTCAAAACATCAAGTACCTTGTTCACATGGATGACATGTTCTTCTCTTGATTTGCTGAATATGAGTATGTCATCTAAGTGAACAATGACAAATTCATCTAGAAATGGTTTAAGTACATCATTCATCACTCTCATAAAATTAGTTGGTGCATTTATTAAGCCAAATGGCATAACTAACCACTCATACAATCCTTGTCTAGTCTTGAAAGCGGTTTTCCAAATGTCTTCTTCAGTTATCCTAACTTGATGATAACCACTTCTCAAATCTAACTTAGTGAAATAATTTGCATGATTTAACTGATCAAGCAAATCATCAATGCATGGAAGTGGGTAGCGATTATTTACCATGATTTTGTTCAGTGCATGGAAATCGATACACATGCGCCAAGACCCATCCTTCTTTGGAACTAAAAATATTGGAGAACCACATGGCAAAGTAGATGGGCATATGATACCTTTATTCAGCAACTCTTGTATTTGCTTCTTGATTTCAAAACTTTCCATGATTGACATGCAATACATAGCAATATTCGGAAGTGGAACATCCTGTTGCAGTTGAATCTCATGTTGAATTCCCCTTTTGGGTAGAAACCCTTTTGTTTCTTGAAACATCTTGTCATGCTGACTTAGCACATCAAACAAATCAGATGTCAATTTTTCATCACATCCTTCAAAAGGTTCATAGTTAACATCTTCCTTTTTCTTGATCATGAGAAGCACAAAATTTTTACTTTTATTTACTAGCCTCTTCATTTGCCCTTAATTAACTAAAGAGATATTTAGTTTCTTGCAATGAGCTCTCACAATATACTCCACTCCATCTTTGATCAATTGATATTTGTTCTCATGACGGTAGAAGACCGCTTTCCTGTCATACAAATATGGGCTACCCAAGATAATCCCTGAAATATCAAGTGGTACAACATCTAACTCAACTTCATCAACAAAGTTTGCAGTAATAGCAAATCTGAAAATACATTTCCTTCTCACCTGTAAATTTGCATTATTGATTATCCAACCCAAAGGGTATGGCTTATGATGAGGTACAGTTTCAAGGTTCACTTTTTTAACTAAGTCTTATGAAATCAAGTTTGCATGTGACCCTGTATCAAATAAGGCATCAATCTTTGTATGATTAGAAATTACTCTAACATGGAATAATTTTATCCTTGTGTCTTCATTTGAAGTTTTATTGTGAATGTTTGAGGTACTAGAACTTGCAATTTCTTCCTTTCCTTTGTTAACCATGGAAACTATCTTGGTTTCATCTCCTGAATCAGATCCAAGATCTTTTTGTGTGGTGGCAGTCGTCTTTTGTTTCCCTTTGTTAATTGGTATCTTTGGTCTTAGTTCGGGATGTATTTTCCAATAGTGAGCTTCATCATGCCCCTCTTTGGAACAATTTTTTCATGTTATTTTCTCCCCTTCTTGATTCACACTTGCATTCTTCTTTCCCTTCCATTTTCCTCCTTTCTCTTTTCCCTTACCCTTGAATGGCTTCTTCTTACTACCCTCTTCAGAAATGTTTTTACCCCTTGCTTCAAGATATGTGGCTTGCACACATACTTCATCTAAGTTATTTGGTTTAAACATGAGAATAGTGTGTTTTAAGTAGGAATGTAGACCTCCTATATACTTCATGAGTGTATCTTGTGAGTTTAAGTCTACTCCAAGTAATAAATCCCTTTTCCTAAACTCTTGTGTATACTCTTGGACACTTTGACCTTTAAGTTGTCTAAAGTTTTTCCAACTAATTATTGCTTTTTGCATATAGGCTAATGGATAGAAATGTATTTTAATGGAAGAAATGAATTCGACCCAAGAAATGGAAATCATACCAGGGATGCGCATTTCCTCTTATGTCTTTTCCTCCCGCAAAACTAATGTTGCTCCTTCTAGCCTTAATGAAGCCAATTGGATTTTAATATCATCTTCTTGAAGATTTTGAACTCTATAGTAAACTTATAATTGATGAATCCAATTATCTAGTCTTTCAGCATTAACTTCTCCATTATATGTAGGAAGTTCAAATTTGATGTCCAACTTGAGTAACGGAGTCTTACCTTTTGGGATCTTGGAATGAGTATGGGTATGAGTTTTGGTAGTGGATTTGGAAGATGAAGAGGTTGATGAGGATGATGATGGTGGTGGTGGTGGAGAAGGAGGTAGTTTTCCACCACTAGCTTTTGAGCTCCTCTCTTCCTCCTTTTTATTCTTTGAAGATTTTTCTCTATGAGGGTGTTTTGAACCTTCTCCAGTTTCCTTTGCTATAAAAGCTTAATAAATAAGTTTCACCATCCTTTGCATTTCCTTGAACTCCTTCTTGACATCCTCTTCTTCATAATGTTCATGAGCTCCTTCATGGCCTGACATTTTGAATGTAGATTCAAGCTCTATCTCTGTAGCTTGTATCTCTTCAACCACTTCAGCCTCCTGTGAAATTAATTCCTCTTGTGCTTCAAGTGTTGCCTTGAGTGGTCGTTTGGGTAAGTAGGATGCTTTCTTAGCCTTCTTCCTTCTTGGCCTAACTTCTAGACTAGATATCAGTAGCTTCCCTTCTCCTCTCTACAATCTCAATATTGTAAGCATTAGTAAATTTGCACTATTAAAAACTCTTCGAGTAAAACAAGCAAGAAACATTGTGCTCTGATCCCAACTTGATCTGAAATTACTTGCTAGTTAATGTTGTGCTAGTTTCATTTTAGATATAAACATTTATTTGTATTTTTTTACTTATCCTACATGAGTTTTTTTAAGATCATGTGATTGGAAAACAGTGTACTTAGTGAAATTATAAATTTGTCATAAGCTTAAAAAGAAGAATTTTAAATGACAGAACAGAAGCAATAGTAAACACAGCAAGCACATATAACAAAGCTTAACATAGAGATTTTTTGATAAAGGAGTTCACCCCTCCTGGGCTACATCTCCTTGCTCCAGCTTCATAGTGTGACCTTTGGATTAGCTTCAAGTGTGCTCAAATTGTTGTTACAAGCTTCAAAACCTCTTGGAACCTATTCCAATGAGTTTAAAACATCATAATCTCCAAAAAATGACTATTTTTTTGCTGAATTTGGACTTTGGATACTCTGGCAATGACCCCAACACCTAGTGGCCCTCGCCTTAAAAACTATTGAAATGCACTAAAACACCTGTAGATGACCTTTTCTGCCTCTGAAACCTGCTTCATTGAGTTCCCAGCATGCCGATTAGTCTAGAATGACTCTTTCTGAGCTCATTTTGGTCGAAAATTGAGTGAGTTGTGACCAAAACCAACTTTGCCCCAATTTATCCTCCAAAACTTGAGAAACTTCCAGTTAGTTTTCTAGATTTGGCATTCCCACCAAGTTTGGTGTTTCCTCTGAATTCTCTGCTAGATTAAATGTCGGATTAATTAATGCTAAGCAGGATTACGGTGGATAAGCTTGTATTAATGTTTAAGCGTGTATTAAGCGCTAATGCTTGATTAACTTAACTAATAAGAATTTAAATTTTATTAACCTGCATTTATAAATTCCCACCGGTTTAGTTTGTCGTAGCTCCTGGTTCAGCGGTCACAGACACATGGGGAGGGGGTTGGCCCAAGGGGCTGGCCCCCTCCAAACCCCAAACGGTCAACAGTTAGACTTCAAATGGATGCAGAAGTCATAAGGGGTAAGAACTACCCTATGGATGAGACAGTATGGCAGTCGGTTTGTAGGCGAGAGGTCAGGGGTTTGAGCCCCAACTCTGCCATAAATTTTTTTCCCAACTCATAAATAAATCTGCCCACCAAATTTTTTGACTCCACAACATTTAACTCTACTCTATATTTAGGTATAGGCTCCTCCATACTTAGTCAAGGCCTCTGAAATGTGATTTGAAAACATATATATATATATATATATATATATATATATATATATATATATATATATATATATATATATATATATAATAACACCACCAAATATTAGTCCAACCACTGATTTCATCACATAATTTGACCATTAGACCAAGGTCCAGTCCATAAAATTCGACCCCATAAATTAGGAGGTGGCCCACCAAAGAGGACACGTGGTGCCCTCTGGTTGGGTTTCACTCTGATCCTTAAAAAAATTCAAATTCCAACTTAGGAAGAATTGGAGGTCATTGGGCAATTTTTCTCTTCACTTAACCCATCTGGAGAATTTGAAGATGACACTTGTCACAGTGTCACTGGCTGGAACCTA
The DNA here is from genome assembly GCA_034641835.2 of Pinus albicaulis. NCBI lineage: Eukaryota > Viridiplantae > Streptophyta > Pinopsida > Pinales > Pinaceae > Pinus > Pinus albicaulis. The sequence goes on along the minus strand of CM076578.1, from coordinate 598,217,290 downwards.
TAGAATATTCCTACAATGTTGATTATACCTGCCACATCAACACTCTACCTGTTCTGCTCATTTTTTTCCTATTTTGGGAAACGAACAGAAGACGATAACTCAGTGAGAAAAACTCGGATTTCGATGAACGAGTTGCGCTGGAATCTCGGCGACGAACTCTATCCGGTCGTTCAGGTTTGAAGCAATTTCGACCACTTTAACTTTTTAGCTAAAAATTTAGCTTTAGATCAAAGGGTCCAGATGATTTTTTAATTTTAGGTAAGCTTTCAACTTTCCAAGCAAGTTTCTAGAGGTGCCAATCTTGCTACCCTTGTTGTTCTTTAATCACTACATATCTCGATTTGATGGTATGTTCCCCTCCTATAGGAGTCCAAACGTATGCATCAGGTTTCCTTCGTTGGGGCTGCACCTTTTAGCAGGGAATTCAAAGTGTCCCATTGTTTTTTTAATTCATATGGTAGATTAGGGGTTTTCCATTATTTCCAAATTCCATCAGAGTCCCACCGTGATATTTTTCCCAACTTGGAGAGGCCCTTTGAATTCATCTAGTTCCTTAGTCTTAAAATTTATTGGTTGTTAAATAATGGCTCACTTCCCATTATGATGTCCTTCCACAAATTGATGTTTTTTCCATTTCCAGACATTCTTGAAAAAAATTTCTGATCAGCAGTAACACCTTGACAATGAGCTTCCGGATTTTAGTACAAGGTCTAAGAGGCACAGTCCTATCCAAGATGGAGATCATTTGAGCGCTTAAGTATTTTGACTCTAAAGCATGCTTCCACCAACTTCTTTCCCGAGTAATGAATCTCCAAGAAATCTTGGATCCAAGTGCCATATTCATCAAACCAGGTATTCTGACAAAGAGACCTCTATTCTTTTATTGCGTTGTTACTTGACTCCATTTGATTAAACTAAATTTCTTGGTTTCTGTTTTGCCTTCTTGCCGTAAAATTCCTCTGATTATAATTTCTATTTTCTTATGTATCCTTGCAAGGGCAGAGATAATGGAAAACTGATAGAGGGGAAGCGAAGAGAGATTGCATTTAATGAGGATGACTCTGCCCACTTAGTTCAACCAAATCATTCCCCAAGAATGGATCTTATTTTTCATCTTCTAAGTGTATTTGTTCCATATCTCAGTTTTTAGATTTTTCTTCGTAATTAGCAGCCCAAGATATTGGAAATGGTTCCAGTTGGCTTGGAAAGGAATTTCTAATATTTGGGACATTATTTGAATTTTCTGATGAGGAGTGTTCCAGCAAAAGATGCAGCTTTTGTCATAGTTCACTAGTCCTCCAGAGACATCCATAAAATTGTCAAGGAATGTTTTGAATCTTCTTGCAACTACACAAGATGCTCCTCCTATGAGAAGGGTATTATCCGCAAATAGCGAGTGATTTATACTTTTAACCCCTTTGATTATTGACAGACCTGTAAAGGTGTGGTTTTTTCTACAGTGCTCCAACTTTCTACTCAGAGAATCAACCGTCAAGATATAAAGGAAAGGGGACAAGGGTCAACCTTGTCTTAGTCCCCTATAACTCTAGAAAAAATTGCATGGTCTTCCAATAAATAGAGGAGCGATCCAAGGGCCATTATTGCAGGCTTTTATGATGTCGATGAATTCAGCTGAAAAGCCAAATTTTTGTAAGACTACTGATAGAAAAGGCATATTTACTCTATCAAAAGCATTTTCCATATCCATTTTCAAAACGAATCCATATTCTTTATGCGCAATGCTAGAGTGTAAAGCCTCTTGTAATAGAATTATGTTGTCTACTATCTGTCTACAAGGAATGGAGCCACCTTGGTTTTTTGTGATCAGGGAGTGGGGAAGAGGTTTAATGCGACTTGCTAGGATTTTTTATATTATTTTAAAAGAAGCGTTACAAAGGGATATTGGTCGAAATCTGCTTAGAGAGGAGGGACAGGCATCTTTTAGGTAGGTAGGTTTTTTGAATCCTGCCATCTTCTTCTTTTTTTAAACATATATGATCATCTTTAGCAAGTATTTTTTTATCAATTGCTAATAGGAGCAGTAGAATGAGATGGGGAATCCATCCGGTCCTGGAGCTTAATCCGAGTGGAGACTCCAAATGGCTGCCATTACCTCTGCTTTTGTGACTTCTTTGGTTATCTCATTATTCTTTTCCTGTTTTATTGTATGTGGGATGTGTTTTAATAATTATTTCGCCTCTACTTTCCCATTTTATGTTGTTAGCAGATAGTTGTAGTGATTGTTCACCTCTTTATTTATATTTTCATGTCCTCCAATCTGAGCGCCTCCCTCTCCTATGATTTTTTCAATGTTATTTTTTATTAATATAGTTTTTGTTGAATTGTGGAAGAAGGTTGTATTCTTGTCCCCTGCTTGGATCCACAATTGTCTGGACTTTAACCTCCAAACCTCTTCTTCCTTCATATTATTTCTGTATATCTCCCAATGCAACTCTTTCTCCCTCATCTGATTTTCTTTTATGTCCTCCATATTTTCCAATTTATCTTGAGTTTTTTCCAATTATTTTTGCAGCTCCTCCTTTTCCTTTTGTGGTTCCTTGTAACTTGTTTTTTCCCACTGCTTAAGGCTTGTTTTGACACTTTTCAATTTAGTTTCCATATGAATTTGGGTGATCCATTTATTTTCTGCTTTCAATATTTTATGATTAACTACTTTTCCTCTTCATTGATGTTCCATAATGGATTATACCCGGATGGGAGAGGCCCAAATTTTTCAGAGGAGCCCAAAAATAGATCCATTGGTTTATGATTTGAGGCTGCTGAGTGAATGATCTTGGAGGTTACAAAAATGTATTTAGATACTATGTTTTCCTTAATTAAAATTGTGTCTAGCCTTTCCTTTATATTATCCTTGCCTACCCTCTTATTATCCCAAGTGTACTTTCCATTTATGGGAGGGATATCAAGTAAGTTGCAGCTCTCAATGAGCTCTTCAAGAGTGTCACGAGAGGGATCTGGATGGAAATAACCGCCTCTTTTTTCATCAGCATTTAGGACCAGATTTAAATCTCCTCCAAGAATGAGATTATCTTCTTTTTCAAGCAGCATATTTTCTTTCAGTGATTTCCAGCATATTTCCTTATCTTTATAATGGTTTGGGGCGTAGACTTTACAAATATTGATTTGGATTTCCATAATTTTACTTTTTTAACTCGGTCTCTATCCCGTGTGAATCCATTCTCTGGTTCTGTAATTCCCCCTATCTTTATCTCAGATTCTACTGATTCCTCTCGATGCCCCAATGGCAGAGAAGGTTGTTCCTTCATATTTTTTCATTGTTTGAATGGTGTTTTCCATTTCTTGACTATTGTTTTTGGTCTCCTGGATCATTAGGATATCTGGTTTTTCCCCCATTATAAGATCCCTTATTATGTTTGATTTGGAGGGATTTCCTAAGCCTATACAGTTCCTAGGGACCAATATCATTATTTATTTTGATTTGTTATCAAGGGACCTTGCCCTCGATGATTCTATTGGCATTTCTCTTTGTTTCTAGTTCATTTTTCGAGGTAGATTTCCATGGGTTGTTGAGTGCCTAGTGTAAGACTTTTTGTTGTTGCTTCATCTCTTAGTTCCTATTTGATTTTCTTCCTTATTTCTTGGTGTTATCAGCTGATTGAAATGATTCTTTTGACTGATTTCTGGTGAGGATCCTTTCCAAGGAGGGGGGGGAGATTAGGAGGGAAGGGAGGGGCAGCCAAAAGGAGAGGACCAGAGAATGCAAAGCTAGGGGGGAGGGGGGGCGAGGAGGATAAGAGCAACCATCAAGGGCCATAGGAGAGGAGAAGAGGGGAGCATGGGGGAATGGAGGAGGTTCATAGGGGATGTCAAGAGGATCAAAGGGATTCAAGCAAAAGAGAAAAGTAGATTCAGGGAGGAGGGAGGAGGAAGGGAGGGGGGTATTTGAGGAAGAAGATGAAGGTGTTGTAGTAGAAGGATAGGGACATGTGAGGTTTTATTTGTTATCTTTTTTTTTACTAGCTCCTTTTTTTGTTCTTGTGCTTCTTCAGTTTTCTTTTCTTGTCCTTCTTTCTTACTACATCTATTTATCAAATGCATGTATTCATGACATACCTTGCATTTGAAGGGTATTTTATCATATTCAGCTGTTGTATGTATGTCCAGTTGTCTACTTTGATCTTGATAGCCTCCAAGAGTTCTTCTCCTAAGTCCACTTCAATGAAAATCCTCGCACATGCCTACATGTTGTCTTTTAGCTCACTCCTGAAAATATATTTTCAGATTGTGTTTCCAATAGTTTTAACAGATTCATCTCCCCAACAATGCAAGGGAAGATGTGGTAGACGAACCTAGACCGAGACCACGTTTAGGACGTCTAGCTCAGGATCAAATTCTGGGGTCCATCTATTCAGGTAGAGTCCTCTTGTATCCATAAAATATGGTCTGATTCAGAAGATAAGGTCTCTATATTCCTTTGTTTCGAAGTGAAAGAAGTATCCCCTTCTGTAGACTCTAATAGTTATTTTCCCTTATGTCACTTGAGACCAGTTTCTCTCTACCCACTTCTGAACTATTTTTAGTGATGGACACAGTCTTGTGAACTATCCAACAAGACCTTTTTCTAATAATGAGAGGCAGCTCTGCAAGGGATTTTTGGAGGCAGAGTGATCTCTGGGATTCCGTCAAGTTTCTTCACAATTTTTGAAACATCAGGGTGTGATCGTTGAGGTCCCATTTGTTGGGTATGTGTTATATTCTTTCCACGATTAGCCGCATGCACAGGGGGGTCACAGGGGGGGCGATATCCCCCTGTGTACGTTGCGTCGGGCACAGCAGGGGGGTCACAGGGGGGGCGGTAGCCCCCCCTGTTCAGGGTCTAGAGCAGCACCTCGGGAAAAAAAAATTGGATCCTATTTTTCGGTGGGCAGACCTGCCTATGGTTTTTTGCATGGGTTTACACATGGTTTTGGGGCATAATGGTTTTCGGCCCTGGTATTTTGTAGATCCGGTCAAGGGAACTACAGTTATGTTCTAATCCAGGGTTAATGGATTGGGGTTTATGTATGTTTCGGCATGTATATATATGTGTTGTAACACTAAAAGGAATATAATGAAAAATCAAGTTGGTCGTCCCGATTTTAGATCCAGGGGAAAATCTCTGTGTATACCTGTTTTATGTTTTATGCTCTCGCTATTGTTTATTTTATGTTTTTAAGGTTCATTTGTAGATGCTCTCTATACAGGGTTAAAACCAACATTTGGTATCAGAGCTATTTCAGCTTCAAGGGGACGCCTTTTCTACTAAGGGGTTTTTTTCTTGGGCCTGTGCTAGACCTTGTTCAGTGGGAGATCTACGGGATCTATTCTTGCAGTGAAATAAGATGGTGAGCAGTGGAAAGATAGAGATTGAGAAATTTAATGGTCAGAGTTTTGACTTGTGGAAGCTCAATACGGAGGATCTGTTGGTGGATAAAGATCAGTGGATCGTGGTAGATCCAAGTACTAAACCAACAGCAATGTCAGATGAATATTGGAAGAAGTTGGATCGGAAGGTAAAGAGGACAATATGGTTGTGTGTCTCAGATTCGATATTGTTGAATGTATCTGGGGAAGCTACGGCAAAGAATTTTTGGGACAAACTTGGGACTTTGTACCAATCTAAGTCTCTGGTGAATAAAGTGTTCCTGCGAAAAAAGTTGTATAACCTAAGGATGAAGGATGGAGACTCGGTGACAGAGAATCTGAACGCCTTCAATACTGTGGTAAGCCAACTATCATCTGTTGATATTAAAATCTCATATGAATATAAGTGCATCAGTTTGTTGTGTTCTCTACCAGATTCGTGGGACAGTCTGGTTATTGCAATAGGTAGCAATACAACTACCTTGAACTTTGATGACATTGTCTCAGTCTTACTGTCAGAGGAAATGAGACGGAGAAATATGGAAAGCCAGAATGGAGATGCCTTATCTATACGAGGAAGGTCCCATAACAAAAACAAGAATAAGGTTTCGAGTGGGAGATCTAAATCTAGAGGGAGATCTAAATCTACAGAAAAGTTTGTAAAGGTGTGTTGGAAATGTGGAAAGGAAGGGCACTACAAAAAGGACCACATATCTAAAGCTCCTGAGAAAGGAAAGGGATCTGATGATGCTCCTTCTGCAGAGGCAAAAACCACCTCAGATGAAGGTGGGGATGTGTATTTGGCTTCTTCTTCAAATACACATGTAGATCATTAGGCATGGTTGATTGAATCAAGTGCATCCTTTAACTTCACTCCCCCCATGGAGTGGTTCTACGAGTATGAGAAGTACGTGGTGGTGATGTCTTCTTGGGGGATGATAGGAAGGAAAAAATCATCAGACGTGGAAAATTCAATTTGAAGCTGCAAGGTGGAAGGATTAGAACACTTCCTGGTGTTATGCATATTCTTGCATTGGCCAGAAATCTAATTTCTATAAGCAAGATGGATGATGGAGGTGTAAAAACAATGTTCAAGAAAGATACCTACAAGATGGTTCGGGGAGCACTGGTATTAATGTGGGGAGTTCGGATTGGAACTCTGTACAAGCTTCAGGGTAGCACTGTTATTAATGGGTGCAACAGTTCTGTGGTTCCTGAAAGTGGAGCGGAAAGCCTAGCGGTCTCTGGAGAAAAGACCATGCTATGGCATCAAAGGCTTGGACATATTGGAGAGAAGGGCCTTCAGATACTGCATGGAAATGGCATGGTATAAGGTATGTCTAATTTCTCTCTGGATTTCTATTTCTGTGAACATTTTGTATATGGGAAGCAGAATCGGGTGAGTTTTCCTTCTGGTGCTAAAAGGGCGAACAAGATATTAGAGCTTGTGCACAGTAATGTGTTTGGACCTATGTCGGTTCCATCACTGGGAAAGTCTGTGTACTATGTTTCATTCATAGATGACTTCTCAAGGAATACATGGATATATTTCTTGAGGAATAAATCTGAATTCTTTGACAGATTTAAATAATTTAAGGCTATGGTGGAAAACCAGACAGAGAAGAAGATAAAGGTGTTGAGGACAGATAATGGTGGAGAATTCTGCAAGAACGAATTTGAAGAGTTCTGTAAGAAGTGTGGTATAGCATAGAAAAAGACTAATCCATACACACCTCAGAAAAACAGAGTTGCAGAAAGAATGAACATAAAATGGAAAAGGCAAGAAGCATGCTCAGCGGTACCGGGTTAGGACAAGAATTCTGGGCAGAGGCAGTAGAGATTGCATGTTACCTGGTTAACAAATCACCTTCTTCAGCGTTGGAGGATAAGACTCCACATGAGGTATGGACCGGTAAGAAACCCTCTCTTTCACGTTGTTGAAGCCTAGAAAATCTCTGCTTCAAACATTGGGGAAAACCACCCGGTCGAGACCTTAGGACAGCTCCTTATCCGTTTGGTATGGTGGCTCTGACTGGATTGAAAGGACCAGTTTCCTTATAACTAATGGGTTGATGATGGGTTGATTTGGATGAGTGAAAATGGGACTAAATGACTGAAATAAAACTATCTAAATACTGATAAAGAAATTCTAAAACTAACCCGGGTATCATATGTGAATACAACTTAAAATTATTCCAATTGAAAAATAACCATAAAAATGTATTAAAGTTTAATTGAAATTGTGCAGTAACAAATAAAGATAACTTTGTTTAAGAATTTAAACAGAGTTATATTAGCATATTGTATTCATCATTGTATATCATCTTACATATATTTATGAAAAGTGAATATTTCTAATATACTAAAAAATGATATATAGAGAAATATTATGAAAACGAAATATATATATATATATGATAGCAAATTTAAAAGAGAATATCATATAACAAAGGAAATTAACAGTGAATAGATAAAAATACCTTATCCATCTTGAAAGTTTCAAATGAAATCTGATACTCTGATCCAGTAATTCCAATGCAAAATCAAATCCAAGGTACAGAAATGCAACTCTTTAAAGATAATTCCGCATAAAATCACCAGATGTGATCCTTTATAAAATATAAGAGCCAGTGGAGTACAGAAATGTAATATCCAAGTCAAAAATATTACAACTCAGGACCCCTTCTCCAATGCATGAGAGGAGTTTAAATATGACATTACATGAAAACAGAATCCTACTACTACTGCTACAATCTATCAACTTAAAAAAAGAAATGCTATCTTTTGTGGAACTGATTCATTGCTTTTGCTTCTCGTTCAATGTAACCAAGTGGCAAATTCTCAGCATTTCCTGGACCTCTGATGGATGACTCATCTTGGAATGTAACTGTCCAGCATATGTGACATCGGAGAATTCTGGAATCAAACAATCAACAGCATTTGATAAGAATTTAATAGCTACTTGTTGGTTGTGTGGCTTAATTAGATAAGTCCACATATTGTCCCAAGATATTGTTTGAAGCTTGTTGATCTGTTGATTTTTATTCATTATTTCTTCTTTCCATCTGCAATCGGTTTCTTTAGCTTTAGGCAAACTGCCTGGGACACAATCTGAAATGAGATTAATTACATACAAGCTGTCATTGATAAATTGCGTGATATTACCCATCATGCTTCTAGCTCTTGATATAGCTCTCTCGGCTTTCATTAACTGATGTTCCCATTCTGTAAACAGGATCTATTTATGTCTTTCTTCTATCCTAGGAAGATTAGCTTCTCTTCCTTTTTCTGTATCTTGCCAAGTAAGAAATTCAGAAATCTTTTTCATCAGCGTCATCAATTTCTTGCCTGAGAGTAATCATGTCCTGGATCAAGGATGATGTGATATCACAAAATGGTTCTGCTTGTGTTAATTTTGTACAAAATTCATTTAACTGCTGAGACAGCAGTTTATTGACTTCAAGAGCCTCTGATTTGAATTCACTTAATTTAGGGAAATCCTTGAACTTATCTAAAGCTGCTTGAAATTATTTTTCTTGCACAATCTTCGTATTTTTCTCATTTTGCAACAAATTTTGTAGCTTGGAAATTTCTTGATTCAACTGTTGCTGTTTGCTTAAAGCCTGTTCATCAACTTTCTTCTTTTTTGTGGCAAGCTGTTCTTCTAGCTCTTTAGATCTGAGCTCTTGATCTTGTAATTGTTGTTACAATTGAGCAATCTTCTGCTGATTTTCATTAGCTTGTGCTTCAAGTAAAGCTATATGGAGATCTTTTTGGGTCATTAACTGAGAAACCTCCGCAGCTTTATCTATCGTTGCAGCACTGTATTCTCTTGCATATTGGGACAACTTAGTGAGATCCTCAGATGGATTCACTTCATCATTCTTGTAAACAATATTCATGAACTCCTCCTGTGAAGCATAAAACGTGTCTTGATCGATTTTTCTTCTCTTTCTCTGTTTTTTCACAACAGCTTTATGTTTAGGACTGTAGAATATATCCAGGGGAGGAATTTCCCCAATCTTCAATATAATTTTCCCTGTAAGATGTTCAGGAATGATTTCAACATCCTGATCTTCTGGATTTTTCTCTTTAGGATTATCCTGAGTCCTAATTGATGAGCAAATTGATTATATTGTTTCAACAATTGTGAGGAAACATTAGGATCAAAAGAGTCTACTATTTTCTCAGTAGTTTTGTTTCCTCCAAGTTGTGTATCTGATTTCTCTGTATTTTTTCCATGTTCATTGGTTTTGCTGCCTGATCCTTTATTTTGATTATGCACATTAGTATCAGTACTTGTGCATTCTTTCTTCGTTTGAGCTGTGGACTGCTGATCAGTATTTACATCGGATTTTCCATCAGTATTCTCTTTCTGAACATTAGGTTTGACATCAATGCTCACCTTTTCAGTAGGTACAACAGGATCATTTCCTGTTACTTCCTTTTGTATATGTACAATGGGCTGGTCAGTAGCTAATTGTGTAGTGACCTTACTGGTAGATGTTTCTCCTGCTGTTTTTCCAGATGTATCCTCTGTTTCTGACTCTTGCATAGGAACTCTTAATTGGTCTAGGGGAACTTTCAACAATCTTTGTCTTCTAAATAGCATAAATTTATTCATCTCTTCTTTCTGGAATTTTGACTTGGCCAAATTATAAACTTGAGAAAAGTTCTCTAATGAAACAAACAAATCATCATATTCATCTGGTTCATGCTCGAATGGAGCAATTGAAACTGAAGAAGTAACATTAAAAGCTATCTTTTGTGGATCATACTGTCTCCCTGGGATTGTTGCGAATTTTAAGTGCTTTATTTTGACGACTTCCTTTTCTGCATGTTTGAAGCAGGGAAAATTTTAAGAACCCCCCTAAATTTATATATATAATAAATAGGCAAATCCCCATGATACATAGGAAAAATGGAAGGCGAATTTATTAATAATATAATATGTATATATAATTTTTTGGTGAATCTCTCACGAAATTATATTATCTTGTAAAATCATGGCGAATCACTAGTACAAAATGGCAAATCGTTGCCTAGTGGAGTTCGGGGTGTTGGTTCCAATGAAGATATGGTAGTTGAACCAGGTGTTGAAGGAAGTGAACCATCGAGACCAAGCATGGCACATGGTGACTCGTGAGGGAAGTAGCTCTCGTGCAGTTTGGAAAATGCGTCCTAGTTCTACTAAGCGTAGTGTTGTTGCTCATTCTACTACTAGCACTGATATTGAGGTTGGAGAGGAGTTTGAGGAAGCATGGAAGGTAGCAGTGGTGGACTAGAATTACAAAGAGGACCCCATGACGGGCTCCATTTTTCCCTTTGGTATTTGGGCCTGCAAGATCTTCTGTCCATTGAACAACCAATTAACCGTTCAACCAACAATCAACTTGACTGAGTTGATTAGGTACAATTCAACTTAGACTAATCTTCAAAACTATGCTTTGCACTATCCCATATTTATCACACTAATGCTACACAACATTGAGCATTTGCACCCAACTCTCATGCATGCACACAAAATTTTCATTAACATCTATAACCCTAACCAAGTGAGAATTGATCAACAATTTGCACCAAAGTTTGTTATAGTGTTGAAAGTTCATAAGAAATTTAGATCCATGGTACCTTAAATAAATTTTGAGATAACCTCCACAAATTCGACCACAATATAGCAAAATTGTGATAAATTTTAAACCTACAAAAATTAGGATTCGTGTTCCTAGGAACAATCATAAGAAGTAGTTGACATATAGGTTGAGTTTTGAGCCTTGACACATTGATAATGCAATGGCTTAGGTCAAAACTCACACATTGTAAAGTCATCAATGAAGAGAAGACAATATCATTATGAATTACACATAATCCAAACTTCCTACCAAATTCTACTTATTTGTCTGCAACTTAGCTATACATAATCTTACTTTAAATACAAATTCCACAAAGCCTTCTTCACATAGCTAATAAATGGCCATTGGAAGAGCACCCCTTATATAATAGTAATATTAGCAATCGATAGATTATTTCATATTGAACTTCATATCCATAGCACTCTTATATATTGTATGATGTATTCAACTTGCATTATCAAATATAGATACAATCATAGTTTTGATTGATACATGTAAACCATGCTTGTGCACAATGTTGAATGCAATGTCAGTCAAGGCGTAAAGTCGGTTTGACGTGTAATGATCTATAAAATAGTGAAGAAACTTAGTAACATATAGCTTATGTAACTTAACTTTATTATACACCAATGACCACATTTTATGACCAGTGAGCACATATAGATGTGTGTTGAAATAAAAATCCCATCTCCAAGTCATGTGCTCACTGCTCACTACACCTTCTAGTTCTAAAAAGAGGGAAAGCACGATTAACGTTCTAGTCAACAGTGAAGTTTGAACACATAAATTAATAAACTAATTACGTCGTAAGGCGTCATTATTTGAAAATAACTCTCCTGTGTGCATCGTGTCATAATCTGAAACCTTTAGATTATATGTTAGATGATTAAAACATCTTCAACCCTTAGATGAAAAGCAAAGATAGTTATTTAGTTATGGGTATGTTCCTGTTACATAAGCTTCTAAGAAACAAGGAATTTCAATGGCTATGAAACTTGTGTGAGGTGCCTACATCACAAGAGAAATGTCGAGGCGAGGGCATTGGGAACCCCTTCACTTGTACATTCTCGGAGAGGCACAACTGTTACAATGTTTGCGCCTCATTGCGGTTGGAAAATGGTGAAGCATAATTTTTACCAGCTTTTTTTTCATATGTGTAATGTCTCATTTCTCACATTCACTAGTAGAATCTGCACCTAAATTGACAGAAATTGCAGAACTGTGCTGCAATTGAGTACAATCATTTTCATTTTCAGCAGGCACGTTTAGATCCAACGTCTCGGTTCTACTTGGAGGTGAAAATTGTTGCTGCTTAGTTGTTGAATGGCTTGTATAATTGTGCATATTAGTAGCAGGGGAAGAGGAATGAGTCCTCTTGTGACCGCCCAAAGCTTGGCCAGATTTCCCAAAGCTTGGCTAGATGGAAAACTTCTGTGACACATAGGGCATTCATGCACCCTAACTTTCTTATTCTTAGTGCACAAACTCTACTTATAAGTCTCAACAGATGGCCCATTGATGGACCAATGAACTACTTCTTCTTTGAAACCCCCATCTGTTTGTAGTTTGGGAAAGATGGACTTGGACTTGTAGTGGCACCTTGCCCTGTGGTCGCCCAGAGCTTGAAATGAAGAAAACTTCTTGTTGCAGGACTTGCATGCGTAGAACCTCATCATCATCATCATCTCTGGTTTGAAATCAACATCCCATTCCAGTTTGCAACTACACGTGAATAAATAGAGACAACGCGAGAACAGCAGCACAGACACATTGATTTTGAATTTCTGCTATCTTTTCTTGTTGCTACCGCTTCCATTACAACAATCTGTCAAGTCTTGTACAAAGCCCTAAACAATGGCAAACCCAAGTTCGAATCCCTGTGTTCCCTGAACTCATGAAGGTAATGGCAAGCAAAATCCTCTTTAAATTCACAACAATCCACATAAAATTTATCGGTAATCGCTCTAAGGGTTTCTGGAATTAAAAAGTTGGTAAGGCCTTCAGAAATGAGTGTAATTGTCCCAATGTAGGAGAGAATCTTGTTTTATCACCCGAAATTCCTTTCAGTTCAGTTTCTTCCCAAAATAGCTATGATCAGTCCATGAACCCTAATGATAAAAATAAGGATATTATTGACTTCGAACAGTGCAATTCTGAATCATTTAATTGGCTAGGGGACTGTAATGTGAAAACCCCTGAAAAGCTTTTGTGTTTCACTGATATGACCATGGGCCAGACAGAAGATATATGCCTTGCACACATTTTGCATTACACAGGTTTTCTAGGGCTTCTTCCAGTTCATTTTCCCTTCAACAACAACAATAGCATTGACTGCGCGATTACAAAATTGGGTATCTTGATTGAAACTATATTTCTTCTGAATTGAAATTTCAGGTATTGTTCATATTTCCAATTCCAAATTCTTACGTTATCATTTATTTTGAATTGAAATTTCAGGTATTGTGGGGCTCAAAATTGTACACCAAGACATTGCAGTGACTCCATGGCGGCAGTTCCAGACTATTCCGTCTCTATATTCCAAGTCACAATCAACCAATTTCATAAATTCTCGACCCATTTGTCAACCTATATGCATTTATGGAAAATTTATATATTTGGTTGGTAATTGTTGAACATAGTGCCAACAAATAAATAAACTTATGACATGTTACCAAAATGTAACAACTTGTCATGCAATTGATATCCCATTTCCTAAAAGCACCATAGGAGCACTTATCAACACGTTTTCCAAAGACATGAATGCCCCATCTTAAATAATTTTGGAGATTAATATATTTGCTTAGAAATACTCTGACACAACTTTCTCCCTTAGCCGCACTATGCGAGCATTCTTCCACAAAGAAATGGATATCTCTATTGTCAATGTCATATATGTAGCTTCATACTTTGGTCAATGTTAATCTTAAAATTTGCTGATAGGAAAACTTAGCTCCATTTATCTTGAACAAGGGATGATTGGGGAGATCGTATTGTTGCCTAATATCCTTCAAAAACAATTGTACCATGTGTTACCAACATAATATACAAAACATCTATATGAACTGACCATGAAAAGAGGAGCATTGTGATGTAATATGTTCAACCAAATTTCCACCTATGTCCTTGGAATCAATAGATGCCAAAAAATCATTTTCAAGTTGTTATCAAACAAGTTCAAACCATAGATGGGGACCTTTGAACACATATTCCAATTGCAGAAACAACATTTGCATCAAAATTTCTACTTGGATTTATAATATAGTAGTCTGTGAGTATTCCTCCCATTTTGCAGTTTAAATGAATACAAACGAGTCACAAAGGTTTGTTAACATAAGAGGCTTCCCATCATCACTTACGCTTTGAGATAAGAATTGAATTTTTTGATCATACTCAGGCTTGTGTGATTGTGTAACTTGTCCTAATTCACCCTTTTGAAGTCGTGTTGGCATAAACAAACACCTTTTTAATAAGGGTGATAAACTTTGGGATTGTTAGTCGTTTGACCCGATCTCCAAGGTCTATTATGAAGATGGGGTTAAAACAACCTAGTTTTCTCAAAGTATTCAATTTCTAAAGCAAATTCCATCATCATGTTCAACTCATCATTTGAGAAAATAGAATCCAGTTGAACTCTCTCATGAACTCATATGCTTCACAAAAATTCAATACTAGAACAAGAACAATTGTACCATGTGTTACCAACATAATATACAAAAAATCTATATGAACTAACCATGAAAAGAGGAACACTGTAATGTAATATGTTCAACCAAATTTCCACCTACGTCCTTGGAATCAATAGATTCCAAAAACTCATTTTCAAGTTGTTATCAAACAGGTTCAAAGCACAGATGGGGACCTTTGAACACATATTCCAATTGCAGAAACAACATTTGCATCAAAATTTTTACTTGGATTTATACTAGCAGTTTCCCCAGAAGGTGCAAGGAGAGGCCGATAGGAGTATTGTTTGTGAATTATTAATTTGAAGTAATTGTAGTTTTTGAGATGAAGGAGATTTTGTAGAGTTTTTCACAAAGATGATGGGCAATAAATCTAAAGCATACAAAATAAATATGAAGAGGGCAACTCACCATCTGTCATGGGCGAAGCAGAGTATTGAGTTTATAAACAAAGCAAGAAATTTGTAAGTAACCTAGCTCTACGTCAATCTACTAGTTCTATTCAATTCTCAGTTATGCAGTAAGAGACTTATTCGATGAGTTGTGTGGCAACCTTCACAATTAAACAGTCTGAGATCAAAAACTGATCTAAGATTTCTGATCACTGCTAGTTGTTAAAAAAAGATTTTCCATCATACAATATCTCTGAAAAATTAAAAAGCAGTAGAAAAGGGACTTAAAAACGGACTTGCTGCTGCAAGTTTATATTTCTCTCAAAGAAAGAGGGTTTTCCATCGTACAATTGTTGAAACTCAAAAAGAAACAAAGCGAAAATTATGATGAGCAAGGAGAGATTCACAGGTGGTTGAAGGAAGTTCTGAAAATCTTGTTTTTGTCTATGAGTTGTTCTGCCATGAGCAAAGCTATTTCAGAAAGGAAAACAATTGTGGGTTCATTTTTTGTAGAGATACCTATGATGATCGAAAATAATTAAAAGATTAGAGCTGAGGAAATATTTCTAGGCATTTTCACAACTATAGCAGGCATGCAGCAAGTGTTGAATATATATTTTAGAAAGTAAAAATTTCAGGCCATTTAGTAATAGTAATAACAATATAATTGCGACGGCAACCTGGCTAGATGCAAATTGTCATATGAGACCTACTTATTTATACAACAGTCCTAAAAATAAATGTTTTTTTGGTCAAAAACCAAAGAATCATGTTACTTGGCACAAAACAAACTTTATTGAAGTAGAATTCATTCCGCTTACTTGCAGACATTTATAGAGAATACCAGAACAAACTGCAATGACAAAATCTAACCAACATGGCATTCAATGATGGACCATACATACTGTGTAATTTGAGGAATTGACTCTTCAGTTACGAAGTACACAGACAATCTTGGCATAAACTAATTAAAAAGGTCCACAAGTTTCGAGTTTCTTCATGCTAAAAATATGGTTAAGACTCAAAATAATTATCAGAACGATTGAACAACCAAAAATCATTCAACAGTTGCAAGGAATATAGGGAATAACAAAACATTAACGTACATCAACTTCTTATCAGAGGATGATGATATGGACTCGCATAATCCTAAAGATATCTCACCTCAGTGCAAGAGATTTTTCACTAGATATCAGAAGTAAGTGTTATAAGAAGCCATTCAGTCCTAAACATAAAGTTTAGAGCCAAGGAGAAGGCTCTGACTATTCAGAAGAACCAAGGAATCTCAAACCAATGTTCATTAGTCAAAATCCAAGTAATTCTTTGGTCAAAATCCAAGAATCTTGTTACTTAGTAGAAAACAAAGTACATCAAACAAGAATGCATACCACTTACTTGTAAAAGCTTGTGGAGAGTACCAGAACCAACAAAAGACATAACAACAAAATGCAAGCAACATGCCATTCAGAAATGACCCATATATGTGTAACTATACGGATTGGCTCTTCAGTTACAAAGTACACCAACAGTCTCAGTATAGAGAAAATAAAAATGTCCACATGTTTCAAGTTTCTTTGTGTTTAAAATATGGTAAAATCAATGTAAGAAGACTTGTACAACCAGAAATTATTCAATAGAGGCAAGGAATATAGGGAAGAACATAATCATACACATTGTCCATACCTTCTCGAGGAATTAAAGAATTTAGGCAAAACGTCATAGATCCAGCTTTGGAGTCTCAGACAGGTGGCCCAACAACTCAACAGAGCTTTATAATAATACTGTTCATAGATGTTGCTCATATGTTGATGATTTTTATCAATCAAGAGCCTTCTCAGGCTTGCTAGATTACCCAGTTCATAAGGAATAAAACCAGAATGTTTTCGAGATTACCCAGTTTCAGAGGAATAAAACCAGAAATATGAAACTAACCTTAAATATGAGACAGACCTTAAATAGGATCAAACACATCAAAATTTATTTGTAAACCCATCTGTGGAGCAGTGTTTTTGGTACAGAGATCCTTAGTATTGGTCCCTGAACTAAACAGACCAATAGCTGCAGCTCTGATATAGTATTGTTTCTCAAGACATTATTTGCACCAACAGCTTTTCCAATCCTGGGTTGATGTATTATTATTGCAATAATACATCCCTGTGTAAGCATTTTGTTTGTCTTGTCTTCTTTTTGTATGTAAATTTACAAAAAGAGAGACTTAATTCAGGTTGTGAAATTGTACGCTACTCTACTGTTTTAAAATCTACACATATATATTCCTACAAAATCAGGTCAGCGATTTCTGTTCCATTGCTTACTTTTTTCATTGTTAATGGGTTCCATTTAGCTCATACATATAAATGAGAAGAGCGCTTTATTTTTAGACAGACCTTAAATAGGATTAAACCCATCTGTGGAGCAGCGTTTTTGGCACAGAGATCCTTCGTATTGGTCCCTGAACTAAACAGAGCAATAGCTGCAGCTCTGATATGGTATTGTTTCTCAAGACATTATTTGCACCAACAGCTTTGCCAATCCTGGGTTGATGTGATAGTAGACATCATGCCTGATTCTGATACTTGGATTTCAGTGGCATGTCTTGTGGGCCCTTTTTCATTTTTGATTTGTAATTGTTATTTTATAATGTTACAAGCTTTATTATTGCAACAATACATCTCTGTGTAAGGGTATAAGTTATAGCATTCCTTCTCACTCTGGTATTAACATTGATATCTGCATTGACAGTATTTCTGATGCTTTGCCATTTGAAAGTTATTAGTATCTGCATTGCCAGTAGTTCTGATGCTTTTCCATTTGAAAACCAACATTGGTATATGTATTTCCAGTGGTTCTGATGCTCTGCCATTTGAAAACTGGATTTTAGGGTGCAAGTTATAGCATCTTTCTTCACTCTGGTATTAACATTGGTTTTTTATGGCCAACAGTTTTGATGCTTTGCCATTCTGCAAGTTGGCTCCAGGGTGCAAGTTATAACCTCCATAACATTGTCTTTGCCAATATTTTGATGGATTTGAAGTTGGATTTGGGTAGCAAGTTATAGCATCCTGCCTAACTCCAGTATTATCATTGTCATTGCCAACATCTTTGATGGTTTATTATTTGATGCTTTGTAGTTGGATTTAGGGAGCGAGTTATAACATCATCTTGCCTTGCTCTGGTATTTTCATTGCCATGGCAGACAGTTTTGATGCTTTGCCCTTCTGAAAGCTTTCTTTGAGTTTTGAATTATAGCATTCTTGCTCACTTTGAAACCAAAATTGTTATCACTGAAAACTTTGATACTTCATGGTGCAAGTTTCCTTCCTTATTCTGGTGTTGTCAATAGTGTTATGCTTTTGGGAATCTGAAAGTTTAGTTTTGGATTGCAAGTTTTAGTATCATTCCTTGCTTTGATATTAATATTGCAATTGCAGACAACTTTGATGTAATGCTTTATGGGCCTTTTGACTTGTGCACTGATGAGATTTTGTTCCACGCTAAGAGAATAATTTTCACTACTAAATGAATTGATCTAGTTATTGATTTCCAGTGATCATAAATTATGTTGTTGGTGTGGGGTTTTAAGATTTGTTTTTTATTCTGTGATATCTTAACAGTGTTGGATTTCCTTGAGCACCAACCATCTTCCATAGCTGCTGCAGCTGTTATCTGTGCAGCTGAAGAGGTTTTACCCCTGGAAGCAGCCCAGTACAAGGAGACCATCCTCTCCTGCTCTCTTGTAGCCAAGGTAAGCATATCAGCACCATTTTTCTCAATGCAATCCAGCTTAATCCTCCGAACCCAAGGCACATATAGTCAACACTACCCACTTGCTATTTTCTGTTCCTGAACCTTC
This sequence comes from Pinus albicaulis, assembly GCA_034641835.2. Lineage (NCBI taxonomy): Eukaryota > Viridiplantae > Streptophyta > Pinopsida > Pinales > Pinaceae > Pinus > Pinus albicaulis. The sequence goes on along the minus strand of CM076578.1, from coordinate 598,198,344 downwards.
AGCAGCTTAATCTGAGAGCCCAATACAGATAATTAACTCCTATTTGTATTGTTTTTTATTTGGTTCAGGAATGGGTGTTTAGCTCTTATGATCTAATACAGGAAGACTTGATTGAGAAATTCTCAACACCTAAGAAGGCAAAATCAGCATCCTCCTCAATCCCGCAGAGCCCTGTTGGAGTGTTGGACGCCTTCTGTTTGAGCAACAACAGCAACAGTACTTCACTGGAAGCTAGCTTAAGCGTTAACCTCTAGGCCTCTGTGGCTGCCAAACGCATGAAGCTCAATGATTACTGCAATACATGGCGAATGTTTCAGCACAACACCTATTATTCAAGCATGAGATTGAAGGCCAAGAACTAAAAAACCAGTCCAGCATTTCTGTGTCGTTTTAGAGGGTTTTAATACCTTTTAAGTCCTATGTAGGATTTGATGCCTCTGGACGCTACAGTGTTCAGGGATTTGATCTAATGCTTCTGGGACTTCAATGAGACAATCATGGCCGATAATTCCATAATCATAAACATATTATTTTTTAATGAAGATAAGCAGCACTTAGCACCATACAATGAAAACCTACCATATGAGATCATGACACAAAATGATACTATGATAAAATAAGCTGTAAAAATCCAACCAACCATTGCATAAAAGGCTAGAACAATAATCTTCAAAATAATTAAATTCCATCACAGTCCAGGCAAGAATAAGCGAGCACCAAAGAAGGAAAACGAATTCTCTCTGAGAGTCTGAGATACTAATTTGATGCAACCTAATTACAAGTTTGGTCAAGGAGATTCTGCTTGTAAATAGAGCCTTTCACATTGAATGGGAGACAAAGTAATTCGAGAAATCCATAATAACTATATAACCAGTTACCTTGAAGCATTTAAAAGTTCTTTCAAGAATATCCCCACGAGTAATCCATGAGATGTGTAGTACTGACGTTAAAATTGTCAACATCTCTAAAGAAAAATCCCAACATGTTCATAAGAACTAAACAGAGGGATAATTATTGCATAGATATACAAAGCTTCTGGGACTTCAATGACACAATCATGGCCTTGAAGATTAATACATCTATATGGCCTTCGAATAATGAGCACTACTATTAGAAATATGAAAGAAAACTACATAGCCTGTAGTTTCCAGTTATTTCAGCGCAGAATGTAAGGGTTACAGCGAGAAGAAAGACTGCTCGGTTACATGTAAGGACTCTCATATTCTCTATCGCAGCAAGGGGATTTCCCCATCTCTTCAGATTACTCCTTAAAAGGTCTTATGGGTATGTCGAATCAAGTTCAGGGAAGCTAATAAAATGGATCTTCAGTTCCAGAAAGTATTGCAAGCCCTGAGACCTCCTAGCAAGGGCTTCTCCCCATCTCTTCAGATTGCTCTGGAACTAATTGGCTTTGAAAGATCTTATGGGTTATGATAAGTTCAGGGAACTGAATAATGGGCTTTTAAATTTTCAGTACCAGAAGAAGAAAGAAAGGGCAGAAGAAAGAAAGTGCAAAACGATGAAGAAAGAAAGGGCATTACCTGTTCTTCTTTGATGAGCCAAGTTGAATTTTCTTTGAGGAAAAGACTGTGTTGTTCGTTGCTGGCGACTATGCTGTCTGTTGCTGTGGAGCTGCAGGTGGGAGGAGAATTCGATTCCGGAAGTGAAGAAGAAAATGGAAGCCGGCATTATTTCTGAATCTGTTTGTCGTCGAAGTTGAAAAAACAGGACAGAATTAATTCACCCACTCCTTCATTGCATTACCGACCGGCCACCGCACTCTCCAGAATGTCGTCGTTTAAGGCTTTGGAGCGATCGTGTACAGCATCATGCAGAGATTCATCGTCTGTGAACAATTTCTTCAATGGCCCGTCGAGGTTTCAAGTTGCGCGCCAAAGCGAGTCTGTAGGGACGAAGAGTGGAGGCAACCAGATAAGTGGTTTTTGCCAACAGAATGGAAACCAGGAACAGGTGTCAGGGGAACAGGTGTCAGTCGGAGATTTCATAAGAAAAGGCCTATTGGCCTAAAGATCGAAAACCAGGAACAGGTGTTAGGGGAACAGGTGTCAGTCAGAGATTAAAAGTGTTGACGATCAAAAACTGCATCTCTTTCATAAGAGAAGGCCTATCGGCCTAAATATAGTAGTCTGTGAGTATTCTTCCCATTTTACAGTTTGAATGAATACAAATGAGTCACAAAGGTTTGTTAACATAAGAGGCTTCCCATAATAACTTACGCTTTGAGATAAGAAATGAATTTTTTGATAGTACTCAGGCCTGTGTGATTGTGTAACTTGTCCTACTTCACCCTTTTGAAGTTGTGTTGGCATAAACAAACACCTTTTTAATAAGGGTGATAAAATTTGGGAGTGTTAGTCGTTTGACCCGATCTCCAAGGTCTATTATGAAGATGGGGTTAAAACAACCTAGTTTTCTCAAAGTACTCAATTTCTAAAGCAAATTGCATCATCATGTTCAACTCATCATTTGAGAAAATAAAATCCAGTTGAACTCTCTCATGAACTTATATGCTTCACAACATTTCAATACTAGAACAAGAACAATTGTACCATGTGTTACCAACATAATATACAAAACATCTATATGAACTAACCATGAAAACAGGAACACTGTGATGTAATATGTTCAACCAAACTTCCACCTACGTCCTTGGAATCAATAGATGCCAAACACTCATTTTCAAGTTGTTATCAAACAGGTTCAAACCACAGTTGGGGACCTTTGAACACATATTCCAATTGCAGAAACAACATTTGCATCAAAATTTCTACTTGGATTTATAATATAGTAGTCTGTGAGTATTCCTCCCATTTTGTAGTTTGAATGAATACAAATGAGTCACAAAGGTTTGTTAACATAAGAGGCTTCCCATCATGACTTACGCTTTGAGATAAGAAATGAATTTTTTGATCATACTCAGGCATGTGTGATTGTGTAACTTATCCTACTTCACCCTTTTGAAGTCGTGTTGGCATAAACAAACACCTTTTTAATAAGGGTGATAAACTTTGGGAGTGTTAGTCGTTTGACCTGATCTCCAAGGTCTATTATGAAGATGGGGTTAAAACAACCTAGTTTTCTCAAAGTATTCAATTTCTAAAACAAATTCCATCATCATGTTCAACTCATCATTTGAGAAAATAGAATCCAGTTGAACTCAATCATGAACTTATATGCTTACAACATTTCAATACTAGAACAACAGATCCGTGAGTAACCATGGCCACACAAGCTATACCAAATCTTGAATAAACCATTTCGTTAGATAAAACAAAGATAACTCCAAGGAAAACTCTGGTTACTTCATGCATGATGTAGGAAATTACATTTATAATGAGTATATGTACAGTTGAGATACTCTGTCAACAATCTGCGAAGCATTTTTAATCCTTAAAAATTTTTCCTGGAGTCCACTAACGCAGAAACTTCTTCCTAGCTCATGAGAATGCAATAATATTATCTCTACTCTTGATCTTGGTCTTTGGTGAATTATATGGACCCTTCGTGTCTTTTCTTGGTCCATTTCTCCACTACCCTAATCATCCTCTGTTCCATTCTACAAATATCTCCATCAACTCCTGATCGAGCATGCCTGGGCAGATGATAAGCTTCAAAAATAAATTGTAGGTCTCTATATTCCAAGCCATCATCAACCAATTTCATAAATTCTCGACCCAATTGTCAACCTATATGCATTTATCGAAAATGTATATATTTGGTTGATAATTTTTGAACATAATGCCAACAAATAAATAAACTTATGACATGTTACCAAAATGTAACAACTTGTCATGCAATTGATATCCAATTTCCTAAAAGCACCATAGGAGCGCTTATCAACACATTTGCCAAAGACTTGAATGCCCCATCTTAAATAATTTTGGAGATTAATATATTTTCTTAGAAATACTCTGACACAACTTTCTCCCTTAGGTGCACCGTGTGAGCGTTCTTCCACAAAGCAATGGATATCTCTATTGTGAACATCATATCTGTAGCTTCATACTCTGGTCAATGTTAATCTTAAAATTTGTTGATAGGAAAACTTAGCTCCATTTATCTTGAACAAGGGATGATTGGGGAGATCATATTATTGCCTAATATCCTTCAAAAACAATTTTACCATGTGCTACCAACATAATATACAAAACATCTATATGAACTGACCATGAAAAGAGGAACACTGTGATGTAATATGTTCAACCAAATTTCCACCTACATCCTTGGAATCAAGAGATGCCAAAAACTCATTTTAAACTTGTTATCAAACAGGGTCAAACCACAGATGGGGACCTTTGAACATGTATTCCAATTGCAGAAACAACATTTGCATCAAAAATTCTACTTGGATTTATAATATAGTGTCTGTGAGTATTCCTCCCATTTTGCAGTTTGAATGAAAACAAATGAGTCACAAAGGAGTGTTAACATAAGAGGCTTCCCATCGTCACTTAATTCAGCAACACATAACTGATTTCCTTTTGATAATGTACATTAATTATACCTATGTCATCTTCAGCTGCACTTTGTGCACAACCAACAGCATCCCACCAATCTACTCCAACTGAGAGGCCTCACAAAAATCTGATAATGGATAAGAATAATCAAACCATAGGCCAGTGAAATAAACCACAATATAAATACAGAGATGCAGCAAGATGACAAGAAAAATCAACTTCATACCTGTCTGTTATAGCTCGTTCCCAGGCAACTGCATTACCTTTCCCTTGACTACTTTGACTAGCAGGAGGTAGAATATGTAGAATCTTCAGTACAGTGCAATCCTTGTTGTTATCATGCCAAACGGAGGCCAAGCAACAGATAGTAGAAGAGAAATTTGGTAGGGAAACAGAAACCCCAACTGTGGCACAGTAGTAATCTATGAGACTAAAGCTACTGCCAGAGAATAAATGAACATTGCCATGCCGAAAAGCAAAAGCAACCTCCCCTCCATGACTTGAAAAGACAATTTTTGTTAGCATCCTTACGTCACTGTGCTGATTAGCTAGGTCAAATTTGAATTTGTCACTATTTCCACCATTTGAATCTACTGATGTCTGGGATGCTGAAAAATTTGTAGGTGTAGCAAGGGGTTGAGAACCTTTGAAGTCTTTTATTAGAGATAATGCTCTTATTTACTTTGGTGGTCCAGATTGTTGTCATTGTTGCTTGTCCACCAAAATTTGTATTAGAATTTTCAAAAAGGGGATGCAGTGCAACCTGCTGACGTGAACTTTCCCACCGCTGCACCCTCCAACCAGTTAGATATGGCCCTCATCAGGATTGTGTGGAGACATATATTGGCCTGATGGAATGTAATTTGGAGGTTGTTAGTATACTAAAAAGAACAGTTAATTCAGCCATATTTGTGATCAGTCTGTTTGCCTACAAATCCAAGTCTAGTGGATTGAAAGATAAAAAGACTTAATAAAAGCATCAATGTCAAATACAGTGTGATGCTATGCTATATACTGTCAAAAGATTAAAATCTATAAAATCTATTTCACTAACAAAACTCTTTGTTAGACCATCATTTAGCATTTCTTTAACATCTTAGCTTAATCAAAAGATTAAAATCTATTTTAATAACAAAACCCTGAGTTTGACCATCATTTAATATTTCTTTAACATCTTAGCTTATAGGGATACTGGCACCTAGATAAATACTCCACATTTCATTGGTGAGAATCCATACCAATTGAAGCAAGCAAATCAACATATCCATCATACACACACACACTTCTCAATTAACCAATAAGGAGATCAAAATCACCAATATTCTCATACATCTCAATTAACCAATAAGGAGATCAAAATCACCAGTATTCTCATACCAATTGAAGCAAGCAAATCAACATATCCATCATACACACTTCTTAATTAACCAATACGGAGATCCAATCACCAGTTCACAATGTAATGTTATCCAATGTGGTCAAAGATGAATCCAATCTCTTTGAGAATTTCAAGAATGTGAAGTGATGATCCTTGGCTTCCCAAGACAACAATCAAAAGCAATCACAAATGTGCACAAAAACAACAGAAAATCACACCACACTGCGAAGTAAAATGTGCTGCCTACAAAATCTCTAGATGTCCGGTGACCTAACCAATTACCACACATTGTCCAATATCCAAGAGAATAACAAATCATCGTAAGCAAACAAGCATTCCTTGCATAGCATAATTTGGAATTTTATATCAACTATATGGCATGATCATAATTTTAGATGGAAGACCACTAATTACACACTTCTTAATTAACCAATACAGAGATCCAAATCACCAGTTCACAATGTAACGTTATCCAATGTGGTCGAAGATGAATCCAATCTCTTTTAGAATTTCATGAATGTGAAGTGATCCTTGGCTTCCCAAGACAACCATCAAAAGCAATCACAAATGTGCACAGAAACAACGGTACAACACACCACACTGCGAAGTAAAATGTGCTGCCTACAAAATCTCTTGATGTCTGGTGACCTAACCAATTACCACACATTCTCCAGTATCCAAGAGAATAACAAATCATCGTAAGCAAACAAGCATTCCTTGCATTGCATAATTTGGAATTTTATATTAACTATATGGCATGATCTTAAATTTAGATGGAAGACAACTAGTTAAGTATTCATATCCATAAATTCAGATATCTAATTGAAGTATAATGTTAAGCAACACAGAAAATACCAAAAGAGACCCTCTCAACAAAAGTTAAGTAGTCAATTCCCAAAATTTTCTCAAATCAAATAAACAGTATTTAGTCACAAATAAACGATCTGCAAGATACCAAATGGCTTGATCTCAATTGTCTTGATTTTTATCTAATTTTTCAAAATCGGATGCATAAGATGCAGGCTAACCATGTGCAACTTGCACTGACCTTGATAACAAAATATTTGGATGGAATTTCTGGTGCATTAGTTTGCACCCATTCTTTGGGTGCAAAGACAAGTCTACCTGTAAAAAGGAAATAAAAAATGTCCATGAAAATCACATCAGATTCAGATCCTTCTATTAAAAATCACATCACATTCAAATATTTCTGTCAAATTCAAATATTTCTGTCAATAAAAGAAACACGGATCTTTCCTATTAATAATCAAAAAACATAACTCATGTTAATCCAATCAAAGAATAGCATCAATGAATGCAACACTTTTTACACTTTTTCTAAGGCACAATCTAACCAATAGATATTTTGGGTTTTTTGGCTGCAATTATATGATACAATTCTAGACAAGGCTGATTTTACAAGTTTTTGAATGCATAAACAGATTCAATGCCAAGAAACAGTGGGATCCTACAATAATCAGATAAGAAAAAGAGTCCAAAAAGAGCCTTAAAGTGAAGAGAAAACCATTCAATAAAACTATGAAACAGAAAACATAAAAAAAAACCATTCTATAAAACCATGAAACAGAAAAACATTAAAAAAAAAAAACCATTCTATAAAACCATGAAATAGAAAAACATTAAAAAAAGCATACCGAACAAGACAAGAACAAAGAAGAGGTGGAAAAAGGGTGAGAGGTGCTCAATGGCCCCAAGAAAGTTGTTCTCGAGTATTAGGATGCATGAAAAACAACCAAGCTGAAACTTATGCCCTCTACCAAGGGATTCTATCACTGTTTTGGGAGATTCCCTCCTTATTCAACATTTGGTGCAGGGCTCCTCTCTGACGGATTAAATATTAGAATGTCTTATGAAAAGAATTAGGAAAGCTGCAGAAGGGTTCTCTACAATAGCATATTTCCATGTTCTCTGTGATCTCAATAAAAATGTGGAATTGTATGCTAATGAAAAGTGTAAATTAAGGTTGGGAGATATAAAATCAATGGCTAAAGCAGGCTCTCTCCTATTCCTTAGAGCTAAATGGATTGGCATTGCAAAGTTATGAAGGATTGTGTTATCAATCAGTTATAGTATGACATATTTTGATGAGAGGGCTCAAGAAACTTTTTTTAAGATGTATTTGCTGCAATCCACACATGGATTTGCGTATAAAGAAAAATAAGACAATATAAAGAGCATCAAAATTGCCATTAGACAAGTGGAAAAAAAGAAAAAGTCCATACATGAAACCTTTTTTAATATTCTGTAATCATGAAACAACCCAACAACACAAGATCAGAAAGCATCAAAATGGCCAAAATACATGTGACTGAAGAAAAAGTCACATGGTGAAAAGACAGCCATGCCTGGATCGAAGGATTAATCATTGAAGCTTCCATCGGCATCTAAGTGAAATGGTGAACCCACTTGTACTTGACCCAATTTGCGTAACTATTCCAGAAAGGAAATTATACAAAATACCATGGTCTGGAAATAAGCCTAACAATAATAACATCAGACATCAGTGATCTTGATGTGATTAGAGATATCAATCATGCCCCGTCTAACTACAGTTAACAAACTATGCTTTGATGACTACAGCAAGAGATAATTACAATGAATTTGTATGAAACACTCTAGTCAGAGAAATTTTAAAACAAGAACTCCAATGACACACTTCCGTGCTCCCACATCTGACATACATGTCAAAGGAAAAATCATGATTCTCAAAAAAGTGTTCTTGATTATCAAAAAGATACCACTAACTCCAACTACAACTATCAATTATGGAAATAAGCAAAAGTCAGAATTCCTTCGACTCAGCAGACTGTGGGACACATCCTTTTAAAGGATACATTTTCACTAACTACTGACTACTAAAACTTTCTCAACAATTGTCAAAAAACAAAAACAAATCTTCAGCAAATAATTATAGCAATACTGAAGATTGAATCATGACATTCCAAATCATTTTTTCTCACTAGACAATATACACAAATATTAAATAATGTAATAAACTACTTGAAAAATGAAATTCCAAACAACCAATTCCTTGTAGGACACCTTACATCACCCTACACCATGACAGTCAACCGAAGCACAACCTACATCTTGATAGTCAAAGGAAGAGCACCCTAGACTTTCATGGTAACTTAAGGGCACCACAGACTTAAAAACAAATCTTCAGGTAAGAATGAAAAATAGCAACACTTGAAATTAATGATGACCATCCAAATCATTTTTCTAACTTGATAATTTACAATATTTTTCAGTACTTCTAGATAAAATAAAAATGACAAACTGCCTGACAAACAAGACTGCAAAATACCAGTTCCTTTGTAGAACACCCTACACAATGACAGCCATCAGAAGCACAACCCACACTTTGGAAATCAAAGGAAGGGCAGAACACCCCACACTTTCGCTGCCAGCCAAAAGAACATCCCACCCTATCGTAGTTAGCTAAAGGATACTCTACCCTATTTTTTTTGCAGTCAACCTGCCTTAAGCTTTCCCTACGCTGTCACAGTCAGCAGAGGGACACCTTGCACTCCGACAGTAAAATGTATGACACTACCCTGTTGGTCTTCAAAGGAAAGAAATGACCCATTATACTATGTTTGATCTCTCAGAAAACCGTTCTTCACAGAAATCATAAATTTTAAATCACCACCTGGATTTTAACAAAACCATGGCAACCACTTCCACGTTAATTATTTCAGGAATCAAATTTTCCTATACAAATACAAAAAAGGCACCTGCAATCATTCCCATCCCCAAAACACATAGAAGAATCATACAATAATTATATATACTAAAGCCACTCTAACTAGATAAAAATTTCATTATTGCATCATACTGATATATCACTAAGAAAACTCTACCAAACAGTATTAACCTACATTGAACAAAACCTGTTGATTTCAATATTCAACAAATAAATTGTCTAGTAAATAAACTTTAGATTAACATTTTCTTTGAAAACAAGAGAACATCAACATAAGAGCCTTCAGGAAGGAAGAAGAGCTTCCCCCAAGGACAAGTATAAAAGAAATCATATTCTTATCACTTTCACAGCCCACCTGAAACTCTAACAGAATTCAAGATACACAATAAACTACAACAAAGAAACGAGTGAAAATGATACATTCCACATTGCCAAAGAATGCCTTGAAGTAAAAAGCATATAGTCCCTCCCCGAAACAAAACAATTAAAAAAATATATCTAAGGACTACCTTGAAGCGAAAAAGAGTATCCTGCCATCAAAAAATCAAAAGAATGCCTCGAAGTACAAAGCACAATTTTTTGAAAATAAAATATTTCTTAGACAAACAGAGACAAAGGAAATCACTAAGATCCCCTAGGAAGTAAAAACAGTGATTGGTAACTTGCTCGGCAGATAATAAATTCATATAGGAATAAAACCAAAATGTTGCATGTATCAAACACTGTATTAAACACACTGACACAAATCATTGGAAAAGAGGGACACTTCATATCAGTAAATAACTGTGAATGACAAAATAACGGATGTCCAAATCCAGCTGTGAGAGAAGCTAGCCCAAGCCATGATACATTCTGGATAAAAAAAGTATGACCAAAATGAAGATTTAGACTGAACTCAACCATAAGTACTATAATAGATTAAAAACAATAAGTGGGATCAAAAACACTTCAGTTGAAAAAAGGTATATTTTCGATATACAGTTGCAATTAATTTTGCGTAAGACAAACCCAGGATGATATAAACTAGGCTATGTTCAAAAACAATTCACATGATGGAGGTTTTCACAAACTGTAATCAGTAGCTTTCATTTATATTTCCAATTTTAGTACTGCACGAATAACTAAGATGTTAAACCACATTAAAATTCATGCTTCCCTAACCTTCAAAATGCTCAGATCGCTATCCCCTCCAAGTTGTATTTTATTCCGAGCTTCAGACCCAAAATTGAGCACAGTCCCGGTGGAGGCACCCGACTCCAATACATCCACAGGTCCGACTTGAATCCTCGAACCCGCGACCTTGAGTGGCCGCACACAGTACGCAGGCAGCGCAGCACAGGGGATCATTACCTAGTCGACGCCTGATCTTATACTGTCATGCTTAAGCCTAAGACTATAACGAGCACTTTAGGGTTTGTTCTGTGTATTGCCTCGGCTCCTTTCTGCATGAATGTGTACCAATCATTTTGGTTTTGCTTTGAACCTCACAATTTGTTTCTCAGGCTCATCCCCACAACATTATCAGTTCCATTAAACATTGAAGCTGCTGAAATTAGGCCTTTAATCCAAGTATTTGGATCAAAATCCCTATCTCCAAAGAACCCATTGACATCTATATTGCTACAACACCAGCTTGACTTGCTAATATGATTAAATCGAGGATATCCATAATTCCACTGGTGCCTAACCTTGAAACTACTCTTTTATATACTTCAATGATAGGCAAATCAAGAAGATCCAGGTTATTTGTAGTAACCCCTATCTCGGCATCCGAGAGGTTCAGTTTTCTCAAGAATTTCCTAATTGTCATGGCACCAAGGGATGAATCTGTGAACATGAAGAGGGACCAAGTCAAATGAACACAGTCGAAACCCATTGCTCAGATATTTGGGGTTTGTGTAGGTGCTCTGCCACCATTATGTCCACATGTGCAGCCCAACCAACACAAGGAAGCTTTACCTGCAGTCATACTAATATTGGGGCGAATGTCGTTCGAAAACCCTCCAATCTAATAGATCGAGGGCGAATACAACTCAAACCCGTCCAAATTACTAAATGCAGAGGCGAATGCAGCTTTTCAAGGTTTATGCGCCTTTATTGTTTTAAGGCTAAATCATAATAATTAATTATTTTTAAAATAATTTTGGGGCTAATTATATAAAACTATACAAAAAGGTTTTATATAAAAAATTCGCCCTTTAAAATCTAAAATTCCTTAAATTTCGCCTTTGGGCTAAAATTCGCCCCTAAAATTTTCCCTGGTTTGAAGTCATTCAAAGTAAAATGTCCACAATTGAATGGAAAAGAAGGCCACATTCTTTTCTTATTGTTGCTTAGAGATCTGGACATTCCTTCAACTGTCAAGTGATAGGAGATTTCCTGGGCTAGAAGTTTATCTGGAACAAAAAGAGGGAGAACATGGGGTTCCACAATACTCCCGAAAATCCTGACATACATGAATTTTTCCTCTCCAAAACAATCTCCTATTGAGGATAAGTCAGTTTTAGCTTTGTCGGAGAATCTAGGAGGGAAGCGATTGAAAATGGTTTGAAAGACTGGGATAAGGAAACCATGACATATCCTATAAACATGATCTTTGACATGAACTTTCCAAAGGAGTTTATGATATATATGAATCGGAGTAGGATCTTTAGAAGTCCATTTCCATCCTAACAAGGGAAACTCAGAATTGAAACAAAGGGCGTCTAGAATATAAGCACAAAAGAAAAAGGGAGTGGTATTTCTAGTGGTTTTATCTTGTCTGTATTCGAGTATCCTATTAGCTATCCTATCAGAAAGAATAACAGCCCAGTCCATAATTTCAGAATTGACAGCAGCTAGGATTAAAGGAACCATTTGTATAGAAAACCTAGCAGAATTGTTATTGCCAAATAATCTACACATCATGGCAGTGGCATAGCAGTATGGGGGTGAAAGAGAATCTACTGAATACATACCGGATGATTCATTTTTGTGCTTTTCAGGATGTTTCCTCCATTCTTTGATAGGTTCAGATTGAACTTTATTACTGTCAAGAAATTCTTTGACAAATTATTTGTTATAGACCTTCTGCGGATCAGGGAGATGATACATTTCTTTGAGGTCTTCTGCTTTGAATGATCCAAAAGATGCTCCAGAAGCTTAAATAAACATTATGTTCTTAATTTCTACACTATCAATGACCCATCGAATCACATCATAATAAGGAATGATGTTTTCTCTGGCTGCAATTCGATGTAGGAATGAATTTGCAAGTGTTCTTTCAGTAATCTCAGAGTCGGAATCTGAGTTATCTTCATCCGGAACTGATACTTTTGCTATTGTGACTATAGGGTTTTCACTCTCAATCATATTATAAACTCCTTCCCATGTCATTTTGCCTAGCCCTTGACATGATGTATCTGTAACTAGCTTCATCTTTACTGGCCTTTCCTTCGAGACTGTAGGAATCTCAACAAACTTAGCGGCACCAACAGCCTTCATTCTCCTTGTTCTCTTTAACATTTCGATGTCTGGTATTGTTTCCTTCGGTCTGCGAATGAAAGGATTTAGTGTTCTTTGATTCTGCAAGGCAATAAGTTATTAGTTGTGATAAACAAGCAAGGGAAAAGAACAATTCTGAACTCGTGATTCATTATTTATCGATTCCGTATAACACTTAAATGTTCTCTTTGGGTCACACTCACGTATTCAAAACAAAATCATAAACCAATACTTATTTGATTTGTTATTGAATGTTGAACGTACAATTGGAGATTTGGCGCTTGTGAAATATTATAAAATTACCTATTTTGAATTCTTCCAATGTGATGAATGTAGTATATTAAATATCAATCGCATCGGAATTATTCAAATGGTACATAGATATCACAATACAGATTTCTCCGATTGCCGATTGCGATTGCAAACTTCTCCGATTTCTGATTAGATGGTGGTATATCGCATCGGGGAGTTTCAATCGAAAATAATTATCAATGGCTTTCTCCGATTTCCGATTGCAATATGGTGGGGTCTACCATATAGAGATTCTTCTCATTTAAGCGAAACAAATGTTTATTTCCTTTTGAAAAGTCTTTTATAATAAAGTGCGTCGCATCGGGGAATTTTCAATTGACCACAAAGAATTTATTAAAAGTGCTCCGATCATGCGATTGCGATTGATCGCATCGCATAAGAGATATGTAAATGAATAACTTAAATCCTTTGCGATTGGTGATTTGCAATTGAACTAATCACATCGGAGATTTTTGAACATGTATATAAAACTTCTCTTAAAGATTTCTCCGATTTCCAATTGCGATTACTGTTCATGAGACCTTTTTCAAACTGATTTATTTTATATGATAAAGTCTTTTATTATTTGATCGGATCGGAATTTTTTGAATGTTGTATTTGTTTGTACACACTTGGTAACAAAGATATGCAATGAGTCTTTGAAAACAATGAATCTTTATTTATAAGTCTTTTATTCCTATATTAAAAGAAGAAAAAAGGGACCCTATTTCTAAATGAATTTTAATCTAAAATTTTGGAAAAAAGGGAGGGTTGTTGTACAATACAACACACGTCTGAGAGTATTTGGATGTGATGCATATGTACATGCTCCAAAGGAGTAAAGGACCAATTTGGATAATAAATCTGAAAGGTGCATCTTTATTGGGTATAAGGATGGTTTAAAAGGTTACAAGCTTTAGAACCCAGAAACAAGGAAATTTGTGTACAGTCGAGATGTGGTGTTTAGAGAGGTGAAATATGTTTTTAAACATGAAGTCCTACCATAAGAACCTAAGAAGATAGAGTTTGATATAAAGGAGGAGGAATTACACTCTACAACTGAAGAAGATTCAGAAGAGGAAGAGCCACAAACTACAGTTGTGAGAAGATCAGTTCAGGAAAGAAGGCAGCCAGAAAGGTATAGTCCATCTGCTTTCTGTTCAAATTTTGCGTTAACTATCACTGATGATGATCCTAGAACTGTTAGGGAGGTAGTGGATTCAGAGGATGGAAAACTCTAGAAGGATGCCATGGTTTATGAAATGGCATCCTTGCACAAAAATGAGGCATGGGATCTGGTGGAGTTTCCAGTTGGAAGGAAGCCCATCGGGAGAAAATGGATGTTTAAGAAGAATATGAATATAGAAGGCAAGGTGGAGAAATACAAAGCTAGGTTGGTAGAAAAAGGTTATTCCCAGGTGCCGGGAATTGATTTTGGTGATATTTTTTCTCTCGTTGCCAAGGTTACTTCTATTATATTACTTTTATCTGTTGATGCTACATTTGATTTTGAGGTAGAATAGATGGATGTGAAGACATCATTTCTTCATGGGGATATGGAAGAGGAGATCTACGTTAAGCAACTTGAGGATTTTCGGTGAAGGGTAAGAAAGACCTTGTATGTAGGTTAAACAAGTCTCTGTATGGGTTAAAACAATCACCAAGGATGTGGTATGAGAAATTTGATACCTATATACGGGGACTTGTCTTCACCAGAAAAAAGGAGGATCACTGTGTTTATTTTAAGTTAATTGGTGACCATGTTATTTATTTGGTCTTATATGTGGATGATATGTTGTTGATTGGAAATGACAAATAAATTATCCAAGATTTGAAGACCCAATTGTTCTCCAAATTCGACATGAAGGATCTTGGTGCTGCAAACTATAATTTGGGCATGGAAATTAAGAGAGATCGGGAAAGGTGGAAGCTTTGGTTAAACCAGAGGAAGTATGTCGAGACTATATTACAGAGGTTCAATATGTAGGATATTAAAGCGGAGAAGGTTCCTATTCCTGTAGGTGTAAAGTTGCCTGCTAAGCAGTGTCCCAATACACAAAAAGAAGAGGATGATATGTCTTGTGTTCCATATGCAAGTGCAATGGGTAGCCTGATGTATGTAATGGTTTGCACTAGACTAGACATTACACATGCAGTGGGAGTATTGAGCAAGTTTATGTCAAAACCAAGGAAGGAGCATTGGACAGCAGTGAAGCGGGTTTTTAGATATTTGTGTGGCATTAATGATTATGGTTTGTGAGACCAAGGAAGGCCATGATTTGACAGGGTTTTGGACATCCATGGTTTTGGACATTGATGGTTTTTTGTCTGTGAGCACTCGGAAGTTCTCTTGGTGTAGAGAAACAATGGGTGTTGCAGAGTTGGGCTAATGACTAAGCTCTCTTGTGGCCCCCTGTGAAAAGAAAAAAAAAAGTGGGAGAATGTTGGGTATGTGTTATATTTTTTCCATGATCAGTCGCACACATCGGGCGTAGCAGGGGGCTCACAGGGGGGGTGGCAACCCCCCCTCCTGTTCAGGGTCCGGGGCAGTGCCCCATGAAAAAAAAATTGGACCTTATTTTTCGGTGGGCAGACCCACCCATGGTTTTGTGCATGGTTTTGCATATGGTTTTGGGGCATGATGATTTTCGGCCCTTGGTATTTTTTAGATCCAGTCAAGGGAACTATGGTTATGTTCTAATCCAGGGTTAATGGATTGAGGTTTATGTATGCTTCGACATGTATATATATGTGTTGTAACACTAAAAGGAATATAATGAAAAATCAAGCTGGTCGTCCTGATTTGGGATCCAAGGGAAAATCTCTGTGTATATATGTTTTATGTTTTATGCTCTCACTATTTTTTATTTTCTGTTTTTAAGATTTGTTTGTAGATGCTCTCTATACAGGGTTGAAACCTACACCATTGAGGAGACCAAAGAGGCAAACACAATTTCTAAAGCATCATGAGGAGGTTGTTTATCATTTTGGGGCTGATTATCGATATGAGGAGCATCAGGAAGTGGATCCCCACCTGGATCGGACTCTGGGGGACCATGGCGGTGGAGGGCCAAAGCGGAGGTTCAAACCAGGCTCCAGCAGCCTAGGTCATGTAGCACGTGCAATTCATCCGGCAATAAAAATATTAATAAAATGATGTAAATTTTATAATTTAAACATGGTTTAAACAAGGTATTTTGATATGCAATGAAGTTATTAGTGATAATTTCATCCATTGATGTAAATTAGATGACAATAATATGGTGGCATCTTTAATTATAGTCCATCCGATCAAGATTTGTAATAAAGAAGAAAATTAATGTGCCCACTTTTAATGGGGGGAGCATACCGATGTAATAATAATGTAATAAATTGATATTCAAATGTAACAAATAAAGACTGATGTGAT
Organism: Pinus albicaulis; assembly: GCA_034641835.2. Classification (NCBI taxonomy): domain Eukaryota; kingdom Viridiplantae; phylum Streptophyta; class Pinopsida; order Pinales; family Pinaceae; genus Pinus; species Pinus albicaulis. The sequence goes on along the minus strand of CM076578.1, from coordinate 598,181,578 downwards.
GAAAATTTTCCATCATCACATTGTGATGAACATATCCCCACATTGCATTCAAATATAACCCTTCACCAACATCAAATTGTGGTGTAGTACACAATATCCCAATGTCACAATGTGACAAACATCTCCCAACATTACAATGTGGTGAACATTACCGAAAATTGTAGTGTGACATGGAAAACCCATTGTTACAATGTTTTCTATGAAACCCAACATCATAATGTGATGAACATAACCAAATATCACTATCTCAATCCCTTCTTTCCTTTTGGGAAAGCAAGAGAATCAAAGAAGGATCCTTTATTTTTGTAGAGATGACCAAAGCATTTTATTGTTCATAGGACATCTCAAACATAATTCAAATAAAATCATTTACAAGATACAATTCCCCTCTAAGTATCTAAGTCTCAATGGTAGATATGGGCCATTAGTTCAATAACTTGGACATCATGCTTCATTTTGGGACAAAGCCATTATGGAAAATTTTGTATGATTAAGGAGGTCAGTGATATGTGTATATATTGTCCTAAATACAATATCTATATGATTTTCATATCAAGTGGTGATATTGATGCCATCCTTGAGAATGGAAGGTCTCATGAATGTAGCAGTTGAAGGCATTGAATAATTAGAGCCATTCTTGATTGTGATCTTGTTCTATAAGAAGGTTTCCCATTTCCATGATGATGGTATATATGTTGTGATGATTGGTATTTAAGGGGCCTATGCTTGATCGTCACAAAATGGAATGGTATTTGGCTTACTATATAAATGTGAACAGGGTGATATTGATGTAAGATGGGTTCTAGTTCGTGCATTTCAATTCTAAGTGTTAGCCTATTTAATGGGCTTTTCCAAGGCTTTCGGTAAGTTGGTATAACTCCAACATTCCATTTCTTCCTCACAAGTAATTTGGAATTTTTAAGGTTGTAGACTTAGTTGACTTTAAAGCCTAGCAAAAAAGGTCTCCATCAACATTGCCAAGGATGAAGCATAAACTCAACATTGTTGACAAGGAAAATGTATGTACATAACACCTTTTATGCTTGTAATGAATTCTTAGGACATAATTAAGTGATCTCGTTAAATACCAGTGATGGTGGATAGGAATTTTAATGCATATCTTGGTGCATTGTTATAGCAACCACTTTGTTATGATAAGTTCCCATGCTAAATCATAATCAAAATGGGCTTAGAGGCACTCACACTATCATTTCCTAACCAGTGCAGTACCAACTATGATCCTAATCATGTCTTGAGTTTCCAAAGTGATTTTCAAATATCCTTGGATATTTTAGTCTTGAAACCTTTTCCTCATCAAGGAGAGTACCTCGCCTTCAAATCTATAGATTTTGTTAAGAGACACACTCATTGGTGAATTGGAGAAGAGTATCACCTTTACATTGGTGTTTTGGCCAAAAGACAAACCTATTAATGTTTTGATAAAGAGAAAATTATACATCGATGATTTAAGGTGGATCTTGTCTCCATTATCGGGGTATAGTGGATAAGAATTTGTTGCAAGGCATGAATACCATGAAAATTACCATCATATCTAAATTTAAAGATAAACAATGTTGTTATAGAACAAGAAGAGTAATAAAAAATTATTTTACTACAAGGAAACCATTAAATCAAAGTTAAAAGATAAGAATCATCTTTTTGTTAATATAAACTTCAAGAAATATATGGCAAAAATGAGAACTTTTATGAGCTTCGTAGTCATAGATAAATAAGAACAAGAGCTAACAAAAAATATTCATAATGTGTTAACCAATAAAAACTAGAATGAGCTTGGTAATTTTATTTCCAAGTTATATGATCACAAAAACAAAATAGTAGTCTTCTCACCAACAACGTGTTATATCACCATAAGTATTAGTATTAATGTTACTATATGTTAATATTATCGCACTATAATTACAATACATTTAGAAATCTTAGCAATATGTCAATTACATTCAGTTTGGGTGATTTGAAAAAAAAAAAAAGAGACTATTATCGTGCCATTAACATATTGAGCTTTTAATAAATATATTGGTCTAAACCTTGTGTAGACAAAGTCTCAAACTTTTATGGCAGAGCCTCAAAGCCTAAAGCCTTTAGAGAATGTGGGTTAATTTGAGTAGCATCCTTATAATCAGAGAAAATTCCCTGTAAATTTTTCTCATCATACGTATTTTATTGAGAAATAGTCTAGGCATTATAATTTCCCATTTATATATTTTTGTTCCAGCATTATATAATTTAACTAACACATGCATATATTTCCATTTAAAAGAATTTTAAAAATTCAATATCTTTTTTATTTAATTATAAATAAAAATCTTCTTAATTTATGCAGTGAAACATTTTTAATTAAAAATATATTATATTTTTAAACATATAAATATATTTACTTTATTAAAACTATTTTCAATATGTTCTTGCACACATTCCTAATCTAGTATGATCATACTCAATTTTAAAGGTATTATTTTACTTTATTAAAACTATTTTCAATATGTTTTTAATACATTCCGTGTGTAGTAGGATCATATTCAATTTTAAATATATTAATAAATAATATTTTAATAATGTTTTGGAAGTGTGAAAAATAATTAAATTTGGGATTGGTTTAAGAATTAGATTTACATGCATAACATATTTTTATTTAGTATTAATTATTAATAATTAGTTAATTTTATTTAAATATAAATAATTTTTTTATTAGTATATTTTTTAGTAATTGAGTTGTATTGTAGAACATTAATGAGTAAATGTTAAATTTTTATTTTATTAATCAATGTAATTAAAATATATTTACAGGGTTTTGGATAGACAGTGATCAAGTGCTCTGTTGAGACACTCTTTGTTGTGAATTCATTGGTTCAATTCCCACTCCGATCAGAGTGATATATTAGACATGATGAAGATGTAGTCCTACCAAGCTTACAAAAAAAAATGTAATACAAAATATATTTAAAGAGAAAACTTTTTCAAAATGTTTAACATTGATTTTTTCACTGGACTCCCAACATGCTTGGCAAGGAAAAGCCAAAGGTTCAAAATATTTAGCTTTCATTTTTTTACTAGACCTAACATACTTTGCAAGGAAAAACTAATGGATAAGAATGAAAAACATTTATTAGGTTGATGGTCATTTATATTTTGGAATCCGAAAGGAACTTCTAAATTGAACAATGGGATGCGCTCAATCTTCTTAATATTTTTCAATTCTCACCATGCAATCTCAAACTAGCGTGCAAGTTAAAACTACATTAAATACCCCATCGCTAGACTTGGTTTTTCTTTTTTTTTGTCAAGTTGTATGTGATCCTCTAGGCTTGACATGTGGCTTGAGGAGTTGTGACCCAGGGGCACCTAAGCTGGCAAAGTCACCTGGGGATCGCACCCGGTCTAGGCCACACAAGCCCTTAGCTAATTGGATTTTTTAGCATGTCTCCTTCACCTAGGACAGGGCACAAAAACCCCCCATGAGATTTGATCTTGGGTTGCCTTACTGACGAGGTTCATCCTCAACCGATTGTGCTAGTAAAACTTAACATTGCCACACTTATTTTTAATATTAATAAATTACGCCAATTTAGCGCGACTACTTAAAATATATTTTTTTTTTGCATAAAAGAAGTCTCATATTTTTCCCTTTCACATTAGTCGCCAAATAGTGGCACTTAATTTTAGTCTTATCCTATTGCATCAATTCACCTCAATCGCTAAAATCTCTAAATAGAAGCAAAGAAGCTTTTGTGAAAGGCCAATATTTGCTACTTGAGTATCACACACGATTATTTGATCCTCTTGATCACATGACACATACTACATATAAATTGAAAATGCTTACACGACAACAGTTAGTTTACGTCTTTGAAATTGTCTCATGTATGCTACATGTCAACAAAAAAAACTCATACGTAGCACCACACTAGCGAGTTTGAAGTGGGAGAGGGCATTCACTTATTATCTCTGCCGCAACCATAGATATCGCATTAGGTTTTTGGTCAAACCACATTAAAAATAATACAATATTTCTATAGTTTAACTTTGAAAATAAAAAATGATTATTTTTTTAAAATAGTTTAATTTATTTATCACGCCGATAGGCCTTCTCTTTTGAATGAGACCACTTTTTTTTGGGTCAACATATCTTTTGTGCACACGACACCTGTTACGAATTGAACAAATGACAGTTGTGCTTAGGCTGTATCTCGACTACTCTTTTTTCTTTATGCTAACATTTGTCCCTGTCCCATGTTGGGACAATGACATCTGTCTCGTGCTCTTTGTTCGATGACTTGGCATTAGTGTTTTAGTAGATATAATTATTTTCCTCATCCTCTTTCCAATGAGAACCAGTAGAAAACATTGTATCATCGCCGAAAATGGATCACCTCAGTTAATGGTCACCTACTGCGCTTGCCCACTACCCCAAATTCTGCGCCTGCCCACTACCGCCAACAAACAGTGTGAGGCCTTTTTGTGCTTGTTGTTCCCATGATTATGAGAACGAGGCCAATAGGATGAAGGGTCCAGTCTGCTCTATCAAAGAGGACATTAAACTAATTCGTATTATAAATTTACATGGAGAATGACACAGGATCTTTCTCGCCAGAGCAGCTGGTATGTAGTATGTAATATTTTTTAATGCCAAAACAATATTATCTTTAGAGGATGTTGTCGATCAAGCATTTGCAAAAATGCCTATTTTTATTTTCTGCTTTGGTAATTTTCTGAAGTGCTAAAGCATGGAAGCACAATTCTTCATAGCACAGCTAAAGGAGGATCCGAATAAGTAATCCAAGAGTTGCTCGCATGGGGATTTGACTGCACTCAGAAGTATGGGGATTGCTAGATTTCCTAGACGTTAATACTGGGGCAACATAAAATTTCCAGACTCTGCAACCCAACGAGAATTATGTTCTGCTAAGGCGGTAGTAGCAATCCAAAGAGAAGAGAGAGTGATAAAGGGATGAACCTGTAGTTGATGCAATTAGAGCATATTGAACTTATAATTTTACAGATTTACAATTATAACTAAGTTCGTGAATCTAGAAAATAGCTATCCAAAATATGGGGATTGCTAGATTTCCACTCCTATGCAGTCTGGAAATTTTATCTAATTTTGCAGGTCCTCTTCTTAACGTCTAATCTTATCAACAATTTTTTTTTACCTTGGTTATATAATTTCATAGTTATCGTAAGTCTCTATCATGGGTGATGGGTGCTTTTCAACAATATTTATTTATTTTAGGAATTCAAGATTTTGTTGGTGTTTCACTTAGTATTTGGATATATTTTTAGAAATAATGTAATTATGGTATTTAAAACACTTTGTATTTGGATGTATTTTCAGAAATAATGTAATGACAAGAATTGTGAGCTTTAAATATTTATTAGTCTGCTCCCACTCCAAAGGCCCATAAGGTCACTCAATTCTTAATTTTCTTTTAAAATTGGTAAATATTATTTCAATATGATCGGTAAATTTGTGACTTTATCATTTCTTTTAAATGTGAGATTTATTTGTAATTAATGATAGCTTATTATACTAATTTTATTATTTATCATTAGTTTTAACATGTATTAATAATTAACAAAATCATGTTTTTTTATAATCTTAAATTCTCATACTTATATTATTAAATATTATATCAAATTATTAATATATTAAAAAAATTATTCTTATATGCACTAATAGAATATTTGTTAAACATTAAGAGTTACCTTCTAGTTTCATTTGGCTATGAATGTTGTGGGCTTGCCTTCTTTGTTTATTGTTGGTTAAATTTTTGTTGTGAATTTTTGTTATAACTAAACAAAAATAAATAGCAATTTACAACTCATAAGTATTTATGATTATTATAGAGAATATTTTAAAAAGAGTTAGAATAAAGTTGATGTTAAATTTGTTCATTAATTGAGGTTTGGTTGTTTGATTAGTGCTTCAAATGCACACCCCCATTGGTAATAATAGAAAGAGTTACGTGTCTTATAGAAAGTGGGGTGGGTTTCTTGAAATAAGATTACTTAAAGTGTGGTGAGTTTCTTGAAATAGGATTATGTTGGTTAAGGATGTTGAATATTGAAAAAAAATATTGTAACTTGGTAAGGATGTAGTGTTTAACTTAAGTATTTTAAGTAAAAGTTTTTAGTAATTAATTTAGTTCAACTTTAATTTACTTCATAAAAGAAACACAATTATTTCTACTAAACTTGATAAAAGTCACCAAAATAGAAACACAATTATTTCTACTAAACTTGATAAAAGTCACCAAAATAGAAACACAATTATTTCTACCAAACTTGATAAAAGTTTATTGCTCATACAATTATTTCTAAAAAAACTTGATACAAGTTGATTATTAAAAGATACTTAAGTTTGAACAAAAAAAAAATCAATATCACTAATTAATTTATTTTTTGACTTTTAGACTTAGAAATAGAAATACAAATATTTCTATTAAACTTGAAAAATGTTAATTGGTCAAAGATGTTAAGGTTTGAATAGAATATCTTAGTCAAAAATACAAATATTTCTATTAAACTTGAAAAAGTTAATTGGTCAAAGATGTTAAAGTTTGAATAGAATATCAATAGAATATCTTAGGATGTAGTGGGGTAACATAAAGGTTTTAAGGCCAAAGGGAGAGTGATTGGTGATCACCTTGATAAGGGAGACTTAGGTCCTATAAACTTTTAAAGCAAGATGTTTGAAAAAAGTTGATTAGTTGGGAATTGAATAAAAATTAAAATCTGGTAACGAATTTGAGCAAAATATTGTAACTTGGTAAGGGATGTAGTGGGCAACATAAACTTTTTAGCAAAATATTATATTCAATGGTATTTTTCTAAAGTCAATGATTACATTAAGTGCAATCTTGACTTCATGTTGAGGTGTCAAAATATGGACACTAATCTTGGTGGAACAAAACTTTATCTCTCAATCAATAGATATAATTAAAACTTGATATCTCACTCGATGGATATAATTAAACTTGATATTTCAATGTGACATGATGTTTTATCGGAGCTGTTTTTGTATAGGTTATACTAACTATAACTATGTTGACTTTTTTTCTTGAGTCTTACTAATAGTAGAAAAAATAATATCTATATATATTAACACACTTTAAGATACATATTGCATTATCAAAATTATAAAAAAAATAATATCTATACATATTAAAACACTTTATAATACATATTATATTATCAAAATTATAAAAAACACAAAAAATAACTAAATTATAATTTTATTTCAAATTATTATTAAAAATTTATACATATTATTTGAAAGAATATTAAAGAATATTAAAGTACAACATTTTCAATTTAACAATCCTATGGGTCTTTCTTTGTACTTTTCAAATTAAAAGTTATTGCAAATTTCTTTGAAATATGTGTTATGCAATTAATGTTGCCATTTTTGGAGAATACAGACTTCTAATTTTATTTAATATGCTTTGTGTGATTTACCAATGTTTTGAAGGTGGTTCTATGTAGGCCAAGAATTATAATAGGATGGAGGATACGCACACCAGCTGTACTTTCATGTCTTTCAATGATTGGAGTAATATTGCACGTATGTTATATGCTACGGACAAAAATATATATTATGATGGAATATAAATATATTATCAACAACCATTGTTTCCTGTGTATTTTAGGTTTATTTTTAAATTGGATCTGATTTTTAAGAATGGAAGTCATTTACTTAGAAGGTGTATTGGATTTGATTTTTGTAAAATGAAAAAGTGATGGATATTAATTTTAATATTTTTTAATGTAATTAATAAAGTTAAATAATTTTAATATTTTTATATGTTTAATTTATGAAATATAAATTTAATTTACATAGAATTTAATTTAAATTAAAACATTGATTTAAATATTATTAAAAGAAATTTAGGGACAAATAAAATTTCTCAAAAAACATTCAAACTTAAATTATCAAAAAAGATTATACTAGCATTTGTACTAATGGGTGCAAAGGGCATATTGACAGAAAACGTGGTTAAAAATTATTGGACGGAGCAGGTCCCACAAATCCATATGTCTCAATGATGGTTCAATATCCAAACCATCTCAAGAGAAATATCAAGCACTATCGAAGTATATGAAAGGGGAAGTAAGGGCTCAATGGATCCTCATAGAATCAATCAAGGATTATTTCATCCCTTATGTAGAAAAATTGGATAAATCAAAAGATATCTATGAAAATTTGGTAGAATTATTTTTCGTAAACACTATTGGAAAAGTTATATCATTAAGAACTGAATTATACAAAATGAAGGTATCTGAGGATGAAGGCGCGACCTCATACCTTATGAGGCTATCTCAAATAAAAGATCAACTACAAGAATTAGGAGAAATAATGTCTGATAAAGAAATGACCATTGTTGTGCTCAATGCACTACCTGATGAATGGGGCAACTTTGTATCAAGTATATATGGAAAGAAGGAAGCCACTCCATTTAGTGAACTTTGGTCATTATGTAAGATTGAAGAAACTAGGTTGAAGGCAAAGAGTGATGATGGATCAAATGAACAAACTCAAGGATATGCAACTATGGCTAGAAAGAAAGGAAAGTTTGGAAAGTTTGATCCTCAGAAAAATAAGAAGATTGAGATGTCAAAGATCCAATGTTTGACAAGTCTCGTATGTTTCCCTTTCACATTAGTCGCCAAATAGTGGCACTTCATTTTATTCTTATCCCAATGCATCAATTCACCGTGATCGCTAAAATATCTAAATAGAAGCAAATAAGCTCCCTGTTAACACTGGAAAATTGTATAAGCAAAGACGACGCTATTTAATGTCAGGCAGAAGGATTTACAGCGCTGAGGGACATTAAAGAATCTGGAAAGTATTTAAAATTCTCTAAGGTCTGAGGAAATTTTTTTTTTTAACAAGTCATAAATTCTTTTGCGCACAAAATCCTTCGATAAGAGCGACTTTGCACGCCTTTTGACCCAAAAAGCGCGCAATCCTGAGAGTGGCAGAAGTCACTTTGCAGGATGACAAAAAACACACTCCAGGACATTGATTCCACACTTGAAGCCGCCTAAGGACAGCCACCAAAGCCTCCTTAGGACATCAAGGTAGCACACAATGGAATAAATGTGGCACACAATGGAATCATCCCCCTCTCTTGGGTCACCATCCACAATGTACCAAGAGAGGGAAGGAGGATTTGAATTATCCTATAAAATGCCACTAAAAGATGAACAACTTGATAGCACATTGTTATGCTGGCCATAATTTCCCCAAGAAATACCAGCAATGTGTGATCCGGAGTAAAGATAAAGGGGACTCAATTTTTGGCCATCTAAAAACTTCAATCCACCATATTAGAGAGAGGGAGACTTTGTGCTGAGGCAAGCTTGGAAGTAAAGACATCCTTGCATTGGGACTTAGAACCCCTAGTTCTAAGGGCCCCTTGGCAAGTGGGTTAAATTTTCATCCTCATTTCCTACCAGCACTCAATAAGAGGGGACGTAAGCGCCACCGTTTGGATTATTGTAGTTGTTTGACTCTATTTAGAGCTTTTGTCTTATTTTTTTTAGTTTTAGTTTAATTTTTATGTTTGAATATGCATGCTATTTCTCTATCTAGTATGTTTATGTTATATCATGTTCCACTAACTTGCTTGAATCCATATCTTTTCTACATGTGACCAATAACTTAAGAGGGTAAACCACACCCCTTAAGTTGGTGTGATTTCATACATGCGTGCACCAAACACACTAACACAGGATTGGAGACTCCACTAATATTTATTTCCAAGTTTATGTGGTTGTGCCTTTTTGCAGAGACCTATGTCTGTGCTGTGGATTTGGGCTGAAATTGCCCCCTTTTTCTCCTTCAGTCCCTAGTTCATCCCAAGTGACAGACTGAAGCATAACAGCTCCAAAAATTACTTTTGCAGGAATTTGCATGCTTTTCCCTCAGACAGGCGCTCCCAAGGCGCACATTCAGAGCTAACCTACGCACAGACATCGCGCCTGTTGTAGCCTTTCGCGCGCAAAAGACAGAACGAGAAATTTCTCCCATATTTCTATATTTTTCTACTTGTAAAGTGCCTGGCAGCCCATAGTACATCTGCTAGCACTAGTTGAGGTACCCCGCAGCTTGCTAAAGCTCACTCTTAGCTGCTTTTGGTAGGCTTGGCGTTAGTTTTATTTCAAGTTGATTTTTGCAAAGTTCATACATAGTTTAAGTAGGGGGGAAATTAACTTGCATTCCGAAAAAAAATTGTGTTTTGCAAATTTAGGTACCAAAACACCTAGATAATTAGCCAAAGTAAGTGGCCCAAGTCCACGCATGCTTAGCTAGTTTCTTTTTTCTAGTGTAAAAGTAATTAGTTTAGTTCAATTTTGCACTAGGATTTCGGGACCAGGATTGAATTGTTGATATAAGAGCAAGTAATCTTTGTTTCCTTTGCACCCTTCAGTGATCCTAGGCAAGCATATGAACACTCTATATTCACAACTCACCATCTCCCTGTAGTTGATCACATATATTAACTAGGAAAAATAGAAAGCAGCCCATATCCACACATGTTTTTCTTTTGAGCAAGGAACAATAGAACATAGTTTTAATAGGGGATTTTGAAAAGGATCATCGCATATCCACACGTTCAAAATATGTTCTTTTTCACCTTTTTCTCACACACATCCAAACACTAAGAAAAGAAAAGACACCTAAAACAAACTTAACAAAACTCACTAAATTCTCCCCACAGGGGCCACAAAAGAATTTATAGTCTAAGTTAGGATCAAGGGGGTAGGCATCCAATAAGCCGCCTTGATCATTTTTCATCTTGAAACATAGAAGTTGACTATTTAGGGAGCTTTGAAATCCACCTATCAGCCCATAGAAAAGAAAACCCATGTACGGCAGAGACCCATTTCAGAGGGGGTTAGGCTTAGGCGCAGTGCAGGCAGGTATCAGTTGGGGCTACCTGACCCAGCTGATACTCGGTATTGTTAGCTGAATTACCAAGAAGCCCAAGACTCGAACGCTCATGTGGGACGGTGGTACTTAGTGGCCAAAATTAGGGCATCCTTTCCCTATAGGTGATGGTGTAGGCAAGCACTAGTTCCTCTACCCTTACCTTGGTGGATTTTCTTTGGCTGACTAGGGGCATTGCCAACTCTTACGGGACGTTGTGCTAGCACTCACAAGATATCTTCTCAAGGCCCAGTTACCTTTGAGTGCGTGAGCATGATTAGGTCTTCTAAGATTTGAGTATCATACGCAAACAAACAAAAACCATATTTTTTGATCAACTGATCACATAAGACTAATTTAAAGGGAAAATTAATTTTATTTTCACTTTGTTTTATGTATGCGATTGGAATTTTTCTTTAAACATAATCTCTATCCTCTCAAATATTTCCAAAGCCAAACCTACTCGACACCAAAATGGACCCAATGGGACCTCGTCGATCTAGACGTCTTTTGAACCTCCCCCCATTACCGAGAGGGGTTCCAAGTCTTTCGCCATTTAAGCGTCAAAGACAGAACGCTGCCACCATTATCGGCACGTCCTTTATTGGGGCATCCGTGGTTGGGAACCCTGGTCAGTCTCCCAATGCCACACCACATACCACTCCTCCCACAACCCCTAGAGGGAAAAGGTGTGCTACCCATTCAGGAAGCCAGTCGAACACACAATAGGGTACACCGCAGATAAACCCTCTTCCTAACAAGAAATTTTTGCTTTCACAAGTTGCAATGGCTACAACCTTGTAGTCACTTTTTTTAGCTTCATTGAATCTACTGGATTTAACCAAGTTAACGAATGACCCCATTGCACACAACCCTATATGGCCTCCCATGCCCATGAATCTCCCTTTGAACATTCCAAAGTTCGAGGGAAAGCAAGCAGAAGATCCAGGAAATCATGTAATGACTTTCCACCTGTGGTGCTCATCGAACAACATCATTGATGATACTATTCGACTGGGACTATTTCAACGCACTCTGACAGGAGTAGCAACAAAATGGTATGTGGATCAACCCTCTACTACACATGGAACCTTTAGCGCCCTAGCCATTACGTTCCTAACATATTTTCAGTTACCCATCCACCATGATTCTGGAATGGAATTACTGACACACTTTAGACAAACCCCCACCCTCCATATCTCGGACCATCTCCACGAATGGCGGCGACATCGTAGTTTATGGAAAGAAAAACTTGACGTTCGGGTACTTTTAGACCTGTTCTTGAAAACTCTCACTGCAGATATTTCGAAGGATGTGGCGCAACAAAGGCCCATATCCGAAGAGGACGCCATCAGCAAGGCTCAATAGCTTGAGTTGATTTATACGCTGTCAGGATATATTTACAATATCCTTCTGAACGCCTCGCATCTGCAAACTTATAAAGAATTTCTAGGCGCGTCGAACTCTGCAGACAATTTAATTGGGTCATTAACCCAAATTTACCCAGCCAACAGTTGTCAAAACCCTGGTTATATGTATGATTCTACCCGGAATGTACCACAACCCATCTTTCAAAGTCATCATATGCCTCAGCAAAATTTAACCAGTAGGGCATCGTCGTATCACCATAGAGGACCCTATTCTCCAGCTCAGGCGACCCAGTACATAGATAGACATACTAATGAAATAGCTCCCCCCCAATAGTCAGTCATAAACCAAGGACCGCGTTATGCCCAGTCCCCATCATAAGACCCGCCTTTGCATAAAAATGCACAGGTGAACTTTGTGCAGCCTACCAAAAACCAACCACGCCAACCATATAACCAGGAGAACTACCCTCTTAATGTGGTTAAGTAAAAATGAAAAAACAAGCCCAAAGGGAATCCTAGACAGGGGGGCAACAACCAACAACGCCCTCCACGATCTCAGGTTGGAGGCAACTCCAACCGAAATCAAAACCAAGAGCTAAGCAATGCCCAACGGCAGAGCAAAAGGCAACCTCTTCGAAAAAACCACTCTTGTTCGATCTGTGGTGAGTACGGACATTATACTCACCACTGTCACGATCTCCCTGAGCTGAAGAAGCTGCAGAGTAACCGAGGACAAGGAGGATCTTCCCAGCAGACAGCTTTGATGTAGGAACCTTTCCCCCATCAAGGGACAGTTAGCCATATAAATACATATTTATTCAATATCATTAACCCTTTGAGAGAGCCCTCTCAGACTAAAGAGGCTAAGCTTCAACCAAAATATTGGTTTGAAACAGTTGCATGAGATTTTCTGATTAGCAGCCTATCAGGTGCAATTTTGTGATAACATTTTGGTGCGTCTGCCGGGAGCCTGAAGATTATACTTTCCCGAAATTTTGAAGATGAACTTCTGAAGGTAGCCGGAGCTCAGGAAGTTGTTCGAGGCTACATATACCTTGGTGACTCCATTCAAAATTCATATGATCAAAGGTGGCTTCGAGAAAGAGATACATGAAGAGTAATCCTGACCCAGATCCACCCACCATTATGGACAATCCAAACACCATCTTCAGAGGTAGTCAAGGCATTTCTACAATATCAGGTACTCCATTAAATACAAAATCCTTTTCCTCTAATTTTTTAAGAAGTCCTGAAGACAAAAGATTTGATGATCAAATTTAAGAAGTCTTGTTTAGGTCTGAAAGTGAAAAATAATTAACTGAAATTGTCTTAGACCTACATAGGAGAGGTATTGATACCTCAGCCATAGTGACACAAAAAGATAAAGAAGCATTTTGGGAAGTAGTCACTTCAGAGTTACTATTAGAAAAAGAGTCTTTGAATAGGTGAAAGGAGCTTGACCCTTTTGAAATTTTGCTAAGAAGTAAAATTGGTGTTCCTCTTCCTGATTGGAGTTAAATTTTCACTGGATAGCAAAGACCAAACAGTCCTCCTCCTAATAGTTCCTCTTCCTCTACTATTGATGTCCCTAAAAATACCACAGTCCCATTCATCATGGGAGGAAATGTACCTCCTCCACCTGTTGCACCTGCTAGGTATGCCCCTCTTGTTCTTCTAGCTGTCCTACATGCCCTTCTTAGCAAATACTCTGCTAGAATCAAAACTTGGGGAAGTGATGAAGAGATTATGACTGAAGAGCATGTAGACCAGTTTAATAACTTTATAGATAGGGAGGAGGTTGACCATGAGGATGTCAACATGAGATTGTTTGCTCAGAGCTTTACTAGTGAAGTTAGGAAGTGGTTCAAAGCCCTTGCTACAGGAAGCATTCATAATTGGAATGAACTTGAAGATAGATTTTTGAGGAAATGGGGAAATAGAACCAACCCTATACAAGCCCTCACTGAGTACAATAGTTTGAGAAGATCTGTTGATGAATCTGTCCAAAAATTTTCAAAAATATTTAGCAAATTTTATGATTCTATCCCCACCCATTTAAAACTTCCACAAGCCTTAGCTCAAATGAGATATGTTGAAGCTTTTGATTATGAATTTTTTATATTGCTGAGAGAGAGAGGGAGAATCCCCTTCACTTGCTGAAATGCAGAATGATGCAGTGAAGGTGGAGGTCAATATGATAGCAGCAAAAAATTCCAAGATGGGTAAGACTAAGTTGAAAGACAAAGATAAGCCTTCCACCTTTGATGACAAATTGATTCCATGATGAAGACAATGGAAAAATTGATGGATAAGCTTGCCCTTGGGAATGCCTCTACTCCTCCTGCACAACATGAGCCTCAGTTTAGAAATCCTAAATTCAGAAGACCTCAAAACCAACAAAGGCCAAGGGAAAATAGAAATCAGCAGCCCTACCCTCCAGTGAGACCTCCTTTTCAGCAGAACTTAGTTGATGAAGATGATGAACTTGAAATTCCAGAAGAGTACATTCATTGTCTAAATGAAGACATGTCTGGAATATTCTTGACTAAGGAGGAACATGATGAATCATACCATGAATTAAACAAGGGTGAGGAACCATATGATTATTTTAAGGGATATCAACATGCAATCTTTGAGATGTAGAAACAATGCAACCTCAAAAACACAAATATGCCAATTACTGCAAATAAAAAACAGCCTAAGAAATATGTCCCTAAATGTTGTTGAGGTTAAGAAAGATACACCACCTCCTCCTCCTATCAAAGAAATTGAAAATTTTGCTTTTGTTTTCAGTTTGGAGAGTGAAATTTCTAAGATCAAAATACCAGTACCTTTTGGAGAAATTATTTAGGTAAATTAATATAGAAGTAAGATTGTGAAAATGTTGAATTCACAACCAGGAGCTGTTGATATCTTAAATATTCAAGAAGACCATCCAACCATATACTTGGGTCCAAGATTAGAAGATGAACAGAATGATAAGGTGCATCCTTTTTATGTTAGCCTTAGCATTCATGACATGAAATTGCATGATCCATGTTGGATTTAGGAGCCCCTCACAATCTTACACCCAAATTAATCATGGAGAGGATGGGTTGGAAATTACTAGACCATATAAAGATTTTTTTTCCTTTGATTCAGAAAGAGTTTAGTGCATAGGTTTAATTAAATATTTTGTTGTTGATCTTACACAAGTCCCTGCCAAGATAGTGGTCATGGATATTGTGGTAGCAGACATTCCACCAAAGTTTTCCATGCTATTATCAAGGTCATGGGCAGCAAAAATCAAAGGTACACTGTAGATGGACCTAACTTATGCCACCATTCCTGTTTTTGGTGAGAAAAGGAGACTTTATAGAGAAAAAAGAATGGCTTACATGGTAAGTAGTAAAGATAAACCTCATAAATTTCCAATTTATGCTCTTGATACTGAACTTGGATCTGCTATTCTTTTCAATGAGTTGACTGATGAAGAAGAGGATGAAAAGAAGGCAGAAAATCAGCAATCTATAATTCAGCAGACAGAAAATCAACAAACAGAAGATCAACAAATCAGTGAGGAACAGGTGGAAGGTTGGTGGTTTTTTTCATTTTGATGGATCAGCAGGAAGAGAGGGGGCAGGAGAAGGAATTTGGATCACAAGTCTAAATGATGAAAGAAAGTTCTTTTCTTACAAACTAAATTTTGATTTCACAAATAACATGGCTGAGTATGAATCTTTGATTTTGGGCTTGGAAGTTTTGAAAAGAATGGCTGCTAAAAATATTTATGTTTGTGGAGATTCTGAATTAGTCATTGAAAAATTTGGAGGTGTGTATCAAAAAAAGGATGTGAGAATGAGGGCATACAGAAATTTAGTCATGGACATGTTGGAAAATTTCCAAGAACATTCATTCATTTTTAATACTAGGGATCAAAACTCCATCGTTGACTCCCTAGTTGTCTCTGCAAGTCTTTTCATCATTCCCATGCATTCCACTGAAAAATATGAGGTTGAGGTTCACCATAGACCTACTATCCCTGATAACATTATCCATTGGCAAGTTTTTGAGGATGGCCAACAAGTAAAGAACTTTATTGAGCTGAAAGAAGAGTTTGAAAATATACAAGTAGATTAGCAAAACATGCTTGTTGAATCTAAGGGAAATTATGAAGTGTTACAGTTGAAGAATGACTCTATACCCAAAGGCCTCATACCCCTTGAGAAGCTTTTTGATCAAAATTATGTGTTCAAATCTCCTAGGATACAAGTTGATGATGAAGAGGTAGAGAGTTGTAACCTTGGTACAGTAGCTATGCCAAAAATGATTAAGCTTTCAAAGTTTATTTCAGTTGATATGAAGCACAAATATATTGAGATGATGAAAATGTTCATAGATGTTTTTTCTTGGAGTTATGTTGATTTGAAGAAGTATGATCCTACTATCACTCAGCATACCATTCCCATTAAAGAAAATGAAAATCCTTTTAAGAAAAAGTTAATGAGGATTAATCCACTTCTCATGCCTTTGATTGAGAAGGAAATCAAGAAATTCTTTTATGCCAAAATTATTGTTCCAATCAGATTCTCAAAGTGGCTTGAAAACTTGGTTCCAGTCAGAAAAAAGAGTGGAGAAATCAGAATATTCATTGACTTCAAAAACTTGAATAAAGTCTTTCTGAAGGACAACTACCGTCTCCCAAAGATGGACCAAATTTTGCATAATATTTTTGGCTCACAAAGGATGTCTATGCTTGATGGTTTTTCAAGGTACAGTCAGATACTTGTGCATCCGGAAGATCAAGAAAAAATAGCCTTTACCACACCATGGGGCACATTCATGTATGCCAAGATGCCCTTTGGTCTGATGAATGCAGGAGCTACCTTTTAGAGAGAAATGGACATTTATTTGCTGAGGAGAACGACAAGATGGTGGTTGTCTATTTAGATGACATAACAGTTTTCTCAAGGAGGGAAGAAGATCACTTGAAGCACTTAGAAAGAATTATGCTGAAGTGTAGAAGGTTTGGTATTTCTTTCAATTCCACCAAAAGCATTTTTGCTTTAACTTCAGTTAAATTACTTGGACACATTATTTCTAAAGATGGGATTAAGATTGATCCAAAAAGGGTCAATGCAATTTAGAAAGTGGATTTGCCTAAAAGTAGAAAGGAGATTCATTTTTTGCTTGGAAAGGTAAATTTTGCGAGGAGGTTTATTCCTAATTTTGCTGAGATTGTAAAGGACATAACAAGGATGTTGAAGAAATTAGCTGGCATCAAGTGGACAACAGAAGAAAATCACTCATTTGAGGAGATCAAAAAGGCACTCACCCAAGCACCAGTGTTGATCAACCCGGATTTCTCAAAATAATTTCTAGTTTTTACCTTTGCATCAAAAAACACAATTGCTGGAGTTTTGTTGTAGAAAGGATAGCAAGGTACTAAGCAGCCCATTTAATTTTTTAGTAGGACATTAGCTAACTCAGAGTTGAAGTACAACATCTTAGAGAAGCAAGCTTATGCCTTGGTTAAGGCCATCAAATATTTCATAATTTACATTTTTCATTCTCATATTATAGCTTTTGTTCCTAATGTTGTGAAAGACATCCTAACTCAAGTTGATCTTGATGGTAAGAGGGGGAAATGGATTGCTATCTTGCTGGAATATGATATTGAGATCAAGCCCACAAAATTGGTCAAAGGAAAAGATCTAGCAAAGCTGTTGGAAAAGTCAAACTTTGACTGCCTTGACATGAATTTAATTGCAGAAATTTCAGAAGTTTCAGATGAAGAGGAAGATTTGATCCCTATTGAAGAAAATTACATCATTTAAAATTGGTACAAAGACATAGTTTTTGTATTACACCATCATAGATCACCTGCTGAGCTGAAAAATTCCAAGGCAAGATTTGTGAAGTTAAAATCTTTGAGGTATTTCATCATTAACAAAAATCTATATTGGAAGGATACCAGTGGTATTTTGTTGAATTGTTTACTGGAAGAGGAGGCTGATAAAGTGATTTAGGAGTTCCACAAAGGAGATTGTGGAGGTCACCATTATTGGAAGGCTACAACAAACAAGATTCTCATATCAAGGTATTATTGGCCTACAATTTTTAAAGATGTCTACAAAAAGATTGATGCATGCCATGAATGCCAGATTTTTTATGGTAAGAAGAAGTTTATACCTTTACCCTTGATGCCTATCTATGTTGAGGTGCCATTTCAGCAGTGGGGGCTAGATTTTATTATTGAGATTCATCCATCATCTTCAGGTTAGCATCACTGGATTCTGACAGCAACTGACTACTTCACCAAATGGATTGAAGCAATCCAAACTAGGCAAGCAAATGATTTTGTTATCATTTCATTTTTGGAAAATAATATATTGTCTAGATTTGGCTGCCCTATGAAGATCATCACTAATAATGCACAGGAATTTAATTTTAAGAAGCTAATTAGTTTATGTCATCAATATCATATTACTCTTGGGCATTCTACTGCATATTATGCACAGGGGAATGGTCTTACTGAATCTTATAACAAGAGCATTGTAAGGATTATTAATAAGATGTTGCAGGAAAATAAGAATTCATGGAATTTGAAGTTGGAGTATGCTCTATGGGATGATAGAGTGTGCACAAAGAGGTCAATTGTAACTTCACCTTATGAGCTGGTATATGGAGCTGAAGCTATCTTTCCTACATCCTTAGGAGTTCCTGTCATGAAGCTGCTACAAGGATTAGAGGAAGAGCTAAATGCAATTCAAAGAAGGATCAATCAGCTGATAGCTATGCAAGAGAAGAGGGAGGAAGTCTATAATATTAATCAGCAATCTCAAAACAGAATCAAGAAGACATTTGACAAGAAGGTCAAGGAAGAAAATTTTCAAATCTAAGATGCGGTTTTGAAATGGGAGGTCAGGATTGAAGAGAAGGGGAAACATGGTAAGTTTGAGAACATTTGGAAGGGTCCATTCAAAGTAGTTTCATTCCATGGGAACAATACTTACATTTTACAGGAGATGAATGGAAAACCATGTGCTGGAGGGCCTGTCAATGGCATGTTTTTGAAGCACTACTCTTCTTAAAATATGTTGATCATTCATTCCATTGTATATATTCCATTTTATGTGTTTTTATGCTAATAATGACAAGCTAAATCATCAAGCTTGAGCCCGAGGTGAAGGCCATTAGAGTTTAAAGAAAAATATTGGCAAGTTTCAAATTTTTTTGTGTTTTCAAGAAGACGGATAGTAGCATTGGAACTACTGGTTCTTTGGTGTACCACTGGGGCACACCATCCCAAGTGGAGCCACTGTTATCACCCAAAAAACATGAAGCATCATTTGACAAATTTGAATAGGTTCATGTGTCAAAAGTAGGGTTGTAGGATTCATTTTTTATATTCTTAGTCAAGGGAAATTTTAATTTTTTCTTGTTTAAGCTTACCCTAAGGTCTAAACCCACTCATTTTAAAATTCCCTCACATCACATCACTCATAATTTTCTAACAGATTTCAATTCCCAAAGTTTTTGTACCGAAAATGTCATTTTAGCCAAGAAACCACAGTTTTGTAGCGAAATACACTGAGAAATGTCACTTTTCGCTACGAAACTATTGATAGTTTTGTAGCGAAAACACCCAGATTTGCACTGAACTCGCTACGAAAGCATGGTTTCTTGTCTGTCTTGTCAAGTTAGCTGTTAGGTGTCAGAAAATCGTTGGGAAAGGATAAGTTAGATATCATTCGAGTCATGGAGGGATAAAATCAAGGTACATGGCCAGGTCTGAAGTCATCATCACCAATTTAGGTATGTATGAATCATCATTGAGTCATGAGAAGACATCAAACTTCAAAATATTTCCTAATTCTATCATTTCTCATTTCTTATTCCTTCTTTGCGTGATATCGAGCTCTGGAGAGCTATTTCATTAAGCCAAGGCCGTGGCTGGTTTTTTCAAAGGTTTACATTGAGCACTATCAAGCGAGGCTGCAAATTATCAAGCAAGGTTGTGAAGGCATTAAGGAAACCATGGCAGAGAAAAGAAAGAAAAATAAGGGTGGCCAATGTCTAAGATATGAACCAGAAGATATGAATTTGATCAATGAAGACCCAACAGCTATGGAAGTCTTCAGAAGGACAGGTTGCTTACAGTTTTGTGAGAAATTACAAGGCTGTCGTGTACAGGTTTCCAAATAGTTTGCTTTAAATTTCAGTGGAACAGCCACCAAAGTGGGAATTCTTAATCTTTCCATCACACCAAAGGTTATTATTGTAGCTACATGGATTCCAAGAGGACAAGAGAAATGGTTCAAAGGTTTCAATTTCAACATGGAGAAGTGCAAAGAGTTTATGAAGCCTGAAAACAGTGAAATGGATCTCACCAATGCCATTCCAAGGAGTTGCATGAAATACAACTACTCAAAATTGATGCTCATCATCCAAAATTATTTTACTTGTGAAGGGAGATACCATAAAGTCTACTCATATCATTTCAAGCTACTTATACACTTTAGTGGTAATATTTCCCTTGATCTGCCTTTCTATTTACATATAAGTTTGTCAAAATGGAAAATAAGTTCCAAGCAAAATCTGAAGCGATTGAGACTTCATTGTTTCATCATGGTTTAATGAAACTACTAGTTTTAGATGAACTCCAAAGGCTAGGCAGAGATTGATCTTCATTTTTGTTTGTTAGTGGTTTTGAGTTGGAAACTCTTACTCCTTTAAGAACTCCTAAACATAAGAGAATTCCATCACCCTTAGTAGCATAACAGAGTGAACCATTGGTTGCAGAACTAAGTGAACCTGCAAGGGTAGAACCAAGTGAACCAATCATGATGGAAACAAAGCAATTGCAAAGTTTTGATACACCAAATGTCCCACCTGCAAAACAGAAGTCAAACGTGGTCAAACCTGTAAACAAAAACAAGTTGTGAGTAAACAAGGAACCAAAAGGATGACAAGGAGCCAAATAGTGGCCTTAGAAGAGAAAACAATGGATGTAGAAGACAGCACAGTAGCTAAAGAAAATCTAGAAGAAATATTACATGCCATTGACATATAATAAAATCCTATAGTCTAGGCTGAGGACATAGAGGAAGGTGGACAGAAGCTAACAAAGGGACAAATCTGCAAAGAAATTAGAATTTGAAGGAGAAGATGCAGGTTTCATGTCTCAAGAAAGAAAGCCTATGACAAGGCATGCTAGAAAGCTATTAGAGAGCAGTAAAGAGGTTCAGCCACCTACTGACATAGTCCAGCCATCACAAGACATCATTGACCTGTCATCACCTGCAGAGAAAGATACAGTTAGCAAATCAAAGAAAGGAAAAGAGAAGGTGATTGAAAAAACAGAGTTTCAACTCCTTGAAGAACAATTGAATTTGGCCAATCAAGAAATTGTTGTTATGAAGAAAGATGCAAGGAAACACAATGTAGAGAAGATTCAGTTTGAAAAGATAAAGGCAATTTGGGAAGAGCAGGTTGATAGTGTTTCCAAGACTCTAGATAATACACAGCAACTTATCAAATGGACCATTCCATTGAGGAAAGAGGTCAAACATGTCAAGAAAATGAACACACATTTGAAAGCCACTAATATAAAGTTGAAAGATCAGGTTAAGGACCTCCAGGAGCAACTTGAACTAATTCATGAGGAGTTAGAGAAAAAAGGTCTTAAAATGACAATAGTTGAGGAGCCAATTGCTCAACTCATCATCAATGAGGAAGAAACCCCTCAAGAATCATAGTGTGAGTTGGTTTATGGTTTTGAAGACTAATGGCATGTGAGAAACCGATTTTTTCCACTTAGAAGGCATAGTTTTGAAGTTACACAAAATTCTGGATTTTTTACTGTTTTCAGCAGTTTCGTAGTGTGCTTGGGCTTGAAGAACAGCAAAAAGCTACGAAACTACTGTAGCTTTCTTTTTTCTTTTTGAACCAGTTTTGGGAGCTTTCAAGAGGTAAAATTTGTATGGGAGATGTATCAAGGTAGAATGAACACCATGTAGAAGGAAAGAACCAAAAACATTGATGGAAAATGGCATTTTTGCAGCGCTACGAAACAGTCTCACTTTCGTAGTGTACTGCATTGGAGCTTTCTAATAAGGTTGGATATTATCCAAGTGTTAAAGGACCATGACAACAATTATTCAACACTTAAATACCACGAAATGAAGACAAAATACCAGCCAAAGCATTCGTTGAAGATGAAGACCAGTTTGCCTAAAAAACAAGGTTTGTTTCCAGTTTAAGAGGAGGTCAATTAAGAGGTCATGTAGTGATGAGTCCCATCACCCCTATTCGAACATGTGAAAGCACGTTTTTCAAAGATGTAAATTTTTGTTAGAGATAAGGTTGTTAAATGTAATAATGAACAGTTTGAGTCCTATTAGGAAAAGGACTGTCAATTAGGATAGTTGTCAATTTCTCATTAAATAGGTGTTTTATGGTTATGCAAGGTGTCATTAGGCAAAAATTCAATGAATCTAGCCAGGAGGCAGATCATCTCATGATGTAACAAGTCTATTAAAGGGTAGAGGGTCGAATTTGTCAAGGGTTGGAGATTTTTTGGCAAAACTACAGCTTTATGTAAATTGATTGTTTTCAGTAATACAGAGACTTGTTTTTTGACCAACCTGAGATTCTGATTGAGTTTTTAGTGCCTATTTTATCTATGTTTTTAAGTGTACCATTTGCAGTGTTTTTCATCTTTAATACTCAGAATTCATTCATGTAATGCTCTGACTTCCTTTATAGATGAATTGACTGTGTGATTTCCTACTTCATATGTGCGTGTACTTCTGCTAAAAACTCTTACCTGCCTCAGCTTCCATGTCAAGTGAACTCACTACTAAATCACTGAAAATGTTGACTCCATAAGCCCAATGTTTACATACTAATACTATTTTCAACCTATACTCATCACAAGAAAGTTGTTTTCCAAGTAGAGTTAGCCATCTAAATACACCTTTATTCAATATCATTAACCCTTTGAGAGATCCCTCTCATACTGAAGAGGCTAAGCTTCAGTCAAAATATTTGTTTGAAACAGTTACATGAGATTGTCTAGTTAGCAACCTATCAGGTGAAATTTTGTGATAACACCTGCAGGAGGAACGGCGGGCACCAGAAAGACTCTCATTCATGCCCCCTCTTGTTATACGTTGCATGATGTGCGATGAACGTGGTCGCTTCCTCAAAGAATGCGCAACCCTGGAACTCATCCATAGATGGTATCCTATAGAATGGGTTTACTACGTTGGATTGCGAGCAGCACAATTCACATATCCCTTATGCACCGACAATCACCTTCTAGAAAATTGTCACTATATCCCCCGATTCTGGTTAGCCCTTGCTAGTTTTCACTCAACCATAGTCTGCCTCTCCCAAGAAGATGACATGGACTCGGAATCCATGAACAGCTCGACAAACTAAGAAGATGTGATGACTAGATCCATCCTATTCTTGTTAGCTGAAAATCGACCAATCAGGGAAACCCTAGTTACCCCCAACTTCTCTCTACAAAGAAGACCAACATGCACGTTATGAAAAATGCCCAATCATGCGGTCACCATTTTCCCTGATTTAGCAGTGTTACGATGTTGGTACCTCTCCATACCACAAACTGAGCACGACAGGACCCCCATATTTAGGCAATTTTTCCCTCTATGTTAGGGAAATCACTGTGGATAGAATTGTACTTACATCCCACGATTTTGTCCCCTAATTGATATGATTCATACAATAGAGAAGAAATTGGATGATGAACTCAAGTGATTTAGAAAGCAAATCACCCCCAGACCAGCAACCCCACACCCACATCGGCATGATGGGAAAGCTGGGAAAGCGCACCAACCAAGCATGACCCAGGAACAACCTAGGATAACATGCGGATTATGAAACCTGAATGACCACCGAGTCAATCAGTGTAAAGAATTGAAGCTCCTCGCAAGCATTTTTCGCAGTCTCTTCACTCCCTCAGAGACTTCTCTCTAACCAAGAGAAGATCACGCATACCTATTGCTGGATTTGTTCACAATTTCATCATACAATCAAATGTGTGCATCTCCCCAAGCTAAGAGCGTCAAGAGCAGCGTTAAGTCTACACTCCCCCAAATAGTTAGACACACCCAAACCAACAACACAGAAATGGAAGCAGAAGACCACCTCTTCCACAACAGATCATTTCCAAGCGTCCACATCGGGGACGACGAGTAGTGTTGATTCCCACATAATCTACTATGTTGAAACAGTGGTACCATGCACCATTTGCACTAGCTATAACCATGAACCATAGGCGTGCTCGCTAATGGAAACATTCAGGCACCTCTGCAATAGGCACAATTTCCACCCATAATAAATTGACCATCCTAGCGGGGAACCCAATCTTGCGCTTATGCAAACTCCCATCACGGAGATTCTTCCCCCACCAAATGCTAACGACACGATACACCACATACGATTTGTATCATCATATATTGGGAATAGGATTGCAGTTGCCCCCATGTCCAATGACTCCCAACTTTTTCTTGTCACAAAAAGTCAGGGTTCCTTGCTCTTTTTATTGATTTCCACAAAATCCCGAATTTGCATACCGTCATCGAACTCCTCGATGATACCTAGCCTCTAGAACAGTGCCTAGTACAACTAGAGCTCGTCGCCGAAAGCTGACGATAGTCGTTGCAACACAAGGAGGCCCATAAGAAACAGGTAAAATCATAATTCGACCACCACATCAACCATCACTCGTTCACCGAGGGAGAACTAGTCCTCTGCTATGATGTCACAAAATAAGCCCTAGGGCTAGGAAAGTTCAAAACCTTGTGGAAAGGACCCTACATCTTAAAAAATTTCCTCTGCCAGGGGGCATACATCTTGATGGAACCAGACGGAGCATGCCTTAGCAACCCCGTCAACGACCTTTACCTCAAGAAGTTCTATCCATAAGGGCCAAGCAGGCCCTACCCTAGAGTTAATGTACACAAACCCAACCACTTTAATTTTTTTACCAAAAGAATTATTTCAAAACGCACTTGAGTGCCGCAATGGATTACCAACCCGAACCTTACTTCAGATTTACTGATGGAGCATCAAGATGGTCTCAAAGTTTGGCAGTAGCTGCCTGGGTCATATATTTCCCAGTTAGTAGTGTCACAGTTAAACTAAACATTTGAGACAAGGGATTCACATCTATTTAGAAAATATTTGCGTGCAAAAAGATTAAGCAGACAATTTGACTACATTACATTTACACATGTACCGAGGAGTCAAAACCAAACAAATGATTACATAGCTAACAATATTCTAAACTAGAATGCATCTCCAATAAACCATCATACATAAAAAACCAAAAACATATATATCCATCAGTATAACATCATCCATAAATAGAAACAAGAGGCACACCATGTAGAGCCGCAAAAATTCTCTCTCGCATATATATATATATATATATATATATATATATATATATATATATATATCACAGTGTAAATGTCTGAGTAAAAAAAAAAAAATAATGTCGTTGATCCATCGGCCAGCCCAAAGATACACAAAAAGTCGTCAAAAATAGGGGAAGCATCCTCATAATGGGTGCTTTCCCTGTGTACAAGAAAACTCTAGGGTAGTGCTCCCCCAGGCGGGACACCTGGACCCACAGCTGCTCCCAGTACCACTACTGGAACTGCTGTCAAAACTAAGACTACCACCCGACGTAAATTAGGTTGATATTCCCTCTCCCGGGCCATCAACGTCTCCATCCAGACCTCCTTGAGATCATCCAAAAAGCCTTGAGAAGGCATCCCCTGGGTCAAGTGGTCCACTCTATTTTGCAAGTAAATCCCCTCTGCAGACAAAGGCGATCCCTCTAGCCCTAGGGTGGGTCTAGAAACAAAGGGACATGCTAAAGTGTTGCTTCCTAATTATTGAATGAACAAGGGAAATGGTAGATCAACCTACCTGGAATCCAGTGTTGTCGTTGTTGTAGTAGTAGTGGTGGCCTCTCGCTCCTACTTCGGCAAGTCACAATCTGTTCCCTATTACGCTAGGATACCTGTACAAAGAACAAGGAAACAAGAACAGCATACAAGATGACAACATTCCATTCATCACTATTAACCAGTCAAAGAGGGCTAAACATATTGCATTAAACAAACATTATAACACAATAGTGGAGCTAAACAGTAGTCATGTATATAAATGAATGGAAGGAAGAGTTACAACCGATGCTTTGACGTCGCAGTCTCCTCCAGCGGGGTTCAGGTGAAGCGCGTCTCAGATGCTCGTCAGGGAATTCGGACGGGGTGAAGGCATGGACTCAAGCTCTCCTCAACATAATTCCTTCTATCTATCTTCTCTAGTCATTCAGCTATAGTATCAGTTCTCCAAGTTCATCTAGCTTGTTCTAAGAGAGATAGCTTCTTTTATAGAGGAAAAGGAGGAGGTTGGGATCCCTACAAAGGTGGGAGAGAGTCCTATCCTTTATGAGAGTTACAAGGGAGGTGGAAAATATTAACTAAAGGAGGGAGTTTGTGGTTGTTTCAGTTCAACCACTCCCAATGACTCATCCTCGAGGTGGTTGGAATAGAACCTCCGCCTCTATTTTTTTTTTTTAATTCCATAAATAGCTTGGTGCGAGTGCTTAACTAGGACAGAGCGCCAACTGGCATGGGCTCAGTGTTAATTTTCCATCTCGGCGCGGGAGTGCAACTAGCTACTCGCGCCAAGGCAAAACAAGGGTTTTTACAGTCCTGCTCAGGGAATTGTCAACAAGAGGAATTTTACTCTCATGCAAAGGAATGTAATGATGGTTTTTTCAAGGCATGACACTGCTTATAAGTCACAGAAACGACCCTTCAATGGGCAAGATGGGGATTGCAGGGACAGTGACAAAATGTTGTGTAACACACTCGACCCTAGGAATCCTCTAGAAATGACACCCGAGTAGTCAGCTCAACAATGCAAGCCTCCGTCGCATCAGCGCATGCCGCCTCTGCATCAGCACGAGCTCGCTCGGTCGCAGCCTCGATAGCAGCCGAGCTACTGCCCTCTCCTAAAGGGCCAGCACCACCACTAGGTCCACCACCTTGAAGTTGTGCAGCATCTCCTCCCAGCCCCCCACGACCGCCCCGAGGTCTCCGAAGAGGACCGTGGCCAACCAATCGAGCCACGGGGTGACCTACCTCGCCAACATCTGTAAGAGTAACCAAAAATATGTCAGTGTCACCATCAAAACACATAAACAAATATATACTCAAATAAATGCAGAAAACATAAAAACATACTTGTTGGCCCCCAAGCATAACCAGGAGGGAGACCCATCTCTGGATCCCCTTGGAAGTCCATCCCTGCATATGGGAATGGAAGAAACATCTGGGGGTTGACCTCAAACCAGGCCTTCATCATGGCATTCCAGTAACACCCCACCATACCCCCACCCCCTCGCAGCATCACAGGAGCCCACCTCCTCATGTGAGGCTCCCGTGGCCCCCCAAGAGGCACCGCCACCACTGGTCTCAAAAGCACCACCCTCTCGCACAGGATGCTACATAGAATACTGGTGTACGCAAACGTCTTTGATCCACTCCGGACCTTGTTAGGCTGCGTCACCATCTCGTCATAGCAGAAGCGGGAAAAATCGAAAAAATGCCTGGCCCTCCACCGGTGCAAGACTCCAACCTGCGGGCTCGATGCTCGATGTGGATCCAACGACCCTGCAAGTTGCACAATAGCTACCAGAGCGCACCGCTCAGCCAAGTTTGTCACCAAGGCAATGCTACTGCACCCCTTCGTAAGGGGTGCCCTGCCACAATGACGTGCCTGGAACCTCTCCAAATCCACCCTCCCAGAAGGAAGTGGATACCGCAATGCCTCACCATGAGGCAATAGCCTGGTCACAAAGTATACATCCATCTCAGGATGGATATCAAGGTTAGTCCCACGCAACACAAACATTTTGCGCCTCTTGTGCCAATGCTGGATCAAGTAATGCAGTAGTCAGTCTTGTGACTGAAGAATCTCATTCTCCACAAACTTCAGGAGCCCCCATGATGCCAACTTTCGGCGCACCTAACCATCGGCGACTAATGCAGTATGGAGCTCGGGCCAATCCCACTCCCTCCACAACAACCTATCATCCAAACAGGAACCCATTAGCAACAGAAAAAACATAAAAAATAAAGCAAAAAATCCATAAATTTGCCTCAACCTTTTGCGCATATGTCCCTTAGTCATGTGCGCTGAAGGCGAGCCTGTATTTATCACATGCGTGCATAAGGCGCGCCAAAAGAGGGGAATAGAGCGCTTAAAGTGCGCAAAACCCCAGAAAATGCGCACATAGGGCGCACTCTTACCCTGATCGCCCACGCAATATAGGGAAAAAATTACTCAGAATCCATACAAACCAATTTTGTACGGACCCCAGTACCCTCAGACTGAAAAAATTAAAGTGCAGGATGTCATGGAGGTTACCTGGGCATGATATCACTAATCCCTGGTGCCTAGGTTGACCGCAATGGCAAGAACTGCTTCGCAGAAGCCTCTAACCTCTCAAAAATTCAAGTACAAATGAATTGAATTAGGGCCATAATCACCGATATATCACCCTTTCAAAAAAATTGGATGACCATAACGAGAGATCAGAAGGTCCGTTCTCCAAACCGAAAGCAGCATTGTGATAATCACTCCATAATGAACAGAGGCGATGCCACACATTCGCACTCCCGAAAAAATAAGTTTTCAGCACTGGCAGGTATGCCCTCTCTCATCTTCTTTTTTAAAGCTCATGACTTTCAATAAAATTTGATAAAGAAGGTGCTTTCACTTGAGGTAGTTGTTTTTGCAGGAAAGCCAGCAAACCATCCACAACTCCATCCACTTAAAGTTCCAGAGCAGGTACCATTCTACCCCCAGCATGATAGAGTCCCAGAAAACTCTGCATATCCTGACATCATTTCTCCATCATAAATCAACCATAGGTTCCACATATCCGACCATTTTTATCTTCACTTCACCCTGCACATGATAAACATCCTCATTGGTCGGTAGAGCCTTCCCTCCATGGCGATCGTCACCCACAGTAGACCATATATCAAAGCAAAAGTGATGCCATGATCATACCACTTTAGTCCAGGAAGCACCTCATGTCCATCCATCCACCATGCATAAGGTCAAGTTTTACCATACGAGATAAAACACCTTTCCCGGACGGTCAAGTTGTGCAAGCAGATCAAATGCACACTACCGCACCTCTCATTTGGCCCATGATACCTCCATCATCATAATCCCATATGCGATGCTTTTTCATCCGCTTCATCAACCTCACACATGAGACCAACCAATGGGGCCCCCACCCTTAGCAAAACACCTTCCTCACATCATCAGTGAGCGAACACTTTCATGTTTTTTATACAAACCAAACCCTATTATTTTATTCTTTTGGTAAGTGTACAAAGACCACAAACGATGCACTACATCCTCAACCCAGTCACTCATTTTTTCTCCCATTGAAGCAATCCCTGAACACCCTTGGTCGGAGTATACCACCCTCAAGCAAAAGCCACCATGACATTCATAACCAGTTTATACCCACCCTGGAAGTCCTACCAACTCCAGGGATTTCCCCATCAGAAATAGTTATGACTGCCACCAAGCTACTTACTATACTCCAACCTCATGCCACTGAATCCCCATCATCATTTTTCAGTCACCCCTCGCCACCATGCCCATGTTAAACCCATCACATCCAGGATCTTGATTCTTCATATCAGCGACCCCCTCGTTCAGTTGAGACTTCCTTTTTGTCGACTCCAACAACTATTTTCCAAAAAGGAAGCGGTACTTTGGATCGTCCCTCTCCATAAAAGGGGCATCCTTAGGTGGCACTGTGGGAGACATCATTTCCCACATATGTCATCGATCCTCCTGACATTCGACTACAACATAAGCTTTCATGTCAAGATGGTATCATACCTTACAACCATTTCACTTTGATCAAATTCGTCGAAGACTCGTGCCTTCATAAGCGTCTCGTTCATCAATACTTACACGGGAAGGTCCCAGCCAGCACCTATGTGTACAATGCGCAATTATATGCCATACCAAGTTTACGTATATGGGCACCACATTCCACTATTGTCAAAGAAAAAATGCCCTTGAGGGTGTCAGCAGTTGTCGTCATCAACCAACAGATCACTACCATATCAGTGACACAGACAAAACATGTATCTGTCATCTAGATTTTTTTAACTAGTCACAGCATTACGAGCATGACCTCATAGAAAATTTGTATATATTGTATTATAGTTGCTTACAGGGGTCCCACAGGACATGGTCGTTCTTCGAACTAGTGCAGGGTGTCTCCAACTCTCAGCTCCATGCAGGACTCTCTCTCTCTACGCACAGTATACAGAAAAGAAACTATAATGTATTTCGACTATACAGTTCTTCCTAGACCTCACACATTAGGGGGCAATTGTTAACACTGGAAAATCATACAAGAAAAGACAACATTATTTAATGTCAGGCAAAAGGATTTATAGGGCTGAGGGACATTAGAGAATCTGGAAAGTATTTAAAAATCTCTAAGGTATGAGGAAAATCAAATTTTAACAAGTCATAAATGCTTTTGCGCACAAAATCCTTCGATAAGAGTGCCTTTGCGCGCCTTATGACCCAAAAAGAGCGCAATCCTGGGAGTGGAAGAAGTCTCTTTCCGGGACTACAAAAAGCACACTCCAGTACATTGATTCCAAACTTAAAGCAACCTAAGGACAGCCACCAAAGCCTCCTTAGGACATCAAGGGAGCACACAATGGAATCATCTCCCTCTCTTGGGTCACTATACACAATGTACTAAGAGAGGGAAGGAGGATTTGAATAATTCTATAAAAGGCCACCAAGAGATGTACAAGTTGAGAGCACATTGTTATGTTGGCCAGAATTTCCCCAATCAATACCAGCAGTGTGTGATCTGGAGCAAAGATAGAGGGGACTCAATTGTTGGCCATCCAACAACTTCAGTCCACCATAGTAGAGAGAGGGAGACTTTGCGCCGAGGCAAACTTGGAAGTAAAGACATCCTTTCATCGGGACTTAGAACCCCTAGTTCTAAGGGCCCCTTGGCAAGTTGGTTAAAGTTTCATCCTCATTTCCTACGAGCACTCAATAAGAGGGGATGTAAGCACCACCATTTGGATTATTTCAGTTGTTTGACTCTATTTAGAGCTTTTGTCTTATTTTTTTTTAGTTTTAGTTTATTTTTATGTTTGAATATGCATGTTATTTCTCTATCTAGTATGTTTATGTTATAACATGTTCCACTAACTTGCTTGACTCCATATCTTTTCTGCATGTGACAAATAACTTAAGAGGGTAAACGACACCTATTAAGTTGGTGTGATTTCGTACATGCGTGCACCAAACACACTAACACACTCCCTATTTGTGACAAGCCAATTTTCGCTACTTGAGTATCACACACGATTAACTGATCTTCTTGATCGCATGACACATACTACATATAAATTAAAAATTCTTACAAGACAAGAGTTATTTTATGTCTTTGAAATTGTCCCATGTATGCTACGTGTCAACAAAAAAAACTCATACGTAGTGTTATCACTCATTAAGTTATGAAACATTTCTTGATTGGGTCATGTAGGTCACTCACCAAATAGATAAGGTCTCCTAAGCCATTTCAAGGTGGTATAGGAAATTTTTGCATTTTTAAGCCTATCCTAAGTTTTGTGATCACCTTCATGTATGCCATTTCAGTCAAATCAGTCCCATATCATGTCACTTTTTATTCCCCATGCATTCAAACTCAAAAGGATACATCTGTTAGTTTTTCAAATTTTCGTAGCATTTTACACATAAAAACTGTAGATTTCGCTACGAAACTGCCTAATAGTTTTGTAGTGAATCTGCCATAACTTAACTAATTTCGCTACGAAAATCTATTTTATAACCTGGCTTGTCAGAGTTGTATGAGGTGTCATTTTATCATTAGGGAATTAAAGGTGGAGGTCATTCAAGGTTTTTGTGGTAAATTTAAATGTACATAGATGTGCTTGATGTCATCATTACCTTTTTTGCCTGCATGTGTTATGATTGAAGTTCCAGCTATCACTTAAACTATTAAACCTCGCCTCAATTAGCCTTTTGTCATATTGTGTTTTATCCTTGCATGTGAGTCGATCCCTGGAGAGCTACTTCATCGAGCCAAGCAGGTGGTTGGCTAGTTCGAATTCTGCAGGTGTCATCAGCAAGCGAGGTAGTGAAGACTATAAAGCATTCGTGGCTGCAAGAAGGAAAACAAATAAGGGTGGCCATTGTCTCAGGTTTGAGACCACGGATATGAATTTACTCAATTAAGACCCTACTACCATGGAGGTTTTCAGAAGGACTAGATGCTTGCAATTCTGTCAGAGGTTTCAGGGGTTTCATTTACAGGTTTCAAAATATTTTTCCACCAGCTTCACATGAACAACATCAAAAGTTGGAATTTTGAACCTTACAGTGACACCAGAGAGCATCTCATCATCTACAAGAATCCCTAGAGGTGGTCAACAGTGGTTTAAAGGTATCAAATTCACAATGCGGGATTGAAAATAGTTCATCAAGCAAGAACACAGTGAAGTTGATTTGACAAATGCTATCCCTAGGAGTTTCATGAAGGAGAATTATGCTAAGTTGTTGATGGTCATTCAAAAGTGTTTTACCTATGAAGGAATATTTCACATGGTCTACTCATATCATATCAGACTTCTTCTGCATTATGTGGGTAAGAGGTCACTTGATTTGCCTTTTTATTTATTCATACATTTAGGGAAAATGTCAGATAAGGTTCAAATCAAGACAGAAGGAAGTGAGACATCTCTTTTTCATCATGGTCTAATAAAGTTGTTAGTGTTATAAGAGTTGAAAATATTAGACAGAGATTGGAATTCTTTATTGTTCATGAGTGGTTATGAAATTGATGTGGTTACTCCCAAGAAAGCTTCCAAATCTAGAACTAATTCATCACCAGTTGTGGAAAAAGAAGTTGAAGAAGAAGATAGATCACGTCTTGCAGAGCCAGTGGACATGAGTACAGAGCCTTTGCAAGAGAGTGACATACCTCAAGCAGCACCTGCAAAACATAAGCATACCATTAGCAAACAAGGTAGCAAGAGAGTCACTAGAAGCCAGACATTGGCTAAAGAAAATTTGGAGGATATCCTACATGCAATTGACATTGAAGAGTCACCCATTGTGCAAGATGAAGATGAGAGTGGTAGAAGAGCCCATTAGCCAATTGATTGTAAATGAATATGAAACACCACAGGAGTAAAAAATTGAGTTGGAATATGTTTTATGAGGTTCATCACTGACAAAGAACCTAAATTTTACCTCTGGATATCAATTTTTGAAGACAATCTCGAACTCAGAAAATTTTGGTTTTTCGGACAGTTTCATAGCGTACCTCAGGCTTGAGGCTAGAAAAAAGCTACGAAAATTTTGTAGGTGCATTTTTGCCTTGGAATCCGGTTTTATCAAGTATTGTGGAGGGAGATTTTTTTTTTGCAAGGTGTCTTGGCATAGTGAAGGTGTTTGAATATCAAAGGTGTCAAGGAAATAGGTAGAAAAGCATGTTTTCACACGCTACGAAAACTCGCTACGAAACTGCCTAAACAACCATGTTTTGTAGCGGGGAGCCTTTTGAAGAATTTTGAGCATTCCAATAGTAAATTATCCAGTTAGAGACCTCCAACATGTCACTCAACCATATCAGTAGATATTCATGGCTTAAAAGGAGTGCCACATAGCTAGCTCATCAAACAATGTTACCGATGAAATAGGTAACCGCAATGTTACCTACTTTTTTTTGGTAGCATAAAAAGCACCCGATTTTGAAAAGTGGTGATGCAGAATCACCATTTTTTTTTTGGTGCACATTTTTGACACTCTAATACTTTTATTTATGAAGTATGAATATTTGTTTTAAAATGTTAGTGATTTTCATGCTAATTTTGAAATGTATTGATGCAGCATCAACTTTTTTTTTTTTAGAGCAGTGATTTTCATGCTAATTTCGAAACGTATTGATGCTACATCAACCTTTTTTTTTTTAGAGTGGTGATTTTCATGTTGGTAATAAAACACAAAACTTAGATAAAAAATATATATATATATATATAAACAATAAAAAAACCAATAAAAATGTAAAAAAAACAAAAATAGCTCGTAAAAATAAAAAATTTAAACAAAAATAAATAAATAAATAAATATTTGAAAATTATATCAAAGAAAATGACAAAATTTGAAAAAAAAAAACACATAATTTAAAGAAAAAAAACAAAAATTGACCAAAAAAATTTTAAAAAAAAAACATCAAAAACATTTTTTTCTAACTTATTAAAAAAAAACATATAATAAAATATATATATATATATATATAATTAAAAATAATTAAAATTACAAAATTAAAATTTAGATAAAAAAATAAAATTTAAAAATTTAAATTAAAAAAATAATAATAATAAGAAAAAAAATAAAAATTTTAAAATTAACCAAAAAAACAAATTAAAAATAAAAAAAACAATTAAAATTGAAAAAGAAAATTAAAAATAATAATAATAATAATAATAATAAAATTTAAAAAAAATAAAAACAAAACAAATTTTATTTTAAATTAATAATAATAATAATAATTAAAATTAAAAATTAAAAAAAAAACACAATGCGGTGGTGGTGGTGGGGGCGGCGGGCGGCCGTGAGGCCGGCTGGGCCACCCCCATGGCGCCACTAAATTTTAAAAAAATAAAAAATAAAAAAATAAACACACACACACACAATGCGGTGGTGGTGGTGGGGGCGGCGGGCGGCCGTGAGGCCAGCTAGGCGGTGCCACGGGGGCGGCCCAGCGGGCCTCACGGCCACCGCTGGGCGGAGGGCCGATTCCGAGAATCGGCCCTCTGCCCAACGGGGGCCGTGAGGCCAGCTGGGCTGCGCCCACCACCACCACCGCGTTGTGTTTTTATTTTATTTTATTTTATTTTATTTTTTAATTTTTTTTTATTTTTTTTTTAATTTTCTTTTTCAATTTTAATTGTTTTTTTTGGTTAATTTTAAAATATGTTTTTTTTATTGATTAATCATTTTTGCTTATTTATTTATTTATTAAAATTTAATATTTTTGTTTTTAAATTTAATTTGTTATTTTAATATTAACTTTTTTTTTTTAATTTAATAAAATCTGATACATATACATATTTTAATTTAAGTTCATATATATATTTTATTTTTTATAATTAAAATTTAATTTAGTTTTTATAGTTTATTTGGTTTTTTAATATATATTGTTTTAAATTTAATATTTTCATTGTATTTTACTTTTATTTTTTATTTTTAATTAATTTTTCATTTTTTACTTTTAATTTAAATATATTTTTTTTTAATTTTTAAATTTATTAAAATTTAATATATTTCCTTAATTTTTTTTTATTTTTATTTTTTAAATTTAATAAGCATTTTCTTTTTCTTTTTTAAATTTAATTTCTATATTTTATTTTTTATAATTTCCTTCTTTTTTTTAACTTGTTTTTTTTTTTTTTTTAATTTAATATTTTTATTTTGTTTTTATTTTTATTTTTTAATTTCTATATTTTTTAAATTTTAATCTTTTTTTTTTTTTTTAATTTTTCTCCTTTTTTAAATTTTGATTTTTTTTAAATGAATTAAAATTTTGTTTTGTTTTTATTTTATTTTTATTTTATCTTCTATATATTTTTAATTTTAAGTTTTTAATTATTTTTATTTTTAAATTTTTTTCCTTTAAATTTAATTTTTTTTGTCGTTTGAATTTTTTAAAATGTGAATATATTTTCTCCAGTTTTAAAATGCCAAAAGACAAATTTTTTTTGTTATTCCAGCATCAACTTGTTTTGTTTTGAGGGTGTTTTTTTAATCTTTTTTTCAAGAAACAATTTTGTTTTTACCATAATTTTATAAAATGTTGAAATTTGACCTTGAAAAAAAACGAAGTGCGTTCTGGAATACACACTTTTTGTTTTTGGGGTGTTTTTTCATGTTTTTTGAGTCTTTTTGGGCTAGAGTTCTCGTTTTGAGGTCAGGTTACCTATTTGATCGGTAACAATGTTATCAGTCAAAACAGGGTTTAAAGTGAAGGTAATCCATCCCTAAAAAGTAGGATTATGTTCACAGATCTAGAGGTGTTTTGAAGATGTAAAGTGGTGGTGAATTATCCCTCAAAAATGTGATATCAATTATGTTATCGTTTCACTGTTAGGAGAACCGAATGTAATAAATAGGGGATAGAGTCCTATTAGGATTTTGATTTCTTAAAGAATAGTTGTCCTTTTTCTATTTAAAGTTACTAGTTTCAGTTATGATAGGCGTCAGAGTAGAATTCGAAGATCTAGCCAACTGGGAAGATCATCTACATTGTAAAGAATGTATATTTATAGACAAAACATCGAAGAGAAAATGGTTGGAGAATATTGCACCAAATTGCTTCTTGTGTGGTTTTTTGTCGACTATCAGTAATATACAGTGACATTCTACTTCCAGACCTGAGATTCTCATGAGGTTTTTTAATGTGTTATTGCTCTGTAACTTTATTTCTAATCACTTGTAGTGGATTCTATCTTTAATTACTCAGACTTCATAATATTGTGCTCTGACTTCCTTTAGGGGTGAAATCATTGTGTTTTCCTTATATTGTGTGTGTGAATTATCTTGATTAAAGACCTCTATCTGCCTCAGCTTCCATGTGAAGAAACATTGTCACTAAGAGTATTGATGTTGACCCCATAGCCCAATGGTAGCAAGCCTTCATTTTTCAACCTGCAATCATGCAAAACCAAGTCACAATTCATAGAGTTATCCATTTAGTATTATCTTTATTCAAAATCATAAACCCCCTTTTGAGAGAACCCTCTCAAACTGAAGAGGCTAATATTCAGTTAGAAGTGGTTTGAAAGAGTTACATTGAGTTGATTAATGAGCAGCCAATCAAGATCAATTTGGTGATAACATTTTGGTGCGTTTGTCGGGAGTCTAAAGACATATTTCCCGAAGTTTTTGTGCAAACACTGAAGCTGAACTCTTGGAGGTCGAGAAGGAGATACACAAGGAGCAATCCAGATCCTAACCCACCTACCATTGTGGATAATCCAAACAAAATTTCCAGACGCATTGAAATTAGCTCTTCAAAATCAGGTATTCCATCACACTCAAGAGCTTTGTCCTCTGAAATTGTAAGAAGTCCCGAAGATAAGAAATTTGATGATAAGATTCACGAAATTTTGTTTAGGTCTGAAAGTGATAATTAACTGAGATTATTATAGACCTGCAAAGACAAGGTATTGATACCTCAACCCTAGTAACCCAAAAATAAAGAGAAGAATTTTGGGAGTCAGTCACATCAGAGTTACATTTGGAGAGGGAATATTTTAATAAGTTAAAAGAAGTTGACCCATTTGAATTCTTACTAAGAAGAAAATCTGGTATACCTTTACCTGATTGAAGCTCATTTGTATCTGGACCATAAAGAGCAACTACACCACCTCCTAATAGCTCATGTTTTACTACTGCTACTCCTAGAAATACCACAGTCCCTTTTATCATGGCTGGAAATGTTCCACCTCCACCTCCTGCTGCACCTGCTAGATATGCTCCCCTTGTTCTTCCAGTTGCTCTTAATTCCCTCCCAAGTAAATATTCAGCTAAAACTTGGGGAAGTGATGAAGAAATTACAGCTGAGGAACATGTGGACCAATTTAATGATTTTATAGACAGAGAAGAAGTAGATCATGAGGATGTCAAAAATGTGACTATTTTCTCAAAGTTTTACTGGCGAGGTTAGGAAATAGTTTAAAGCCCTGGCTCCAGGAAGCCTACATAATTGGAATGAATTTGAGGATAGTTTCTTGAGAAAGTGGGGAAATAGAACAAACCATGTGCAAGCCCTCGCTGAATATAATAGTCTAAAAAGAGTTGTAGATGAAACTGTCCAAAATTTCTCCAAGAGATTTAACAAAGTTTATGATTATATAGTTGATCACCTTAAACCCCCACCAGGAGTTTCTCAATTGCGCTATGCAGAAGCCTTTGACTATGATTTCTCAATTCTACTTAGAGAAAGAGAATCTCCTACTCTAGCAAAAATGAAAAATGATGTTGTGAAAGTAGAAGTGAACATGATAGCAGCTAAAAATTCTAAGATGGATAAAACCAAACTAAAGGAAGAATAAAAGCCTTCCACCTTAGATGATAAGTTTGATTCCATGATGAAGACTATGGAAAAACTCATAGATAGGCTTGCTCTTGGAGCTGCCTCTTCATCTCCTACACAACAGGATCCACAGATTAGAAATCCATAGTTTAGAAGGCCTCCTTTTCAGCAAAGACAAAGAGACAATAGGAATCATCCTGACCCTCAAGTGAGACCTCCTTTTTAGCCAAGTTTAATTGATGAAGATGAAACTCAGCCTGAGATTCCGGAAGACTCCATCCATTATCTAGATGAAAACATGTCTGGAATGTTTTTGACTAAAGAAGAGCATGATGAGTCTAACAATGACTTGAATAAAAGGGAGGAACAATCTGACTATTTAAAGGGGTATCAACATGCTATCTTTTAAATGCAGAAACAGAAATGTTCCCATTACTACAAATAAAAACAGTGAAAGAAAGATGCCCCTAAAGCAGCTGAACCTAAAAAGGACCCACCACTTCCTCCCCCTGTCAAAGAGAGTGAAAAGATTACTTCTGTTTTCAGTTTGGAGAATGATATTTCTAAAATCAAGATTCATGTTCCTTTTGGATAAATTCTGAAGGTAAATGAGTACAGAAGCAAAATTGTGAAAATGTTGAATTCTCAACCAGGAGCTTCAAACATCCTTAATGTACAAGAAGACCATCCCACCATCTACTTGGGACCAAGATTGGAAAATGAGCATAATGAAGAAGTACCTCCTTTCCATGTCAGCCTTAGTATCCATGACATGACCTTACACAATGCCAATTTGGATTCAGGGGCTTCACATAATCTTATGCCTAAAGTGATTATGAAGAGGATGGGTTTGGAGATCACTAGGCCATACAATGATTTTTTTTCTTTCGATTCTAAAAGAGTTCAATGCATAAGATTAATAAAAGATGTTGTTGTTGGCTTAACACAAGTTCCTGCCAAGACAGTGGTAATGGACATTGTGGTGGCAAATATTCCACCCAAGTTTGGCATGCTCTTATCCAGATCTTGGGCAGCAAAAATCAAAGGCACCATGCAGATGGACTTGACATATGCCACCATTCATATTTTTGGTGAGCAAATAAGACTGTACAGGGAGACTAGGATGGCCTATATGGTAAGCAGCAAGCATAAACCTCAGAATTTTCCAATTTATGTTGTTGAAACTGAATTAGAATCAGCAATTCTTTTCAATGAGCTGACTAATGAAGTAGAAAGTGAAAATAAACCATAAATTCAAGAAACTAAAAATCAGCAAGCTGAAAATCATGAAATCACAGAAGAAAAAGAAGAGGGTTGGTGGCTTTTTCACTTTGATGGATCTGCTAGAAGAGAGGGGGCTGGAGCAGGCATATGGATCACTACTCCTGATGATGAAAGTAAGTTTTATTCTTTCAAAATGAACTTTTATTGTACAAATAATATGGCTGAATATGAATCTCTGTTTTTGGGTTTGGAACTTTTGAAAAGATTGGGTGCCCAAAATATTTCAGTTTGTGGAGGTTCTGAATTGTTAATCAAACAAGTTGAAGGAACATATCAAACTACGGATGTGAGGATGAGGGCCTACATAAACTTGATTATGGAAATGTTGGAAAATTTTCAAGAATGTTCATTTATTGTGAAAACTAGGGATCAAAACTCAGTAGCTAATTCCCTAGCTGTTTCTACAAGTTTGTTTGTCATCCCTTCACATTCCACTGAGAAGTATGAGAGTGAAGTTCATCATAGGTCTACCATCCCAGATAACATAATCCATTGGAAAGTGTTTGAAGATGACCATCAAGTCAGAAATTTCATATAATTTAAAGAGGAATTTGAAAGCATACAAGTAGATCAACAAAACATGCTTACTAAAACTAAGGGTAATTCTAAAGTTTTGCAACTGAAGAATAATTGTATCCCTAAAGTTCTTATTCCACTTGAAAATATTTTTGACCAAAATGATGTTTTCAAATCTCCCAGGATGCAGCCTGATGATGAAGAGGTAGAGACTTGTAATCTTGGTAAGTAGCAACACCTAAAATGATAAAACTTTCCAAGTTTCTTTCTATTGAGATGAAATAGAAGTATATTGAGATGATGAGAAATTTCATTGATGTTTTTGCATGGAGTTATGCTGGCCTAAAAAGGTATGATCCAACTATTATTCAGCATACTATTCCTATCAAAGAGAATGAGAAACCTTTCAAATAGAAATTGAGAAGGATTAATCCATTGCTCATGCCTCTGATTGAGAAGGAAATTAAGAAGCTTTTTTATGCAAAAATTATTGTTCCTATCAGATTCTCAAAATGGCTTGCTAACTTGGTACCAATCAAAAAAAAAGTGGAGAGATCAAAATCTACATTGATTTCGGAAATTTGAATAAAACTTCTTTGAAAGATAACTACCCTCTTCCTAAGATGGATCAAATTTTGTAGAATATTGTTGGCTCTCAAAGGATGTCTATGCTGGATGTTTTTTCAGGATACAATCAGATATTGGTACACCTAGAAGACCAAGAGAAAATTGCTTTTACCACACCATGGGGGACATTCATGTATGCCAAGATGCCCTTTGATTTGATGAATGCAGAAGCGATTTTTCAAAGGGCAATGGATATTGGCTTTTCGGAAGAGAAATACAAGTTAGTGGTGGTCTATCTGGATGACATAACTGTATTTTCAAGAAGAGAGGAAAACCATTTAAAACATCTGGAGAAAGGCCTACTGAAGTGTAGAATATTTGGTATTTCTCTTAATCCCACTAAAATTATTTTTTCTCTAACCTCTGGAAAGTTGCTTGGACATATTATATCAAAATATGGGATAAATATTGATCCAAACAGAGTTAATGCCATACAAAAGATAGATTTTCCAAGGAATAAGAATGAAATTCAATCTTTTCTTGGGAGAGTAAACTTTGTTAGAAGGTTCATCCCGAACTTTGTTGAGATTGTCAAAGACATAACCAAGATGTTGAAGAAAGGAGTTGAGATTAAATGGACTGTTGAAGCCAAGCAGGCATTTGAAGAAATAAAGAAAGCACTAACTCAGGCCCCAGTATTGATTAGCCCAAATTTTTCAAAATAATTTATGGTTTTTACGTTTGCATCTAAAAATACCATTGCTAGAGTTTTACTGCAGAAAGGGCAGCAAGGTACAAAGAAAACTATTTCATTCTTTAGCAGAACCCTTGCCAACTCAAAGTTGAAATACAATATTTTAGAAAAACAGGCATATGCTTTGATCAAAACCTTTCAATATTTCAAAATTTATATTATGCGCTCTCATGTCATTGCATTTGTGCCTAACGTGACTGTGGTTAAGGACATCTTGACATAAGTTGATCCTGATGGCAAGAGAGGGAAGTGGATAGCTAATTTGTTGGAGTATGACATAGAAATCAGACCTACAAAATTGGTGAAAGGACACGGGTTGGCAAAGCTGATGGCATAGTCTAATTTTTACTGTCTTCACATAAATTTTATTGCAAAAATCTCAGAAACCAGCTCTGGGTCTAATGTTGTGAAACCAGCTCCAAAAATAGAAGAAAAGAGATAGCAATGCCTTAGAAATAAGCCACTTCGAGGGGGAAACCTCCAATACATTACATAAATGAAAAATTCTTGGATGAAACAAATTATAAAACCTCCTTTCTATATATAGGAGTCCATAGGGCCACATTGTACTCCTAGTGGGGCCACAATGTAATCCTAGCTGACCTAACAATAATAATTTAAGGGCACAATAATAACAATATGGGGGTTACAAGGGTACAATAATAACAATAAGGGGGTTACACTAACAACAATAAGGGACTATACTAGTAATATAGGGACCTAACATGCCCCTCTCCTTCAAAAGAGTGTTGTCCTCAACACTTGAGTAGCTTTGGGTGCTTCTGTATAAAATTCTCATCCTCCCATGTAGAATCTTCAGTGGGTAAGTTCTTCCACTTGATGAGATACTCTGAAATTGATCGATTCTGTAGCTGTCGAGTTCTTGTTTCCGTGACCGCTTCAGGTTCCAATATGATTTTTTCTTCCTCATCAAGTTCTGGAAATATTGTTTGAACTGGAATATTTTCACCTATAACCTTCTTTAAGCATGAAACATGGAAAATTGGATGCACTCGTGAAGAAGCAGGAAGCTCCAATTTGTATGCCATAGTACCAATCTTTTGCAACACCTTGTAAGGACCATAGTAATTTGGCAATAATTTATTATATTTTTTAGCTTGCTTGAAGGACATTTGTTTGTATGTTTGTAGTTGTAAAAATACCCAGTCTCCTACATCAAAACTTCTATTGCTGCGATGTTGATATGCCTGTTGTTTCATTCGATTTTGTGCCAAATTCATGTTGTCCTTTAATAGTTGGAGAACTTCTTGTTGATGCTCGATGTGATCTTCCACTGCTTGAACCTTCGAATTTTCTCTTAAAGATGATGTGATGGATGGTGGATGATATCCATAAAGTGCCATAAATGGGGTCATTTTTGCTGCAGTATGGAAGGAAGTGTTATACCACCATTCAGCGAGAGGTAACCACTCGACCCATTGTGTTTGTTTATCAGATACAAAACAACGAAGATATCCTTCCAAAAATTTATTTACTATCTCAGTTTGACCATCAGATTGAGGATGATAAGATGAGCTATGAGCTAATTGAGTACCCAAATAAGAAAATAACTCCATCCAAAAATTTCCAGTAAAAATGGGATCTTTGTCGCTCACAATAACCCTTGGGCTTCCATGTAGCTTTTGAATTCTATCCATAAATGTAGTAGCAACTGCACTTGCTTTAAATGGATGAGATAATGCACAAAAGTGTGCATACTTGGTAAGTCTATCAACTACCACCATGATGACATTCTTTCCTTCGGACTTAGGTAAACCTGTGATAAAATCCATTGAAATCTCCTCCCAACGTTGACTTTGAATGGATAAAGGTTGTAGAAGTCCCGGGGTCTTAATTGTCTCCACTTTATTCTGCTGGCAAACCAAACATTCTGCCTCAAACTTTTGAATATCAGATTTAAGGCCATCCCAAAAAAATTCTTTCTTCACCCTGTGGTAAGTTTTTAAAAATCCTGAGTGTCCTCCTAAAGGAGAAGTGTGCAATTCCAGAAGAATATTTTGTTTTAGTTGGGAATTCTTACAAAGATATAAGAGATCTTTGTACCACAAGGAATCATTTTTCCAACTAAATGTATCAGATGTACTAGGATCTTGCTGCAACTTTTGAATGAGTGTCCATACATCTTTGTCCTTCTTCCATTCATCCCTTGCCTCGGTTATCCAATCTGGTTGGATAATAGAAATGGCACAAAGCAATGCTTCCACCTCTTATCTGCAACAACATTTAGCTTCCTTTTTTTGTAGATTATTTCAAAGTCATAACTCAACATCTTTGTGACCCATTTTTGCTGCTCTTCTGAAGATAGTCTTTGTTCCAAAAAGTGTTTAAGACTATCATGATCAGCTTTTACCTTGAAGTGTCTTCCCATTAGGTAAGTTCTCCATTTCTTTAGTGCATGCAGTATTGCTAACATTTCCTTCTCATAAATAGGTTTCTGTAAATACTTTCCTTTGATTGGACGACTTTCAAAAGCAATGGGTCTTCCTTCCTGCATTAAAACAGTACCAATTCCATTTCCTGAGGCATCACATTCCACAATAAAGGTTTTTGTGAAGTCTGGCGTAGCTAAGACCGGTGCTAGGCACATTGCCTCTTTAAGATGTTCATAGGCCTTAGTTGCTTCAGGAGTCCATGAAAATGCATCTTTCTTCAATAATGTTGTTAGAGGTGCTGCTATTCTCCCATAATTCTTAACAAACTTGCGATAATACCCTGTTAACCCGAGAAATCCTCGCAAATT
Source organism: Pinus albicaulis (assembly GCA_034641835.2). NCBI lineage: Eukaryota > Viridiplantae > Streptophyta > Pinopsida > Pinales > Pinaceae > Pinus > Pinus albicaulis. The sequence goes on along the minus strand of CM076578.1, from coordinate 598,137,148 downwards.
CTTTATGGTTGTGGGAACTTTCCATTCCTTAATGGCTTTAATTTTGTTAGGGTCTACTTTAACACCCTCGTGAGATACAATATGATCCAGATATTCCACCTCTTGTACTCCAAAGAAACATTTGGACTTTTTTGCATATAATTGTTTCTCCTGCAATAGTTTGAGCACCCTGTCAACATGTTCAACATGATCCTTCCAAGACCTGCTGTAGATTAGTATATCATCAAAAATACTAGCACAAATTTTCTAAGGAAGGGTTTGAAAATGGAATTCATCAACCCTTGAAATGTAGAAGGTGCATTGGTAAGGCCAAAAGGCATGACCAAAAATTCATAATGACCTCATGAGTTCGAAATGTTGTTTTTGGAATATCTTCAGTCTTCATTCTAATTTGATGATATCCTGAACGAAGATCCAACTTGGTAAAATAAATTGCTCCATGTAACTCATCCAATAATTCATCAATCACAGGAATGGGAAATTTGTCTTTAATGGTGAGCTTATTGAGCTCCCTATAATCCGGACACATTCGCCATGATCCATCCTTCTTGTGTACCAATACTACAGGAGCAGAGAAGGAACTTTGACTAGGTTGAATTATACCCGCCTCTAACATTTCTGCAATCATACGTTCAATTTCGCTCTTTTGGAAGTAAGGATATCTATAAGGCCTGATGTTTGGAGGAACACTTCCTGGAATCCAATGAATAGCATGATCATGATCACGAATAGGTGGGAGTCCTTTGGGAGTTTCAAACACCTTGGAATGATTGTCCAAGACTTGTTGGAGATCTGCAGAAATAGATGATTTTGATGTCGGAACTTCTAGTGAGCATAATTGTGGAATTACGCCTCGTTGTTCTTTCTTTAGAAGCTTTGTCATGACATTAGAGCTTATTATCCTTCCCGGCTTCCCTTCAATACCCCGTAATTCGACTTCCTTTCCTTCTGAAAAAAATTTCAAGAAAAGTTCTTGGAAATTAAAAGCTACCGTCCCCAAAGATTGTAACCATTGTACTCCTAGTACAACATCAGCACCTCCCATAGGAATGGAAAGCATTGGACTAGTCAATACATATTCCCCCATGGTTAGCTTGATATTATGGCATTTTCCAGAGAAAATTATAGTTCCTCCATTTGCAACCATCACTTGACATTCTGGTGCTGGGTATAGGAAACAATTCAATTCCTTGGCTACCTTACAATGAATAAAATTATGGGTACTACCTGAATCAATCAACACTATTACCTTTTTCTTCTTGATATGCCTTCTATCTTGAGAGTTTGAGGAGTGGTAATTCCTGCCAATGCATTACACGATATGGTCAGACTCATTTCTTCCTCTTCTAGGGTTGGTTCCTGGTGTATATCCTCTTCTTGTTCATTTTATTCTTCCTCTTCTAGGGTTGGTTCCTGGTGTATATCCTCTTCTTGTTCATTTTATTCTTCCTCTTCACAATCTATGTAAAATAATTTCTTCTCAGCACACTTATGACCTTTAGTGTATTTTCTATCATAATTGTAGCAAAGCCCTTTTGCTCTTTTTTCTTCCAATTTTTGTGGTGTCAACCTTGTAGGTTGTTGAAATCTAGGAGTAGCAACACTTCCCTCTTTATAGAAGTGAGTGGTAGGCTTCCTTGTCGCCATAATTTTACATTCAGATTTTCTTGCCAACCTGAATGCCTTCTCCAATGAATCAGGTTCCAAAACACGAACTTCATGTTGGATGTTATCCTTTAAAGTACCTACGAAGAGATCAATCCTGTGTTCCTCTGAAATATCAGTTACCCTTATATTCAATATTTGAAAGTCCTCAATGTGCTCCCCCACTAAACCCTTTTGTTTGAGATTTATCAATTGGCTAAAGAAGGTGTTGCTCTTTGTATCCTCATAATGTGCTATCATTTCCTTCGTAAAATTTGACCAAGTGACAATTTTTTTACGGGAGCAAAGTCATCGATACCATACAAATTTATTTTGTTCTAGATGTAAAGTTGCAATGTGTACCTTTTGTGTGTTTTTCACATTATTGAGATCAAAATATTGCTCCATCTGTAGTATCCATGTTACGGGATCCTTGCCATCAAACTTCCTCATATCCATCTTTGGAATATGGTGGTTCTTCCTGCCAACATTAGAGTTTATGAAATCATGATTATCATTTATTTTGTTCTCATCATGAGTTTCCTCTACTATCTTTTCACCATTAGGAAACATTTGTTGTATCAACTTTGTCAAACCTTCCATGTCTGCTTTTAGATCATACTTCATGTTTTCCATTTTTTCATCGATCTTAGCTTCCATGTCATCCATCTTAGCTTCCATGCCAAATTCCATGCCATCCATCTTAGCTTCCAAACCATTCATCTTAGCTTCCACGCCTTTCTTCAAAACATTCATCTTAGTTTCCATTTCATTTTTTGTTGATCTTTGCGATAGCGAAATTTGGTGCACTTGCTCATGGACTTTTGATATCTCATGCTGCATTTCTTCATCTTCATGAGTCATAGTAGAGCCTTCTTAAGGCTTACTGGGTGTTGAATTCTTTTTAGGAGGCATTTTAGAACCCAATACTGATATCTATGCTCAATAGGCCTTTGGAATCAACTAGAACTGATTTTTCAAAGAAGACTTATGCAATTTGAAAAAAATACACAACTTTTTCTTGATTTTGAGGACCTCTATATTGAAACCGAATTATCTCTGTGATTTCAAATCTTAAATATTTGAAATTTGGCCCTGAAGTCACCCTCTAAATCTTCTTTCGAATGCCACAAGTCTGACCTGATTTGGATTCTTCAAGGCAAACTTATGTCCACTCTCCCACAATGACCCAATTATGGATTGGTTCAGTATAGCATACTTGTAAGACTTTCCACATGTCATTTTTTCCTCCTTTGGCTCTGAAATTGATAGACAAGAAACTACAATCTGTTTACTTGTGGCCACTTTTTACAGCATTCTAATCCGATGCTCAGAGAGAGAGTTATGAAGGTTTTCCCACGATAACCTCTTTGGATGAAATTCGGAAGCCTGAAAAAGACCTAACTTCCACAGATCATATCTCCAAAAATATTGCGAACCAAGATCTAAAATTTTGCGAGATGTTCCTCAGGATCTCGGCTTCGCGCACTAAAAATTTCAGCTTTTGAAACTTCGTAGAAAAAAAATTTATAGTGAAAATGCCGTGATGACCTGTTTAAGTGAAATTCAGGAGCCTCCAAAAAGCCCTACCTTCCACAGATCATATCTCCGAAAATATTTTGAATGAAGCTCTGAAATTTTGTGACGATTTTCCTCGGGATTTCGGCTTCGCACCCCAAAAATTTCAGCTTCTAAACCTTCGTAGAAAAAAATTTATAGCGAAAATTCCACAATGACCTGTTTGGAGTAGCAAAACCCTAGAATCTAAAGCTCTGATACCAAATGTTGTGAAACCAGCTCCAAAAATAGAAGAAAAGAGATAACAACGCCTTAGAAATAAGCCACTTAGAAGGGGAAACCTCCAATACATTACATAAATGAAAAATTCTTGGATGATACAAATTACAAAACCTCATTTCTATATATAGGAGTCCATGGGGCCACAATGTAATCCTAGCCGACCTAACAATAATAATTTAAGGGCACAATAATAACAATATGGGGGTTACAAGGGTACAATAATAACAATAAGGGGGTTACACTAACAACAATAAGGGACTATACTAGTAATATAGGGACCTAACAAATTTGTTGGAGTATGACATAGAAATCAGACCTACAAAATTGGTGAAAGGACATGGGTTGGCAAAGTTGATGGCACAATCTAATTTTGACTGTCTTGACATAAATTTTATTGCAAAAATCTCAGAATTGTCAGATGAAGATGAGGAGCTAATTCCTATATAAGAGAAATTTATTTTGTCTGAATGGTACAGGGGCATTATCTTTGTCTTGCATCATCACAGAGCTCCTGCAGAATTGACTAAATCAAAAGCAAGGTTTGTAAAGCTGAAATATCTGAGATACTGCATTGTAGATAAGAATTTATACTGGAGAGATACTGGTGGAATTCTTTTGAATTGTTTGTTGGAAGAGGAATCTGAAAGGGTGATTGAAGACTTTCATAAGAGAGATTGTGGAGGACATCGCTACTGGAAGGCCACAACAAACAAAATTCTCAGAGCAATATACCATTGGCCCACCATGTTCAAGGATGTTTACAAGAAGATAGTTTCTTTCCATGAATGTCAGATTTTTTATGGTAAGAAAAAGTTGATTCATCTACCTTTGATGCCAATTTATGTTGAGGCACCTTTCCAATAGTGGGGGTTGGATTTCATTGGTGAAATACACCCATCATCTTCAGGGAAACATCATTGGATCTTGACAACAACAGATTATTTCACTAAGTGGATTGAAGCAATCCCAACAAGGCAGGCAAATGATTTAGTCATCATTTAGTTCCTAGAGAACAACATTTTGTCTAGGTTTGGTTGTCCTATGAAGGTAATTACTGACAATGCACAATCTTTCAAATCCAAAAGGTTAATTAGTTTTTGTCATCAATACCATGTAACACTTGGACACTCCACTGCTTATTACCCATAAGGTAATGGTCTTTCTGAACCTTATAATAAAATTATTGTGAGAATTATTAAGAAAATACTGCAGGAAAATAAGAAATCTTGGCATCTGAAGCTGAAGTATGCTCTGTGGGCTGATAGAGTATGTACAAAAAGATCAATTGGTACTTCACCTTATGAGTTAGTGTATGGAGCTGAAGCTATTTTTCCCACTTCCTTGGGAGTGTCTGTAATGAAATTGCTGCAAGAACTAGAAGAGGAGCCTAATGCTATTCAGAGGAGAATAAACCAGCTTATAGCTCTACAGGAAAAAAGGGAGGAGGTATACAACAATCATCAACAATCACAAAACAGAGTAAAAAAATGCATTTGATAGGGAGATCAATGAAGAAAATTTTCAGATTCAAGATGTGGTGTTGAAGTGGGAAGCCAGAATTGAAGAAAAGGGGAAACATGGAAAGTTTGAAAACATCTGGAAGGGACCATTCATAGTATACCATGGCAACAACACCTATCTGCTTCAGGAAATGGATGGACAACCTTGTACTGGAGGGTATGTCAATGGCAGGTTTCTAAAGCACTATTCCTTTTAAAATTTTAATGAATTTTCACTCCATTGTATATATTCCGTTTTATTATGCTTTTCTACTAATAAAGACAGGTTGATCATCAAAATTGTGCCCGAGTTGAAGGCCATAAGAGTTTGAAGAAGGCTTGACAAATTTCAGAGTTTTATTTCCAAAAATATGGATGGCACTGGAACTACAAGTTCTTTGGTGTACCACAGGGGTACACCATCCCAAGTGGAACCACTGTTATCAGTCATTAAGTTGTGAAACATTTCTTGATTGGGTCATGTAGGTCACTCACCAAATAGATAAGGTCTCCTAAGCCATTTCAAGGTGGTATAGGAAATTTTTGCATTTTTAAGCTTATCCTAAGTTTTGTGATCACCTTCATGTATGCCATTTCAATCAAATCAATCCCATATCATGTCAGTTTTTATTCCCCATGCATTCAAACTCAAAAGGATGCATTTGTCATTTTTTCAATTTTTTGTAGCATTTTACATAGAAAAACAACAGATTTCGCTACGAAACTGCCTAATAGTTTCATAGCGAATCTGTCATAAGCTTAACTAATTTCGCTATGAAAATCTGTTTTATAACCTGGCTTGTCAAAGTTGTATGAAGTGTCATTTTATCATTAGGGTAGTAAAGGTGGAGGTCATTCAAGGTTGTTATGGTAAATTTAAATGTACATAGCCGTGCTTGATGTCATCATTACCTTTTTGCCTACATGTGTTATGATTGAAGCTCTAGCTGTCACTTAAACTATTAAACCTCACCTCAATTAGCCTTCTATCATATTGTGCTTTATCCTTGCATGTGAGTCGATCCCTAGAGAGCTGCTTCATCGAGCCAAGCAGGTGGCTGGCAAGTTCGAATTCTGCAGGTTTCATCAGCAAGCGAGGTAGTGACGACTATAAAGCATTTATGGCTGCAAGAAAGAAAACAAATAAGGGTGGCCATTGTCTCAGGTTTGAGCCTATGGATATGAATTTACTCAATGAAGACCCTATTGCCATGGAGGTTTTCAGAAGGACTGGCTGCTTGCAATTTTGTCAGAGGTTGCAGGGCTTTCATTTATAGGTTTCAAGGGATTTTTCCACCAACTTCATAGGAACAGCATCAAAAGTTGGAATTTTGAACATTACAATGACACCAAAGAGCATCTCATCAGCTACAGGAATCCCTAGAGGTGGTGAACAGTGGTTTAAAGGTATCAAATTCACAATGCAGGATTGCAAAGAGTTCATCAAGCAAGAACACAATGAAGTTGATTTGACGAATGCTATCCCTAGGAGTTTCATGAAGGAGAATTATGCTAAGTTGTTGATGGTCATTCAAAAGTATTTTACCTGTGAAGGAAGATTTCACATGGTCTAATCATACCATCTCAGACTTCTTCTGCATTTTTTGGGTAAGAGGTCACTTGATTTGCCTTTTTATTTATTCAGAAGTTTAGGGAAAATGTCATATAAGGTTCAAATCAAGACAGAAGGAAGTAAGACATCTCTTTTTCATCATGGTCTAATAAAGTTGTTAGTGTTAGAAGAGTTGAAAAGATTAGACAGAGATTGGACTTCTTTCTTGTTCATGAGTGGTTATGAAATTGATGTGGTTACTCCCAAGAAAGCTTCCAAATCTAGAACTACTTCATCACCAGTTGTGGTAGAAGAAGTTGAAGAAGAAGATAGATCACCTCCTGCAGAGCTAGTGGGCATGAGAACAGAGCCTTTGCAAGAGAGTGACATACCTCAAGCAGCACCTACAAAACAGAAGCATACCATCAACAAACAAGGTAGCAAGAGAGTCACTAGAAGCCAGACATTGGCTAAAGGAAATTTGGAGCATATCCTGCATGCAATTGACATTGAAGAGTCACCCATTGTGCAAGCTGAAGATGAGAGTGGTAGAAGAGACCATCAGCCAATTGATTGTAAATGAAGATGAAACACCACAAGAGTTAAAAATTGAGTTGGAATATGTTTTATGAGGTTCATCACTGACAAAGAACCTAAATTTTACCTCTCAATATCCATTTTTGAAGACAATCTTGAACTCAGAAAATTCTGGTTTTTTGGACAGTTTCGTAGCGTACCTCAGGCTTGAGGCCAGAAAAATGCTACCAAAATTTTGTAGGTGCATTTTTTCCTTGGAATCTGATTTTATCAAGTATTGTGGAGGGAGATTGTTTGTTTTCAAGGTGTCTTGGCATAATGAAGGTGTTTTAACAACAAAGGTGTCAAGGAAATAGGTAGAAAATCATGTTTTCACACGCCACGAAACTGCCTAAACAGCTTGTTTCGTAGCAAGGAGCCTTTTGAAGAATTTTGAGCATTCCAATAGTAAATTAGCCAGCTGGAGACCTCCAGCATGTCACTCGAAAATATCAGTAGAGATTCATGGCTCAAAAGGAGTGCCACACAGCCAGCTCATCAGTCAAAACAGGGTTTAAAGTGAAGGTCATCCATCCCTAAAAAGTAGGATTATGTTCCACAGATCTAGAGGTGTTTTGAAGATGTAAAGTGGTGGTGAATTATCCCTCGAACATGTGATATCAATTATGTAATTGTTTCACTGTTAGGAGAACCGAATGTAATAAATAGGAGATAGAGTCCTATTAGGATTTTGATTTCTTAAAGGATAGTTTTCCTTTTTCTGTTTCAAGTTACTAGTTTCAGTTATGATAGGTGTCAAAGTAGAATTTGAATATCTAGCCAACTGGGCAGATCATTTACATTGTAAAGAATGTCTATTTATAGACAAAACATCGAAGAGCAAAGGGTTGGAGAATATTGCACCAAATTGATTCTTGTATGTTTTTTTGTCGACTATCAGTAATATACAGTGACATTCTACTTCCAGACCTGAGATTCTCATGAGTTTTTTTAATGTGTTATTGCTCTGTATCTTTATGTCTAATCACTTGCAGTGGATTTTATTTTTAATTACTCAGAATTCATAATAATATGCTCTGACTTCCTTTAGGGGTGAAATCATTGTGTTTTCCTTATATTGTGTGTGTGAATTATCTTGATTAAAGGCCTCTATTTGCCTCAGCTTCCATGTGAAGAAACATTGTCACTAAGAGTACTAATGTCGACCCCATAGCCCAATGGTAGCAAGTCTTCATTTTTCAACCTGCAATCATACAAAACCAAGTCACAATTCATAGAGTTAGCCATCTAGTATTATCTTTATTCAAAATCATAAACCCCCTTTTTTGAGAGCCCTCTCAAACTGAAGAGGCTAATCTTCAGTTAGAAGTGGTTTGAAAGAGTTACATTGAGTTGATTGATGAACAACCAATCAAGATCAATTTGGTGATAACACGTATCACCACACTAGCGAGTTTGAAGTGGGAGAGGGCATTCATTTATTATCTCTGTGGCAGGTATAGATATTGTATTGAGTTTTTGGTCAAACCAAATTAATTTGGCTTTGATCAAAAATCTAATGCAATATTTCTATAGTTTAACTTTAAAAATTAAAAATAATTATTTTTAAAAAATAGTTTAATTTATTTATATTTTATTTGATTGACTATCAAATTAAACTTGTTATTGTAAATTGCTTTGAAATATGTGTTATGCAATTTCTCGCTTGATGGAGAATACAGTTTTAAGTTTGTTTAATATGCTTTGTGTGATTTACCAATATTTTGAAGGTGGTTTTATGTAGGCTAAGAATTATAAGAGAATACTCACGGGAGCTGTACTTTACTGTTTTTCATTGATTGGAGTAATATTGTACGTATGATAATTTAAATATTTTTTATATGTTTAATTTATAAAATTTAAATTTAAATGAAAAAGTGATAGATATTAATTTTAATATTTTTTAATGTGATTAATATAGTTAAATAATTTTAATATTTTTTATGTGATTAATTTATAAAATATAAATTTAATTTATATAGAATTTAGAGTAAATTAAAACACTGAGTTAAATCTTATTAAAAAAAATTAGCAACAAATAAAATTTCAGGCAAAACATCCTAACTATTAAAAAAGTTATATTAAATATTTTTTTAATTTATAAAACTATTTATCTTACATTTACAAATTATTTAAATGGGAACCTTATTTTATTTTTAAAAATTAACAACTTAAATGTCACCCGTCATTTTTAGGATAAGGATAAAGCGGTCCGCGCCAAATTAATAAAGGCCCAGTCGTGATGGCGGGGACCATAACCAACTTGTGATGTCAAATTTATTTATAAAATATTCGGCTCATGAAAATAAACCCAATCTTCTTTAAACCTTGCATTAATAGAAATGTCATACATATCTCCTTAATTTATGCAAGTTAAAAATTGTTTTTTGTCTATTTTTTTATGAGATTATATTGATATTTAATTTATAAATTTATGAGAATTTAGTTATATTAATAGTTTTGTTTGATTTATGTTTTTTGGTAGATTTTTTTTGGTCTAATTTTTCTAAAATTTGACAAAAAAAAATTACTAAAATCACAAATTTGATAAATAATTCATGTGTATTTGAGTTTTTTTTAAGGTATATACACTCAAAATACCAATTAAAATAACACAATACAACATTTAACCTCAAATTTATTTTTCTGCCCAAAATATCCAAAAAATAACACTAAAGCAATTCCTTCTATATATAAAATTGATACACATTAAAACTATATTAATAAACTATATATGTGTGTGTGGGGAGTTTGTAAAGTAATATCCTAGATTTTATTGTTAAAAAAATATAAATAAACCTTTAGGTGAGTATATAATTTTAAAATTTTAAAAATTTAGTTATATTAATATTTTATTTTATTTTTCTAAACTGGGGATCACATTTTGCATTATTTTTCTTTATATAAAGACTATAAAAAGTGAAATCCATAATGTCATTCAGGGATGGAATTTGACGGGAAAATTGTTTGTCACGGGCAGTAAACTTTTTTTCATATTGGCAAGATCTCTTGTTAAAGTGATCAAAATTGATACTAGGATGGCAAAAACCGTCAAATTTGATGGGTACTTCAGATTTGAAATTCCTACCTGATGCCATACACATATCCTTAATTTATGCAAATTAAAATTTTCTTTTTGTCTTCTTATAAGGGATTATATTGATATTTAATTTATCAATTTATGAAATTTTAGTTATATAATATTCACCTTGATTTTTTTATACGAACTGAATTGTTTTTAGTGAAATTTTTTGGAAACTTTTGAGGTGGATTTTTCAGATCTAATTTCTTTAAAATTTGGCAATAATTTGTTGAAATCACAAGTTTGATGGATAGCCCCTGCGCAATGGAAGTGGCCTAAAGGTTTTTCAGATACATAAAAACCATTTTAAATAACACAATACAAGATTTAACCTCAAATTTATTTCTCTGCCAAGCATCACAAAATCCAAAAAATAACACTAAAGACAACTCCTTTTCTATATATAAAATTGATAAACATTAAAACCATGTTAATTAAACTTTATATATATGGAGTTTGTAAAGTAATATATAAAATTGATAAACATTAAAACCTTGTTAATTAAACTTTATATATATGGAATTTGTAAAGTAATATGCTAGATTCTATTATTAAAAAAAATATAAATAAACCTTTAGGTGAGTATATAATTTTAAAATTATGAAAATTTAGTTATATTAATATTTTATTTATTTTTCTAAACTAGGGACCAATTCTACATTTTTTTTCTTTATATAAGATTATAAAAAGCCAAAACTTTACTACATATATAAATAAAACTTTATAAATAAAAAAATAAAAAAATAAAACTTTATTATTTATAAATAAAACTTTACTAAGTATATAGTTTTAAATTTATGAAAATTTCTTTATATTAATTTTTAATTTTATTTTTCTAAATTTGTGTCATAGATATTGTATTGGGTTTTTTGTCAAACCATATTAGCTTGGCTTTGACCAAAAATCTAATGCAGTATTTCTATAATTTAACTTTGAAAATTAAAATTTATTATTTTCTAAAATAGTTTAATGTATTTATATTTAATTTGATAGACTATCAAATTAAATTTATGGGATTTGTGAATGTGGTGGTTTACCCTCTTATCACAAAGGCATTTTTTGCATTATCACCTTCTTGCACCAACTACAATTATAGTCAAATTTACTCTTTATAAGAAAATTTATCATTTTTTTACATTTTGATGTTCAATGCACCTAAAAAAATACGATTATCATATCCTTTATTAATAAAAGTTACTACTATTTTACAAGCAATATTAGTTTGGCTTTGACCAAAAATCTAATGCAATATTTGTATAGTTTAACTTTGAAAATTTAAATTGAATATTTTTTTTAAATAGTTTAATTTATTTATATTTAACTTGATAGGCTATCAAATTATACTTATGGGTTTTGCTAATTTGATGGTTTACCCTCTTATCACAAAGGTATTTTTTGCATTATCACCTTCTTGCACTAACTACATTTATAGTCAAATTTACTCTTTATAAGCAAATTTATCATTTTTTTTACACTTTGATGTTCAATGCACCTAAAAAAATATGATTAACAAATCCTTTATTAATAAAAGTTACTACTATTTTACAACTTTTTGATTTGAATGTTAATGATCTTTTGCCATCAAGTATTTCTATTATTTACCTTAGGACAGCTAAAAGTGATATCCACATATAATCATAGAAGATAGAAGATATTTGCAAAGCATGTCTAAGATATATATAGATTTCACCTATATAGTCACTTTCTCCTAAATTTTATTGGTGTTTCAATCTTTATATTCACATGGAAAATGTTGAAAAATATCAATAATATCGAGTCTATTTTTGGCAACTCATCTAATAAAATTGACATCTACCCACCCCCTTGAATAACAATCTCAAAATATTATTTGTTTGAGAGTTCAATTTCAAATTAACTTTTTCAATAACCCTATTTTGATTTTAAAAAATTAGTAAAAGGTAATTTTATTGTGTAATATCATTGTATTAATATAATAGAAGATATTATTTTCCTATAGCTATTGTATTTGTATATTTATGTGGTGCTTGAATCAAAAAAAAAAATGAGACAATTTGGTACATCATGACACTTTTTTTAATTTACAAAGAGAAATCAAACCAGCTAATTGTGTCTAAAGCAATTTTGAAGATATAGACATCAACAAAATCCATTGAATATGGAATGGACATCATCTTTAGCTAGTGATTATTTAAATTAAATATAGGTGAAATTATTTTTTTGGTAAATCACGGAGAAATAATACTTTAGTTAGGAAAAAATTCTTTGTGGCAAACTTAGAAAATCATGTATTTACTTGATGCTATGATTTATGATTTATTGACCATTATATTACTCCTTTCTATCCCTTTATGTTAAATTAAAATTAATTATATTTTTTCAAATACAAAATTGTTTTATTTAACTATAATATTTTTAAAATTATTCTATTTTGCTTTTAAATTAAAAATACATTTTTCTCCTTTAACTATATTTAAACTAAGCAACACAAACTAGCTACTATGTAGCACTTGTTTTACTTGAAATACTATTAAGACAAGATTTACTATTTATTTTTATAGGTTTATTTGTTTGATATAAATTAATTATGTAATTTTATTTGGTGTGCTATTTAGAGGAGATTGTAATTTTATTTAGTGCATTACATATTATATTTTTAATATGAAATAATAAAATGTGGTTATATAAATGTTTTATATCAATATTTATAACTTTTAAAAGAGTAATAACATTTTTTTAATAATAATTAAATTTTCTCAAGACACTTTAATTTTAGATATAAAATGTAGTTATATAAATGTTTTATATCAATATTTATAACTTTTAAAAGAGTAATAACATATTTTTATAATAATTAAATTTTTTCAAGACACTTTAATTTTAGATTTAGTTTTTTCTCAATTCATTTTTATTTTTAAATTGTAAAAAAATTGTTTTTTTCTCAATTCATTTTTATTTTTAAATTGTAATTTCAAAACATATAGTGTTTTGGATACTTCACATCATTAATATAATAGTGATGTTGAAAAAATAGAAATAAAAGTGACATTGAAATAATAGACTTTTCTACAATACCATTCAAATATAATTGTTTTATATTACAACTTAACTCTCTTTTTTTCTTGGCAATTTGGTACTCACTGTGGAGTCTGATCCTTATTTCTAAATTTTTAAGAAGTGTTTGATACTATGTCTATATGTATTCATCACCCTTTTAACTTTCATGGTTTTTCTAATTATATGTCATTTGTAGTCAGGTTTTGAGGGATGCCTCCAATTATCATCCCCTCTCGATCGATATCCATCATTTTGCTCTTCGCGGTCAACACCAACTCCCCAAACATCATGTTTGTCCCTACTATTACTAAATCCACCATACTTGGGTCCTTTCTCATAATGCCCAAATGGGGGTGGGGAATCTCGTCCTCGTGGTGTCTCATAGTTATCAATCCTTCCAGTAACTAGAGGTTCATATTTACCATGTGCTCGTCTTATAGGTGATTCATATTTAACATTTCATTGCATGTGCAACTACATATTAGTTACAACAACCAAGATCATTTTAATACTTGATCAAGTCGCCTTTAGATGTTGGTGTGATTTACCTTTCTGCAAGAGTGATTTACTTTCTTGCAAGTGAGATTTACTTTCTTGTAACATAGAATAGACAGTCCCCCTTTACATTCCTGCAAGTGTGTATTGGGTTGAAGGTGTGATTAGACTACATGGAAACCTATAAAAGAATATTTACTAGCACTTGGTCATTTTAATAAATGACCCGACGGGACGCCGAAGGGGGACGACGCGGAGGAGCTGACGCGCGCGGGAAGGAGCTGAAACCATAACAAGAACGGTAAAAGTCATCAAACCATATCTCAAAACATATTTTTCAAATACTGGTTGAAGAACTATTTCAAAACTTATGCACCATTTAAGCCATGTTATTTGGACAGAAATAATTTAGCTGAAAGGGTGCCATTTTTCCAAGTTAAAACAACAGCTGTTGAGTTGGTAACACATTCGGCTTGTAACAAATGACAGGCATCACTTTCCTTTGCAAGAGACTTTATGATTTTCTGTGGTCCTGGCTGCCTTTTCCGACCATGTAAAGAAAATTGATAATTCAGGCACATGTTAAAGAAGATCATCTTGGTCATCACTGGTTCTTGTTTATATGGAATATTCCTGTATTTGGATTTCTCTTGTACAAAAATCCACCAATTAAGTTTGCAAGTGGTCCATATTGGTCCATGGAGCCATTGTCATTGTAAGATTCATGAATTATGCATTTTATTTGAGGTGTGCTTGTTAAATCCAGTGAGATACGCCTTGGATTTTGATCACACAATGCCAGGGAAAAGTAAACCAAATGATCAAAGTTTATAATTTGAATTTTAAATATTTATATTTATTTTAATAAAAATATTAATTTTTAATTTAATATTATTAAGTTGTAATTTATGTAATTTTATTTTGATTTCATTTTATTTATTTATTTATTTATCTTTGTTTTATTTTGTTTCTATTTATTTATTTATTTATTTTATTCTTATTTTTGTAATTAAGAATTTTTTTTATCTATTTTATTTTTAATTTTAATTTTAAATATTTATATTTATTTTAATAAAAATATTGATTTTTAATTTAATATTATTAAGTTGTAATTTATGTAATTTTATTTTGATTTCATTTTATTTATTTATTTATTAATCTTTGTTTTATTTTGTTTTTATTTATTTATTTATTTATTTTATTCTTATTTTTGTAATTAAGAATTTTTTATCTATTTTATTTTTAATTTTATCTTTATCTTTATTTTATTTTATTTCTATTTATTTATTTAATTATTATTATTATTATTATTATTATTATTATTTTATTGGTTTTGAAATCTTTTCTTATCATAGCATGTAATTATTAAAAATAAAATAAATATATAATTATTTTCCGAAACTTACTAATTAATTTCTAAACACAATGGTTCTATATAAAATATTATTTGGGTAATATATTAATACTAATTTTTATTTTATAAATTTAATTTTATAAAAAATTAAAAAAATATATTATTAAAATTAATTTTATATAAAAATAGGGGGCCTAGCCAATCTTGAAATTAAACGATGATTGAAAGTCTATTAATCATCATAATTTACCAACTAACGTATGAGGTCAATTTCAAGCTAGTCACATCAACTACTAATCCAAGGGAGGAGCATATTACGTGAAAAACATGGTGTACATAAACATCATGAGATTCGTGTGCCTGCTTGATAAGAAGTAGCAAAGAAGGATTGTGAATCCCCGTGACAGAAGTAGCAAAGAAGGATTGTGAATCCCCTTGACTATCCAGGTGTTAACAAAAAATGCACAGGAATAAAATTCTTGCAGTTTTGAATGGTCGAGATGATCGCTAATAGATCGAAGGTCCAGGTTGGATTGCAGGGCCCCTTGCCCATTTAAATTTTAACGAAGGGAGGGGTCCGCAATCTTGTCTCTACAACCACGTGGCAAATTTTGGTAAATTGTGGCACCCCCTCACTTAAAAACCATTTACAGCTATGAACCCCTCCCGCAATCCATTTGTGGTTTTTGGGAAACGCCCTTCGGTTTTCTCCACGAAGCCTGCCGGAAAGAATTCTGTAATGTCGTCGTGCCCGGAAGGAGGCCGAATGACCCACAAGAACTTTTGTTGGATGCTCTGAATTCCCAAGGCCAATTCATGGATTTGCTGTGGGTTTATGACTGTGACGCTGCCGAAGGAAATGTATACGACAGACGAGGGGGGCTTCCTGTCCAGCCATTCCTGCACCTTGTCCGTCGCCTTCCACGGATCTGCGCCCACTAGCGCATCTTGGGGATTACGTCCATCGAGAAAAGCAGAGGGAATGCAAGGGCCTATGCTGCTAAATGGCACTCCCAATCTTGATCTCATTAGCTCGATCGTCTCGGCTTCCAGTTCATAAAAGGTATTCGCAAGAACGCACGACACATCACTGAGACCGTCCAATTGGTGAAGATAAATCTGCAGCCTTTCCTTTGTATCTGTGAATGCCAAAGGTAAATCTCCCAATTTCAGTTCTAGAAGGCTCGGAATGGCAACGTTCACGCTCTCTAGAATTTGTCTTGAATCCCACTTTTCTCCTGTGTGACATCGGATACATATAATACTTTCAGAAAAATATAACAACAAATATAAATATTGTATTAAAGATTAAGAGGAGAACAACGAGTCATGACTAGACTTGAATTATTAAAGTGATGATAGATGGAGAAAACTACAGTAGACTGTGTCCAGAACAAAGCATGAGGAATATTCATCTTCTTTGCGACTTGTCAAGCCCATGGAATAAATGGATTATAAACGATACAGCACACGGGAGGAGCGCCATTCCCTCTGATATTGATTCGGTGGATGAGCCTCTCCAATATGGAGCCATCCATGTTGTTGCGCATATGATTGAAAACGACATTATTGATATTTGAATCGAGGGTATGATCTTGCGAAAGGCCATCTGGAATGCATTCGAATTGTATTTGGGAAGGAACGAAGCAGCTGACGATGGGACAGCAGCATGGACGCAAAGCAGCTGACTTGCGCGGGAAGGAGCTGAGAGCAGGAGGGTGGGAGTGATTGGACAGCAAGTGGGATGGATGGCTGCCAAGTGTCAAATCTTGACAGGGCAGAAGGGCAATAGGTGGAGCACTGAGATTGGCTAGGAGCATTGTTCATCCCAGCAAAGCTCATAATAGGGACACCTTCGGCGTAATTACTTTATTAGTGACAATCATCTAACTACTACAACTTTAGAAACATGCAATATTGCACTAGCATATATGGTGCATGAGTATTTTCAAGTTCTCTATGAACCTCCGGTTGAAAATTAAATTAACAATGTTCTAGTTGACTCTCTAAGCAATTAGAAAGGTAATTAAAAGGCTTGTCATTTTTGGTGTCATTGACGACGAACTGTCAATAGTACAGTCCCTTATGTTGCTTGTTTTCTTTAGTTGTTGGGTGATTTTATTCATTATCTAGCTGCTTTACAGATTTATTTATTTTAAGATAGGTTTCATTCACTGTTCTTCTAATTTTTCCTTTTTAGCAATTTTTTTTGAAAAAATAACTCGTTAGATTCCTAGGAGTATGTATTAGTTTGGTAGATTTGTCAAAACTCTCCCTCAAACTAAAAACTTAGGTCATAATCAAAAAGAGCACAATCAACCACATTATTTCACTCCTACAACAAGTTCACTGGCCAAACATATATATGAATCCTTAGAAATAAAATTCAAATTCATGTATCCTTGATCTTCTACCTCTGTAGAAGCTTTGCTCCTAGAATATTTTCCCAACAAACCATTCCACCTTGCATGATCGATTTTTATTTAATCTTCTGAGGTACTCTTGTAGGAGGAAGATAGATCTTCGAAAGAAATGGACCATGAAGTTAATGAGGAGTAGTCTTCTTCCTTCCAGTTCCCCATCAGATAATTGAAGGTGAAAAATAAGATGAAAAATTATTCCACATTCAGCCTCGTAAATTTTCATGGTCTCTCAAAATAATACTTGACATGTTTCTCTTTGAGTTCAATGTGCTTTGAAAAAGCTACAACTATGTCTCTGACATGCATAAGTTGAAACTCTTCCTACTACCCTTAAAAGCATTGCATTACATTGGTTCATGGCATTGGGGAAGGATAGAATCAAGACATGGGCACAAATGAAAACTTTCTTGGAAAAATATCAGGAATTACTACAAGGACAAGGAGCGAACAGAAGAAGCCTTCTAAATGACCCAAAACAAAGATACAAATATTGAAGTCTATGTTGAGAGATTCTACTACAATATGAAAAGAGCAAGATAAGGAAACTTAGATATAGATACACTTTGTGTATTATTATTTTGATGTATCGAAGATGAATATATTGAAATACACAACCTGATGAGTGGAGGATATATCTCATGGAAAAAAAAATGATTCCATTATGGAACTTTGTCAACGATGTTCATAAGGTAATTCTAAGAGGCAAAGGATCCTCAAATATGATGGCTTGGATATGGAGGAGTCACTAGAGTATAAATTGGCACCATGTTGGAGAAATTTAAAAATAGTATAGTAAGCACATTGAGGTCCCATCTAGATACCTAGCAAGCAAAGAAGGAGGAGGATGAAGCAGAATTAGCATTAGCAATATTCCACCCAAAATGTAGAAGAAAGCATCCACTAAAGGAATTTCCATTGGAACAGATCAATATTTGTGCCATGTGTAACAAATATAATCTTATGATTACCTTCTCATCTCTATCCATAATGAAGTATATCTATCAAGAATCAAAAATGCCAAAACAACTTTTTTTTGTTGCACAAAAGAAATCGTACCCACAAAAACCACAAGGTGTAATCTAATTAAGATACATCTTAAATTTTTAGTTCTTATTGGACTAACCATTCCATGCAGTATTCCTATCAACAATAGCACTTACATTCTCAGCCATGGATGGCTCCTCCTCCCCCCTCACCCCACAATAGCTTTTGCAGCAGGGTTGGAAAAATACTAGGTATCGAGGATCTCAATAGGCCCCATATGCAGCCACCTGTGTAGCTCATTCCTTGTCTTCAATTGCAATCATAGTTTGATCTTATCTTCGGATCCTCTCAAAATTTCAGGAAATGTTTCCACCTCTAGGGATTTTATCCTCTTTGTGAATAGTGGTTAAATCATTTCAATGGTGTGTTGGCCAATATGAGGCATATCTATAATTTTGATGCTCAACATGGAGTTGACATGTGGCATATTAAGAACCAACCTAGGTCCATGTTAAATTTGGATCTATCATGCATTGAGAGGGATTAAAATTTGAGGAAAGGTTTTCACCTATAGGAACTTGATCACTCTATGTGCATTTGTGCTAGTTTGGTAGTGGTTTCATGGCTAGTGGCAGCTTGTATCTATGACCTATAACTTAACATGGTTTGCGGTTACCTCTCACATAAATTTTGGTCACCCTATGTAGTATGTAAGTTGGGATATCAATAATGTTTGATTTAGCCTTGGGAGGTGTCCACCCCACACACTAAATTGGATTAGACTTTTTTCTTAAGCTTGAGTTTGTGGATATCTATAAATGTGACAACCATTTTGTTTTAAAACCTTGTACATTGTGCCTATTAATAAAGCCAAAATGATCTTTAATTTCAAAATGTATGTCACAACTTGCATATTAATTATATCTAAAAAATATATCCATAATAACTATAATTAATTAATTTTTACCATATTTCAGACTATGTCAATGATTGACAATGATAGGCGTCACTAAACATTTTATCCTTTTTGTTCAATACATATATTGTCTATTTGTTCAACTATCCAAAAGAGAACCTATCACAATGAAATCAAAAAAATATATAGATGTCTTTTTTATTCTTCCATCTATGAGCAAACCTACCACTCTATCTAGAATACTATCTAATTATCCTGTGATATGGTGTAAATGAGACCTAAGGTTACTTTTCCTAATTCAGAATATGCCCAGATACACTATAATCCACATTCTTCAAAAACATAGAAAAATAAGTGCACCATGAAGTTTAAGGCTTGGAAGTTAGTTTTCATTAGTTGGAATATGAACAGTGCTAGCACTTAATTACAATTGAAGTG
>CM076578.1:598104377-598117308 GCA_034641835.2 Pinus albicaulis | reverse complement strand
GGGTTAACACCCAATGCAAAATTGAACGAAGTAATGTTTAAATTTTTGACATTTTGACATTTTGACATTTTATTTTACCGTTCATATTCCAACTAATGAAAACTAACTTCCAAGCCTTAAACTTCATGGTGCACTTATTTTTCTATGTTTTTGAAGAATGTGGATTATAGTGTATCCGGGCATATTCTCGAATTAGGAAAAGTAACCTTAGGGTCTCATTTACACCATATCACAGGATAATTAGATAGTATTCTAGATAGAGTGGTAGGTTTGCTCATAGATGGAAGAATAAAAAAGACATCTATATATTTTTTTGATTTCATTGTGATAGGTTCTCTTTTGGATAGTTGAACAAATAGACAATATATGTATTGAACAAAAAGGATAAAATGTTTAGTGACGCCTATCATTGTCAATCATTGACATAGTCGGAAATATGGTAAAAATTAATTAATTATAGTTATTATGGATATATTTTTTAGATATAATTAATATGCAAGTTGTGACATACATTTTGAAATTAAAGATCATTTTGGCTTTATTAATAGGCACAATGTACAAGGTTTTAAAACAAAATGGTTGTCACATTTATAGATATCCACAAACTCAAGCTTAAGAAAAAGTCTAATCCAATTTAGTGTGTGGGGTGGACACCTCCCAAGGCTAAATCAAACATTATTGATATCCCAACTTACATACTACATAGGGTGACCAAAATTTATGTGAGAGGTAACCGCAAACCATGTTAAGTTATAGGTCATAGATACAACCGCCACTAGCCATGAAACCACTACCAAACTAGCACAAATGCACATAGAGTGATCAAGTTCCTATAGGTGAAAAACCTTTCCTCAAATTTTAATCCCTCTCAATGCATGATAGATCCAAATTTAACATGGACCTAGGTTGGTTCTTAATATGCCACATGTCAACTCCATGTTGAGCATCAAAATTATAGATATGCCTCATATTGGCCAACACACCATTGAAATGATTTAACCACTATTCACAAAGAGTGATAAAATCCCTAGAGGTGGAAACATTTCCTGAAATTTTGAGAGGATCCGAAGATAAGATCAAACTATGATTGCAATTGAAGACAAGGAATGAGCTACACAGGTGGCTGCATATGGGGCCTATTGAGATCCTCGATACCTAGTATTTTTCCAACCCTCGTCGCAAAAGCTATTGTGGGGTGAGGGGGAGGAGGAGCCATCCATGGCCGAGAATGTAAGTGCTATTGTTGATAGGAATACTGCATGGAATGGTTAGTCCAATAAGAACTAAAAATTTAAGATGTATCTTAATTAGATTACACCTTGTGGTTTTTTGTGGGTACGATTTCTTTTGTGCAACAAAAAAAGTTGTTTTGGCATTTTTGATTCTTGATAGATATACTTCATTATGGATAGAGATGAGAAGGTAATCATAAGATTATATTTGTTACACATGGCACAAATATTGATCTGTTCCAATGGAAATTCCTTTAGTGGATGCTTTCTTCTACATTTTGGGTGGAATATTGCTAATGCTAATTCTCGCTTCATCCTCCTCCTTCTTTGCTTGCTAGGTATCTAGATGGGACCTCAATGTGCTTACTATACTATTTTTTAAATTTCTCCAACATGGTGCCAATTTATACTCTAGTGACTCCTCCATATCCAAGCCATCATATTTGAGGATCCTTTGCCTCTTAGAATTACCTTATGAACATCGTTGACAAAGTTCCATAATGGAATCATTTTTTTTTCCATGAGATATATCCTCCACTCATCGAGTTGTGTATTTCAATATATTCATCTTCGATACATCAAAATAATAATACACAAAGTGTATCTATATCTAAGTTTCCTTATCTTGCTCTTTTCATATTGTAGTAGAATCTCTCAACATAGACTTCAATATTTGTATCTTTGTTTTTGGGTCATTTAGAAGGCTTCTCCGTTCGCTCCTTGTCCTTGTAGTAATTCCCGATATTTTTTCCAAGAAAGTTTTCATTTGTGCCCATGTCTTGATTCTATCCTTCCCCAATGCCATGAACCAATGTAATGCAATGCTTTTAAGGGTAGTAGGAAGAGTTTCAACTTATGCATGTCGAGACATAGTTGTAGCTTTTTCAAAGCACATTGAACTCAAAGAGAAACATGTCAAGTATTATTTTGAGAGACCATGAAAATTTACGAGGTCGAATGTGGAATAATTTTTTCATCTTATTTTTTCACCTTCAATTATCCGATGGGGAACTGGAAGGAAGAAGACTACTCCTCATTAACTTCATGGTCCATTTCTTTTCGAAGATCTATCTTCCTCCTACAAGAGTACCTCGAGAAGATTAAATAAAAATCGATCATGCAAGGTGGAATGGTTTGTTGGGAAAATATTCTAGGAGCAAAGCTTCTACGCAGGTAGAAGATCAAGGATACATGAATTTGAATTTTATTTCTAAGGATTCATATATATGTTTGGCCGGTGAACTTGTTGTAGGAGTGAAATAATGTGGTTGATTGTGCTCTTTTTGATTATGACCTAAGTTTTTAGTTTGAGGGAGAGTTTTGACAAATCTACCAAACTAATACATACTCCTAGGAATCTAACGAGTTATTTTTTTCAAAAAAAATTGCTAAAAAGGAAAAAATTAGAAGAACGAAAGAATGAAACCTATCTTAAAATAAATAAATCGTAAAGCGACTAGATAATGAATAAAATCACCCAACAACTAAAGAAAAACAAGCAACATAAGGGACTCGTACTATTGATGATTCGTCGTCAATGACACCAAAAATGACAAGCCTTTTTAATTACCTTTCTAATTGCTTAGAGAGTCAACTAGAACATTGTTAATTTAATTTTCAACCTGGGAGGTTCATAGAGAACTTGAAAATACTCATGCACCATATATGCTAGTGCAATATTGCATGTTTCTAAAGTTGTAGTAGTTAGATGATTGTCACTAATAAAGTAATTACGGCCCGAAGGTGTCCCTATTATGAGCTTTGTCTGGGGATGAACAATGCTCCTAGCCAATCTCGGTGCTCCACCTATTGCCCTTCCGCCCGTCAAGATTTGACACTTGGCACCCATCCATCCCACTTGTCGTCCAATCACTCCCACCCTCCCTCGCTCTCGACTCCTTCCCCGCGTAGTCGACTGCTTTGCGTCCATGCTTCGTCGTCTCCATCGTCACCGCTTCGTTCCTTCCCAAATACAATTCGAATGCATTCCGGATGGCCTTTCGCAAGATCATACCCTCGATTCAAATATCAATAATGTCGTTTTCAATCATATGCGCAACAACATGGATGGCTCCATATTGGAGAGGCTCATCCACCGAATCAATATCGTAGGGGAATGGCGCTCCTCCCCGTAGTAGTCGTATCGTTTATAATCCATTTATTCCATGGGCTTGACAAGTCGCAAAGAAGATGAATATTCCTCATGCTTTGTTCTCGAGACACAGTCTCATCGTAGTTTTCTCCATCTATCATCACTTTAATAATTCAAGTCTACGTCATGACTCGTTGTTCTCCTCTTAATCTTTAATACAATATTTATATTTGTTGTTATATTTTTCACGAAAGTATTATATGTATCCGATGTCACACGAGAGAAAAAGTGGGATTCAAGACAAATTCTAGAGAGCGTGAACGTTGCCATTACCGAGCCTTCTAGAACCGAAATTGGGAGATTTACCTTTGGCATTCACAGATACAAAGGAAAGGGCGTACGCATTTATCTTCACCAATTGGACGGTCTCGGTGATGTGTCGTGACGTTCTTGCGAATACCTTTTTATGAACTGGGAAGCCGAGACGATCGAGCTAATGAGATCAAGATTGGGAGTGCCATTTAGCGAAGATAGGCCCTTGCATTCCCTCTCGCTTTTCTCGATGGACGTAATCCCCAAGATGCGCTAGTGGGCGCAGATCCGTGGAAGGCGACGGACAAGGTGCAGGGAATGGCCGGACGAGAAGCCCCCTCGTCCGTCGTATACATTTCCTTCGAAGACAGTCACAGATCATAAACCCACAAAGAAATCCATGAATTGGCCTTTGGGAATTCGAGCATCCAACAAAAGTTCTTGTGGGTCATTCGGCCTCCTTCCGGGCACGACGACATTACGTGAATTCTTTCCCGCGAGCTTCGTGGAGAAAACCGAAGGGCGTTTCCCAAAAACCACAAATGGATTGCGGGAGGGGTTCATAGCCGTAAATGGTTTTTAAGTGAGGGGGTGCCACAATTTACCAAAATTTGCCACGTGGTTGTAGAGACAAGATTGCGGACCCCTCCCTTCGTTAAAATTTAAATGGGCAAGGGGCCCCTGCAATCCAACTCGGACCTTCGATCTATTAGCGATCATCTCGACCATTCAAAACTCGCAAGAATTTTATTCCCTCGTGCATTTTTTGTTAACACCTCGGATAGTCAAGGGGATTCACAATCCTTCTTTGCTACTTACGTCACGGGGATTCACAATCCTTCTCTTTGCTACTTCTTATCAAGCGAGCACTACGAATCTCATGATGTTTATGTACACCATGTTTTTCACGTAATATGCTCCTCCCTTGGATTAGTAGTTGATGTGACTAGCTTGAAATTGACCTCATACGTTAGTTGGTAAATTATGATGATTAATAGACTTTCAATCATCGTTTAATTTCAAGATTGGCTAGGCCCCCCTATTTTTATATAAAATTAATTTTAATAATATATTTTTTTTAATTTTTTATAAAATTAAATTTATAAAATAAAAAATTAGTATTAATATATTACCCAAATAATATTTTATATAGAACCATTGTGTTTAGAAATTAATTAGTAAGTTTCGAAAATAATTATATATTTATTTTATTTTTAATAATTACATGCTATGATAAGAAAAAGATTTCAAAACCAATAAAATAATAATAATAATAATAATAATAATAATAATTAAATAAATAAATAGAAATAAAATAAAATAAAGATAAAGATAAAATTAAAAATAAAATAGATAAAAAATTCTTAATTACAAAAATAAGAATAAAATAAATAAATAAATAAATAAAAACAAAATAAAACAAAGATTAATAAATAAATAAATAAAATGAAATCAAAATAAAATTACATAAATTACAACTTAATAATATTAAATTAAAAATCAATATTTTTATTAAAATAAATATAAATATTTAAAATTAAAATTAAAAATAAAATAGATAAAAAAAATTCTTAATTACAAAAATAAGAATAAAATAAATAAATAAATAAATAGAAACAAAATAAAACAAAGATAAATAAATAAATAAATAAAATGAAATCAAAATAAAATTACATAAATTACAACTTAATAATATTAAATTAAAAAATTAATATTTTTATTAAAATAAATATAAATATTTAAAATTCAAATTATAAACTTTGATCATTTGGTTTACTTTTTCCCAGCATTGTGTGATCAAAATCCAAGGCGTATCTCACTGGATTTAACAAGCACACCTCAAATAAAATGCATAATTCATGAATCTTACAATGACAATGGCTCCATGGACCAATATGGACCACTTGCAAACTTAATTGGTGGATTTTTGTACAAGAGAAATCCAAATACAGGGAATATTCCATATAAACAAGAACCGAGGATGACCAAGATGATCTTCTTTAACATGTGCCCGAATTATCAATTTTCTTTACATGGTCGGAAAAAGGCAGACAGGACTACAGAAAATCATAAAGTCTCTTGCAAAGGAAAGTGATGCTCGTCTATTTGTTACAAGCCGAATGTGTTACCAACTCAACACTCGTTGTTTTAACTTGGAAAAAATGGCACCCTTTTCAACTAAATTATTTCTGTCCAAATAACATGGCTTAAATGGTGCATAAGTTTTGAAATAGTTCTTCAACCAAGTATTTGAAAAAATATGTTTTGAGATATGGTTTGATGACTTTTACCGTTCTTGTTATGGTTTCAGCTCCTTCCCGCGCGTCGGCTCTCCGCGTCGTCCTCCCTCTGCGGCCTCCGTCGGGTCATTTATTAAAATGACCAAGTGCTAGTAAAATATTCTTTTATAGGTTTCCATGTAGTCTAATCACACCTTCAACCCAATACACACTTGCAGGAATGTAAAGGGGGACTGTCTATTCTATGTTACAAGAAAGTAAATCTCACTTGCAAGAAAGTAAATCACTCTTGCAGAAAGGTAAATCACACCAACATCTAAAGGCGACTTGATCAAGTATTAAAATGATCTTGGTTGTTGTAACTAATATGTAGTTGCACATGCAATGAAATGTTAAATATGAATCACCTATAAGACGAGCACATGGTAAATATGAACCTCTAGTTACTGGAAGGATTGATAACTATGAGACACCACGAGGACGAGATTCCCCACCCCCATTTGGGCATTATGAGAAAGGACCCAAGTATGGTGGATTTAGTAATAGTAGGGACAAACATGATGTTTGGGGAGTTGGTGTTGACCGCGAAGAGCAAAATGATGGATATCGATCGAGAGGGGATGATAATTGGAGGCATCCCTCAAAACCTGACTACAAATGACATATAATTAGAAAAACCATGAAAGTTAAAAGGGTGATGAATACATATAGACATAGTATCAAACACTTCTTAAAAATTTAGAAATAAGGATCAGACTCCACAGTGAGTACCAAATTGCCAAGAAAAAAAGAGAGTTAAGTTGTAATATAAAACAATTATATTTGAATGGTATTGTAGAAAAGTCTATTATTTCAATGTCACTTTTATTTCTATTTTTTCAACATCACTATTATATTAATGATGTGAAGTATCCAAAACACTATATGTTTTGAAATTACAATTTAAAAATAAAAATGAATTGAGAAAAAAACAATTTTTTTACAATTTAAAAATAAAAATGAATTGAGAAAAAACTAAATCTAAAATTAAAGTGTCTTGAAAAAATTTAATTATTATAAAAATATGTTATTACTCTTTTAAAAGTTATAAATATTGATATAAAACATTTATATAACTACATTTTATATCTAAAATTAAAGTGTCTTGAGAAAATTTAATTATTATTAAAAAAATGTTATTACTCTTTTAAAAGTTATAAATATTGATATAAAACATTTATATAACCACATTTTATTATTTCATATTAAAAATATAATATGTAATGCACTAAATAAAATTACAATCTCCTCTAAATAGCACACCAAATAAAATTACATAATTAATTTATATCAAACAAATAAACCTATAAAAATAAATAGTAAATCTTGTCTTAATAGTATTTCAAGTAAAACAAGTGCTACATAGTAGCTAGTTTGTGTTGCTTAGTTTAAATATAGTTAAAGGAGAAAAATGTATTTTTAATTTAAAAGCAAAATAGAATAATTTTAAAAATATTATAGTTAAATAAAACAATTTTGTATTTGAAAAAATATAATTAATTTTAATTTAACATAAAGGGATAGAAAGGAGTAATATAATGGTCAATAAATCATAAATCATAGCATCAAGTAAATACATGATTTTCTAAGTTTGCCACAAAGAATTTTTTCCTAACTAAAGTATTATTTCTCCGTGATTTACCAAAAAAATAATTTCACCTATATTTAATTTAAATAATCACTAGCTAAAGATGATGTCCATTCCATATTCAATGGATTTTGTTGATGTCTATATCTTCAAAATTGCTTTAGACACAATTAGCTGGTTTGATTTCTCTTTGTAAATTAAAAAAAGTGTCATGATGTACCAAATTGTCTCATTTTTTTTTTTGATTCAAGCACCACATAAATATACAAATACAATAGCTATAGGAAAATAATATCTTCTATTATATTAATACAATGATATTACACAATAAAATTACCTTTTACTAATTTTTTAAAATCAAAATAGGGTTATTGAAAAAGTTAATTTGAAATTGAACTCTCAAACAAATAATATTTTGAGATTGTTATTCAAGGGGGTGGGTAGATGTCAATTTTATTAGATGAGTTGCCAAAAATAGACTCGATATTATTGATATTTTTCAACATTTTCCATGTGAATATAAAGATTGAAACACCAATAAAATTTAGGAGAAAGTGACTATATAGGTGAAATCTATATATATCTTAGACATGCTTTGCAAATATCTTCTATCTTCTATGATTATATGTGGATATCACTTTTAGCTGTCCTAAGGTAAATAATAGAAATACTTGATGGCAAAAGATCATTAACATTCAAATCAAAAAGTTGTAAAATAGTAGTAACTTTTATTAATAAAGGATTTGTTAATCATATTTTTTTAGGTGCATTGAACATCAAAGTGTAAAAAAAATGATAAATTTGCTTATAAAGAGTAAATTTGACTATAAATGTAGTTAGTGCAAGAAGGTGATAATGCAAAAAATACCTTTGTGATAAGAGGGTAAACCATCAAATTAGCAAAACCCATAAGTATAATTTGATAGCCTATCAAGTTAAATATAAATAAATTAAACTATTTAAAAAAAATATTCAATTTAAATTTTCAAAGTTAAACTATACAAATATTGCATTAGATTTTTGGTCAAAGCCAAACTAATATTGCTTGTAAAATAGTAGTAACTTTTATTAATAAAGGATATGATAATCGTATTTTTTTAGGTGCATTGAACATCAAAATGTAAAAAAATGATAAATTTTCTTATAAAGAGTAAATTTGACTATAATTGTAGTTGGTGCAAGAAGGTGATAATGCAAAAAATGCCTTTGTGATAAGAGGGTAAACCACCACATTCACAAATCCCATAAATTTAATTTGATAGTCTATCAAATTAAATATAAATACATTAAACTATTTTAGAAAATAATAAATTTTAATTTTCAAAGTTAAATTATAGAAATACTGCATTAGATTTTTGGTCAAAGCCAAGCTAATATGGTTTGACAAAAAACCCAATACAATATCTATGACACAAATTTAGAAAAATAAAATTAAAAATTAATATAAAGAAATTTTCATAAATTTAAAACTATATACTTAGTAAAGTTTTATTTATAAATAATAAAGTTTTATTTTTTTATTTTTTTATTTATAAAGTTTTATTTATATATGTAGTAAAGTTTTGGCTTTTTATAATCTTATATAAAGAAAAAAAATGTAGAATTGGTCCCTAGTTTAGAAAAATAAATAAAATATTAATATAACTAAATTTTCATAATTTTAAAATTATATACTCACCTAAAGGTTTATTTATATTTTTTTTAATAATAGAATCTAGCATATTACTTTACAAATTCCATATATATAAAGTTTAATTAACAAGGTTTTAATGTTTATCAATTTTATATATTACTTTACAAACTCCATATATATAAAGTTTAATTAACATGGTTTTAATGTTTATCAATTTTATATATAGAAAAGGAGTTGTCTTTAGTGTTATTTTTTGGATTTTGTGATGCTTGGCAGAGAAATAAATTTGAGGTTAAATCTTGTATTGTGTTATTTAAAATGGTTTTTATGTATCTGAAAAACCTTTAGGCCACTTCCATTGCGCAGGGGCTATCCATCAAACTTGTGATTTCAACAAATTATTGCCAAATTTTAAAGAAATTAGATCTGAAAAATCCACCTCAAAAGTTTCCAAAAAATTTCACTAAAAACAATTCAGTTCGTATAAAAAAATCAAGGTGAATATTATATAACTAAAATTTCATAAATTGATAAATTAAATATCAATATAATCCCTTATAAGAAGACAAAAAGAAAATTTTAATTTGCATAAATTAAGGATATGTGTATGGCATCAGGTAGGAATTTCAAATCTGAAGTACCCATCAAATTTGACGGTTTTTGCCATCCTAGTATCAATTTTGATCACTTTAACAAGAGATCTTGCCAATATGAAAAAAAGTTTACTGCCCGTGACAAACAATTTTCCCGTCAAATTCCATCCCTGAATGACATTATGGATTTCACTTTTTATAGTCTTTATATAAAGAAAAATAATGCAAAATGTGATCCCCAGTTTAGAAAAATAAAATAAAATATTAATATAACTAAATTTTTAAAATTTTAAAATTATATACTCACCTAAAGGTTTATTTATATTTTTTTAACAATAAAATCTAGGATATTACTTTACAAACTCCCCACACACACATATATAGTTTATTAATATAGTTTTAATGTGTATCAATTTTATATATAGAAGGAATTGCTTTAGTGTTATTTTTTGGATATTTTGGGCAGAAAAATAAATTTGAGGTTAAATGTTGTATTGTGTTATTTTAATTGGTATTTTGAGTGTATATACCTTAAAAAAAACTCAAATACACATGAATTATTTATCAAATTTGTGATTTTAGTAATTTTTTTTTGTCAAATTTTAGAAAAATTAGACCAAAAAAAATCTACCAAAAAACATAAATCAAACAAAACTATTAATATAACTAAATTCTCATAAATTTATAAATTAAATATCAATATAATCTCATAAAAAAATAGACAAAAAACAATTTTTAACTTGCATAAATTAAGGAGATATGTATGACATTTCTATTAATGCAAGGTTTAAAGAAGATTGGGTTTATTTTCATGAGCCGAATATTTTATAAATAAATTTGACATCACAAGTTGGTTATGGTCCCCGCCATCACGACTGGGCCTTTATTAATTTGGCGCGGACCGCTTTATCCTTATCCTAAAAATGACGGGTGACATTTAAGTTGTTAATTTTTAAAAATAAAATAAGGTTCCCATTTAAATAATTTGTAAATGTAAGATAAATAGTTTTATAAATTAAAAAAATATTTAATATAACTTTTTTAATAGTTAGGATGTTTTGCCTGAAATTTTATTTGTTGCTAATTTTTTTTAATAAGATTTAACTCAGTGTTTTAATTTACTCTAAATTCTATATAAATTAAATTTATATTTTATAAATTAATCACATAAAAAATATTAAAATTATTTAACTATATTAATCACATTAAAAAATATTAAAATTAATATCTATCACTTTTTCATTTAAATTTAAATTTTATAAATTAAACATATAAAAAATATTTAAATTATCATACGTACAATATTACTCCAATCAATGAAAAACAGTAAAGTACAGCTCCCGTGAGTATTCTCTTATAATTCTTAGCCTACATAAAACCACCTTCAAAATATTGGTAAATCACACAAAGCATATTAAACAAACTTAAAACTGTATTCTCCATCAAGCGAGAAATTGCATAACACATATTTCAAAGCAATTTACAATAACAAGTTTAATTTGATAGTCAATCAAATAAAATATAAATAAATTAAACTATTTTTTAAAAATAATTATTTTTAATTTTTAAAGTTAAACTATAGAAATATTGCATTAGATTTTTGATCAAAGCCAAATTAATTTGGTTTGACCAAAAACTCAATACAATATCTATACCTGCCACAGAGATAATAAATGAATGCCCTCTCCCACTTCAAACTCGCTAGTGTGGTGATACGTGTTATCACCAAATTGATCTTGATTGGTTGTTCATCAATCAACTCAATGTAACTCTTTCAAACCACTTCTAACTGAAGATTAGCCTCTTCAGTTTGAGAGGGCTCTCAAAAAAGGGGGTTTATGATTTTGAATAAAGATAATACTAGATGGCTAACTCTATGAATTGTGACTTGGTTTTGTATGATTGCAGGTTGAAAAATGAAGACTTGCTACCATTGGGCTATGGGGTCGACATTAGTACTCTTAGTGACAATGTTTCTTCACATGGAAGCTGAGGCAAATAGAGGCCTTTAATCAAGATAATTCACACACACAATATAAGGAAAACACAATGATTTCACCCCTAAAGGAAGTCAGAGCATATTATTATGAATTCTGAGTAATTAAAAATAAAATCCACTGCAAGTGATTAGACATAAAGATACAGAGCAATAACACATTAAAAAAACTCATGAGAATCTCAGGTCTGGAAGTAGAATGTCACTGTATATTACTGATAGTCGACAAAAAAACATACAAGAATCAATTTGGTGCAATATTCTCCAACCCTTTGCTCTTCGATGTTTTGTCTATAAATAGACATTCTTTACAATGTAAATGATCTGCCCAGTTGGCTAGATATTCAAATTCTACTTTGACACCTATCATAACTGAAACTAGTAACTTGAAACAGAAAAAGGAAAACTATCCTTTAAGAAATCAAAATCCTAATAGGACTCTATCTCCTATTTATTACATTCGGTTCTCCTAACAGTGAAACAATTACATAATTGATATCACATGTTCGAGGGATAATTCACCACCACTTTACATCTTCAAAACACCTCTAGATCTGTGGAACATAATCCTACTTTTTAGGGATGGATGACCTTCACTTTAAACCCTGTTTTGACTGATGAGCTGGCTGTGTGGCACTCCTTTTGAGCCATGAATCTCTACTGATATTTTCGAGTGACATGCTGGAGGTCTCCAGCTGGCTAATTTACTATTGGAATGCTCAAAATTCTTCAAAAGGCTCCTTGCTACGAAACAAGCTGTTTAGGCAGTTTCGTGGCGTGTGAAAACATGATTTTCTACCTATTTCCTTGACACCTTTGTTGTTAAAACACCTTCATTATGCCAAGACACCTTGAAAACAAACAATCTCCCTCCACAATACTTGATAAAATCAGATTCCAAGGAAAAAATGCACCTACAAAATTTTGGTAGCATTTTTCTGGCCTCAAGCCTGAGGTACGCTACGAAACTGTCCAAAAAACCAGAATTTTCTGAGTTCAAGATTGTCTTCAAAAATGGATATTGAGAGGTAAAATTTAGGTTCTTTGTCAGTGATGAACCTCATAAAACATATTCCAACTCAATTTTTAACTCTTGTGGTGTTTCATCTTCATTTACAATCAATTGGCTGATGGTCTCTTCTACCACTCTCATCTTCAGCTTGCACAATGGGTGACTCTTCAATGTCAATTGCATGCAGGATATGC